>CAKAJA020000564.1:0-600000 GCA_916610235.2 Lasioglossum morio | reverse complement strand
GCATAACGCATAACGCATAACGCATAACGCATGACGCATAACGCATAACTTATAACTCATAACTCATAACGAATAACGCATAAAGCATAACGCATAACGCATAACGCATAACGCATAACGCATAACCCATAACCCATAACGCATAACGCATAACGCATAATGCACAACGCATAACGCATAACGCATAACGCATAACGCATAACGCATTACGCATAACGCAAAATGCATAACTCATAACGAATAACGCATAAAGCATAACGCATAACGCATAACGCATAACGCATAACGCAAAAGCATAACGCATAACGCATAACGCATAACGCATAACGCATAACGCATAACCCATAACCCATATCGCATAACGCATAACGCATAATGCACAACGCATAACGCATAACGCATAACGCATAACGCATTACGCATAACTTATAACTCATAACTCATAACGAATAACGCATAACGCAAAATGCATAACGCATAACGCATAACGCTATAACGCATAACGCATATAGCGTAACGCATAACGCCTAACGCATAACGCAAACGTATAACACATAACGCATAACGCATAACGCATAACACATAACCAATAACGCATAACGCATAACGCACAACGCATAACGCATAATGCACAACGCCTAACGCATAACGCATAACGCATAACGCATAACGCATAACGCATAACGCATAACTTATAACTCATAACTCATAACGAATAACGCATAAAGCATAACGCATAACGCATAACGCATAACTTATAACTCATAACGCATAACGCATGGCGCATAACACATAACTTATAACTCATAACGCATAACGCATGGCGCATAACGTAAAAGCATAACGCATAACGCATAACGCATTACGCATAATGAACAACGCATAACGAATTCCGCATAACGTATAACGCAAAACGCATAACGCATAACGCATAACGCATAACGCATAACGCATAACGCATAACGCATATTGCGTAACGCATAACGCCTAACGCATAACGCAAACGTATAACACATAACGCATAACGCATAACGCATAACACATAACCAATAACCCATAACGCATAACGCACAACGCATAACGCATAATGCACAACGCCTAACGCATAACGCATAACGCATAACGCATAACGCATAACGCATAACGCATAACCCATAACGCATAACGCACAACGCATAACGCATAATGCACAACGCCTAACGCATAACGCATAACGCATAACGCATAACGCATAAAGCATAACGCATAACGCCTAACGCATAACGCAAACGTATAACTCATAAGGCATAACGCTTAATACATAACGTATAACGCAATATTCATAACGCATAACGCATAATGCATAAGGCATAACGCATAACGCATTACGCATAACCCATAAGGCCTAACGCAAACGTATAACGCACAACGCATAACGTATAACGAACAACGGATAACGCATAACGCATAACGCATAAGGCATAACGCACAACGGATAACGCACAATGCATAACGCATAACGCATAACCCATAACCCATAACGCATAACGCATAACACATAATGCACAACGCATAATGCATAACGCATAACGCATGACGCATTACGCATAACTTATAACTCATAACGAATAACGCATAACAAATAACGCTAAATGCATAACGCATAAAGCATAACGCATAACGCATAAAACATAACCCATAACCCATACCGCATAACGCACAACACATAACGCATAACGCATAACGCATAACGCATAACGCATAACGCATAACTTATAACTCATAACGCATAACGCATGGCGCATAACGCAAAATGCATAACGCATAACGCATAACGCATAACGCATAACGCATAACGCATAACGCATAACGCATAACGCATAACGCATAACGCATAACCCATAACGCATAACGCATAACGCATAATGCACAACGCAAAATGCATAACGCATAAAGCATAACGCATAACCCATAACCCATAACGCATAACGCATAACGCATAACGCATAACGCATAACGCATAACGCATAACGCATAACGCATAACGCATTACGTATAACTCATAACGCATAACGCATAAAGCATAACGCATCACGCATAACGCATAACGCATATCGCATAACCTATAACGCAAAACGCATAACGCATAACTCATAACGCAAAAGGCATAACTCATAACGCATAACGCATAACGCATAACGCATAACGCATAAAGCATAACGCATAACGCCTAACGCATAACGCAAACGTATAACACATAACCCATAACGCAGAACGCATAACGCATAACGCATAACGCATAACGCATAACGCATTACGTATAACTCATAACGCATAACGCATAAAGCATAACGCATCACGCATAACGCATAACGCATAACGCATAACCCATAACGCATAACGCATAACGCATAATGCACAACGCATAACGCATAACGCATAACGCATTACGCATAACGCAAAATGCATAACTCATAACGAATAACGCATAAAGCATAACGCATAACGCATAACGCATAACGCATAACGCATAACGCAAAAGCATAACGCATAACGCATAACGCATAACGCATAACCCATAACCCATAACTCATAACGCATAACGCATAATGCACAACGCATAACGCATAACGCATAACGCATAACGCATTACGCATAACTTATAACTCATAACTCATAACGAATAACGCATAACGCAAAATGCATAACGCATAACGCATAACGCTATAACGCATAACGCATATAGCGTAACGCATAACGCCTAACGCATAACGCAAACGTATAACACATAACGCATAACGCATAACGCATAACACATAACCAATAACCCATAACGCATAACGCACAACGCATAACGCATAATGCACAACGCCTAACGCATAACGCATAACGCATAACGCATAACGCATAACTTATAACTCATAACTCATAACGAATAACGCATAAAGCATAACGCATAACGCATAACTTATAACTCATAACGCATAACGCATGGCGCATAACACATAACTTATAACTCATAACGCATAACGCATGGCGCATAACGTAAAAGCATAACGCATAACGCATAACGCATTACGCATAATGCACAACGCATAACGAATTCCGCATAACGTATAACGCAAAACGCATAACGCATAACGCATAACGCATAACGCATAACGCATATTGCGTAACGCATAACGCCTAACGCATAACGCAAACGTATAACACATAACGCATAACGCATAACGCATAACGCATAACACATAACCAATAACCCATAACGCATAACGCACAACGCATAACGCATAATGCACAACGCCTAACGCATAACGCATAACGCATAACGCATAACGCATAACGCATAACGCATAACGCATAACCCATAACGCATAACGCACAACGCATAACGCATAATGCACAACGCCTAACGCATAACGCATAACGCATAACGCATAACGCATAAAGCATAACGCATAACGCCTAACGCATAACGCAAACGTATAACTCATAAGGCATAACGCTTAATACATAACGTATAACGCAATATTCATAACGCATAACCCATAAGGCCTAACGCAAACGTATAACGCACAACGCATAACGTATAACGAACAACGGATAACGCATAACGCATAACGCATAAGGCATAACGCACAACGCATAACGCACAATGCATAACGCATAACGCATAACACATAACGCATAACGCATAACGCATAACTTATAACTCATAACGCATGGCGCATAACGCAAAATGCATAACGCATAACGCATAACCCATAACCCATAACGCATAACGCATAACACATAATGCACAACGCATAATGCATAACGCATAACGCATGACGCATTACGCATAACTTATAACTCATAACGAATAACGCATAACGCATAACAAATAACGCAAAATGCATAACGCATAAAGCATAACGCATAACCCATAACCCATAACGCAGAACGCACAACGCACAACGCATAGCGCATAACGCATATCGCATAACGCAAAACGTATAACGCAAAACTCATAACGCATAACGCAAAAGGCATAACGCATAACGCATAACGCATAACGCATAACGCATAACGCATAACGCATAACGCATAACGCATAACGCATAAAGCATAAAGCATAACGCATAAAGCATAACGCATAAAGCATAACTCATAACCCATAACGCAGAACGCATAACGCATAACGCATAAAACATAACCCATAACCCATACCGCATAACGCACAACACATAACGCATAACGCATAACGCATAACGCATAACGCATAACGCATAACTTATAACTCATAACGCATAACGCATGGCGCATAACGCAAAATGCATAACGCATAACGCATAACGCATAACGCATAACGCATAACGCATAACGCATAACCCATAACGCATAACGCATAACGCATAATGCACAACGCAAAATGCATAACGCATAAAGCATAACGCATAACCCATAACCCATAACGCATAACGCATAACGCATAACGCATAACGCATAACGCATAACGCATAACGCATAACGCATAACGCATTACGTATAACTCATAACGCATAACGCATAAAGCATAACGCATCACGCATAACGCATAACGCATATCGCATAACCTATAACGCAAAACGCATAACGCATAACCCATAACGCAAAAGGCATAACTCATAACGCATAACGCATAACGCATAACGCATAACGCATAAAGCATAACGCATAACGCCTAACGCATAACGCAAACGTATAACACATAACCCATAACGCAGAACGCATAACGCATAACGCATAACGCATAACGCATAACGCATAACGCATAACGCATAACGCATAACGCATAACGCATAACGCATAACGCATAACGCATAACGCATAACCCATAACGCATAACGCATAACGCATAATGCACAACGCATAACGCATAACGCATAACGCATTACGCATAACTTATAACTCATAACTTATAACTCATAACGCATAACGCATGGCGCATAACACATAACTTATAACTCATAACGCATAACGCATGGCGCATAACGTAAAAGCATAACGCATAACGCATAACGCATTACGCATAATGCACAACGCATAACGAATTCCGCATAACGTATAACGCAAAACGCATAACGCATAACGCATAACGCATAACGCATAACGCATAACGCATATTGCGTAACGCATAACGCCTAACGCATAACGCAAACGTATAACACATAACGCATAACGCATAACGCATAACGCATAACACATAACCAATAACCCATAACGCATAACGCACAACGCATAACGCATAATGCACAACGCCTAACGCATAACGCATAACGCATAACGCATAACGCATAACGCATAACGCATAACCCATAACGCATAACGCACAACGCATAACGCATAATGCACAACGCCTAACGCATAACGCATAACGCATAACGCATAAAGCATAACGCATAACGCCTAACGAATAACGCAAACGTATAACTCATAACGCATAACGCATAAAGCATAACGCATCACGCATAACGCATCACGCATAACGCATAACGCATAACGCATATCGCATAACCTATAACGCAAAACGCATAACGCATAACGTATAACGCAAAACGCATAACGCATAACTCATAACGCAAAAGGCATAACGCATAACGCATAACGCATAACGCATAACCCATAACGCATAACGCATAACGCATAATGCACAACGCATAACGCATAATGCACAACGCATAACGCATAACGCATAACGCATAACGCATTACGCATAACTTATAACTCATAACTCATAACGAATAACGCATAACGCATCACGCATAACGCATCACGCATAACGCATAACGCATAACGCATATCGCATAACCTATAACGCAAAACGCATAACGCATAACGTATAACGCAAAACGCATAACGCATAACTCATAACGCATAACGCATAACGCATAATGCACAACGCAAAATGCATAACGCATAAAGCATAACGCATAACCCATAACCCATAACGCATAACGCATAACGCATAACGCATAACGCATAACGCATAACGCATAACGCATAACGCATAACGCATAACGCATTACGTATAACTCATAACGCATAACGCATAAAGCATAACGCATCACGCATAACGCATAACGCATATCGCATAACCTATAACGCAAAACGCATAACGCATAACTCATAACGCAAAAGGCATAACTCATAACGCATAACGCATAACGCATAACGCATAACGCATAAAGCATAACGCATAACGCCTAACGCATAACGCAAACGTATAACACATAACCCATAACGCAGAACGCATAACGCATAACGCATAACGCATAACGCATTACGCATAACGCATAACGCATAACGCAAAAGCATAACGCATAACGCATAACGCATAACGCATAACGCATAACGCATAACGCATAACCCATAACCCATAACGCATAACGCATAACGCATAATGCACAACGCATAACGCATAACGCATAACCCATAACGCATAACGCATAACGCATAATGCACAACGCATAACGCATAATGCACAACGCATAACGCATAACGCATAACGCATTACGCATAACGCAAAATGCATAACTCATAACGAATAACGCATAAAGCATAACGCATAACACATAACGCATAACGCATAACGCATAACTTATAACTCATAAGGCATGGCGCATAACGCAAAATGCATAACGCATAACGCATAACCCATAACCCATAACGCATAACGCATAACACATAATGCACAACGCATAATGCATAACGCATAACGCATGACGCATTACGCATAACTTATAACTCATAACGAATAACGCATAACGCATAACAAATAACGCAAAATGCATAACGCATAAAGCATAACGCATAACCCATAACCCATAACGCAGAACGCACAACGCACAACGCATAGCGCATAACGCATATCGCATAACGCAAAACGTATAACGCAACACTCATAACGCATAACGCAAAAGGCATAACGCATAACGCATAACGCATAACGCATAACGCATAACGCATAACGCATAACGCATAACGCAAAATGCATAACTCATAACGAATAACGCATAAAGCATAACGCATAACGCATAACGCATAACGCATAACGCATAACGCATAACGCATAACGCATAACGCATAACGCATAACCCATAACCCATAACGCATAACGCATAACGCATAATGCACAACGCATAACGCATAACGCATAACGCATAACGCATTACGCATAACTTATAACTCATAACTCATAACGAATAACGCATAACGCAAAATGCATAACGCATAACGCATAACGCTATAACGCATAACGCATATAGCGTAACGCATAACGCCTAACGCATAACGCAAACGTATAACACATAACGCATAACGCATAACGCATAACACATAACCAATAACCCATAACGCATAACGCACAACGCATAACGCATAATGCACAACGCCTAACGCATAACGCATAACGCATAACGCATAACGCATAACGCATAACTTATAACTCATAACTCATAACGAATAACGCATAAAGCATAACGCATAACGCATAACGCATAACGCATAACGCATAACCCATAACCCATAACGCATAACGCATAACGCATAATGCACAACGCATAACGCATAACGCATAACGAATAACGCATAACGCATTACGCATAACGCAAAATGCATAACTCATAACGAATAACGCATAAAGCATAACGCATAACGCATAACGCATAACGCATAACGCAAAAGCATAACGCATAACGCATAACGCATAACGCATAACGCATAACGCATAACGCATAACCCATAACCCATATCGCATAACGCATAACGCATAATGCACAACGCATAACGCATAACGCATAACGCATAACGCATTACGCATAACTTATAACTCATAACTCATAACGAATAACGCATAACGCAAAATGCATAACGCATAACGCATAACGCTATAACGCATAACGCATATAGCGTAACGCATAACGCCTAACGCATAACGCAAACGTATAACACATAACGCATAACGCATAACGCATAACACATAACCAATAACCCATAACGCATAACGCACAACGCATAACGCATAATGCACAACGCCTAACGCATAACGCATAACGCATAACGCATAACGCATAACGCATAACTTATAACTCATAACTCATAACGAATAACGCATAACGCATAACGCATAACGCATAACGCATAACTTATAACTCATAACGCATAACGCATGGCGCATAACACATAACTTATAACTCATAACGCATAACGCATGGCGCATAACGTAAAAGCATAACGCATAACGCATAACGCATTACGCATAATGCACAACGCATAACGAATTCCGCATAACGTATAACGCAAAACGCATAACGCATAACGCATAACGCATAACGCATAACGCATAACGCATAACGCATAACGCATATTGCGTAACGCATAACGCCTAACGCATAACGCAAACGTATAACACATAACGTATAACGCATAACGCATAACACATAACCAATAACCCATAACGCATAACGCACAACGCATAACGCATAATGCACAACGCCTAACGCATAACGCATAACGCATAACGCATAACGCATAACGCATAACCCATAACGCATAACGCACAACGCATAACGCATAATGCACAACGCCTAACGCATAACGCATAACGCATAACGCATAACGCATAAAGCATAACGCATAACGCCTAACGCATAACGCAAACGTATAACTCATAAGGCATAACGCTTAATACATAACGTATAACGCAATATTCATAACGCATAACGCATAATGCATAAGGCATGACGCATAACGCATTACGCATAACCCATAAGGCCTAACGCAAACGTATAACGCACAACGCATAACGTATAACGAACAACGGATAACGCATAACGCATAACGCATAAGGCATAACGCACAACGGATAACGCACAATGCATAACGCATAACGCATAACCCATAACCCATAACGCATAACGCATAACACATAATGCACAACGCATAATGCATAACGCATAACGCATGACGCATTACGCATAACGCATAACGCATAAAGCATAAAGCATAACGCATAAAGCATAACTCATAACCCATAACGCAGAACGCATAACGCATAACGCATAACGCATAACGCATAAAACATAACCCATAACCCATAACGCATAACGCACAACGCATAACGCATAATGCACTACGCATAACGCATAACGCATAACGCATTACGCATAACTTATAACTCATAACTCATAACGCATAATTCATAACGCCTACCGCATAACGGATCACGCATAACGCATAAGGCATAACGCATAACGCATAACGCATAACGCATAACGCATAACGTATAACGCATAACGCATAACTCATAACGCATAACGCATAACGCATAACGCATAACGCATGACGCATAACGCATAACGCATAACGCATAACATAGAACGCGTAACGCATAACGCATAACGCATAACGCATAACGCATAACGCATAACGCATAACGCATAACGCATAACGCATAACGCATATAGCGTAACGCATAACGCCTAACGCATAACGCAAACGTATAACACATAACGCATAACGCATAACGCATAACACATAACCAATAACCCATAACGCATAACGCACAACGCATAACGCATAATGCACAACGCCTAACGCATAACGCATAACGCATAACGAATAACGCATAACGCATAACGCATAACGCATAACTTATAACTCATAACGCATAACGCATAACGCATAATGCACAACGCATAACGCATAACGCATAACGCACAACGCATAACGCATTACGCATAACGCAAAATGCATAACTCATAACGAATAACGCATAAAGCATAACGCATAACGCATAACACATAACCAATAACCCATAACGCATAACGCACAACGCATAACGCATAATGCACAACGCCTAACGCATAACGCATAACGCATAACGCATAACGCATAACGCATAACGCATAACTTATAACTCATAACTCATAACGAATAACGCATAAAGCATAACGCATAACGCATAACGCATAACGCATAACGCATAACCCATAACCCATAACGCATAACGCATAACGCATAATGCACAACGCATAACGCATAACGCATAACGCACAACGCATAACGCATTACGCATAACGCAAAATGCATAACTCATAACGAATAACGCATAAAGCATAACGCATAACGCATAACGCATAACGCATAACGCAAAAGCATAACGCATAACGCATAACGCATAACGCATAACGCATAACGCATAACGCATAACCCATAACCCATATCGCATAACGCATAACGCATAATGCACAACGCATAACGCATAACGCATAACGCATAACGCATTACGCATAACTTATAACTCATAACTCATAACGAATAACGCATAACGCAAAATGCATAACGCATAACGCATAACGCTATAACGCATAACGCATATAGCGTAACGCATAACGCCTAACGCATAACGCAAACGTATAACACATAACGCATAACGCATAACGCATAACACATAACCAATAACCCATAACGCATAACGCACAACGCATAACGCATAATGCACAACGCATAACGCATAACGCATAACGCATAACGCATAACGCATAACGCATAACTTATAACTCATAACTCATAACGAATAACGCATAAAGCATAACGCATAACGCATAACGCATAACTTATAACTCATAACGCATAACGCATGGCGCATAACACATAACTTATAACTCATAACGCATAACGCATGGCGCATAACGTAAAAGCATAACGCATAACGCATAACGCATTACGCATAATGCACAACGCATAACGAATTCCGCATAACGTATAACGCAAAACGCATAACGCATAACGCATAACGCATAACGCATAACGCATAACGCATAACGCATAACGCATATTGCGTAACGCATAACGCCTAACGCATAACGCAAACGTATAACACATAACGTATAACGCATAACGCATAACACATAACCAATAACCCATAACGCATAACGCACAACGCATAACGCATAATGCACAACGCCTAACGCATAACGCATAACGCATAACGCATAACGCATAACGCATAACCCATAACGCATAACGCACAACGCATAACGCATAACTTATAACTCATAACTCATAACGAATTACTCATAACGAATAACGCATAACGCAAACGTATAACTCATAAGGCATAACGCTTAATACATAACGTATAACGCAATATTCATAACGCATAACGCATAATGCATAAGGCATGACGCATAACGCATTACGCATAACCCATAAGGCCTAACGCAAACGTATAACGCACAACGCATAACGTATAACGAACAACGGATAACGCATAAGGCATAACGCATAAGGCATAACGCACAACGGATAACGCACAATGCATAACGCATAACGCATAACCCATAACCCATAACGCATAACGCATAACACATAATGCACAACGCATAATGCATAACGCATAACGCATGACGCATTACGCATAACTTATAACTCATAACGAATAACGCATAACGCATAACAAATAACGCAAAATGCATAACGCATAAAGCATAACGCATAACCCATAACCCATAACGCAGAACGCACAACGCACAACGCATAGCGCATAACGCATATCGCATAACGCAAAACGTATAACGCAAAACTCATAACGCATAACGCAAAAGGCATAACGCATAACGCATAACGCATAACGCATAACGCATAACGCATAACGCATAACGCATAACGCATAAAGCATAAAGCATAACGCATAAAGCATAACGCATAAAGCATAACTCATAACCCATAACGCAGAACGCATAACGCATAACGCATAAAACATAACCCATAACCCATACCGCATAACGCACAACACATAACGCATAACGCATAACGCATAACGCATAACGCATAACGCATAACGCATAACTTATAACTCATAACGCATAACGCATGGCGCATAACGCAAAATGCATAACGCATAACGCATAACGCATAACGCATAACGCATAACGCATAACGCATAACGCATAACGCATAACGCATAACGCATAACCCATAACGCATAACGCATAACGCATAATGCACAACGCAAAATGCATAACGCATAAAGCATAACGCATAACCCATAACATAACGCATAACGCATAACGCATAACGCATAACGCATAACGCATAACGCATAACGCATAACGCATTACGTATAACTCATAACGCATAACGCATAAAGCATAACGCATCACGCATAACGCATAACGCATATCGCATAACCTATAACGCAAAACGCATAACGCATAACTCATAACGCAAAAGGCATAACTCATAACGCATAACGCATAACGCATAACGCATAACGCATAAAGCATAACGCATAACGCCTAACGCATAACGCAAACGTATAACACATAACCCATAACGCAGAACGCATAACGCATAACGCATAACGCATAACGCATAACGCATAACGCATTACGTATAACTCATAACGCATA
The DNA here is from genome assembly GCA_916610235.2 of Lasioglossum morio. Classification (NCBI taxonomy): domain Eukaryota; kingdom Metazoa; phylum Arthropoda; class Insecta; order Hymenoptera; family Halictidae; genus Lasioglossum; species Lasioglossum morio. The sequence continues at coordinate 587,587 of CAKAJA020000564.1, read as the reverse complement.
ACGCATAAAGCATAACGCATCACGCATAACGCATAACGCATAACGCATAACCCATAACGCATAACGCATAACGCATAATGCACAACGCATAACGCATAACGCATAACGCATTACGCATAACGCAAAATGCATAACTCATAACGAATAACGCATAAAGCATAACGCATAACGCATAACGCATAACGCATAACGCATAACGCATAACGCATAACGCATAACGCATAACGCATAACGCATAACCCATAACCCATAACGCATAACGCATAACGCATAATGCACAACGCATAACGCATAACTCATAACGAATAACGCATAAAGCATAACGCATAACGCATTACGCATAACTTATAACTCATAACTCATAACGAATAACGCATAACGCAAAATGCATAACGCATAACGCATAACGCTATAACGCATAACGCATATAGCGTAACGCATAACGCCTAACGCATAACGCAAACGTATAACACATAACGCATAACGCATAACGCATAACACATAACCAATAACCCATAACGCATAACGCACAACGCATAACGCATAATGCACAACGCCTAACGCATAACGCATAACGCATAACGCATAACGCATAACTTATAACTCATAACTCATAACGAATAACGCATAAAGCATAACGCATAACGCATAACTTATAACTCATAACGCATAACGCATGGCGCATAACACATAACTTATAACTCATAACGCATAACGCATGGCGCATAACGTAAAAGCATAACGCATAACGCATAACGCATTACGCATAATGCACAACGCATAACGAATTCCGCATAACGTATAACGCAAAACGCATAACGCATAACGCATAACGCATAACGCATAACGCATAACGCATATTGCGTAACGCATAACGCCTAACGCATAACGCAAACGTATAACACATAACGCATAACGCATAACGCATAACGCATAACACATAACCAATAACCCATAACGCATAACGCACAACGCATAACGCATAATGCACAACGCCTAACGCATAACGCATAACGCATAACGCATAACGCATAACGCATAACGCATAACGCATAACCCATTACGCATAACGCACAACGCATAACGCATAATGCACAACGCCTAACGCATAACGCATAACGCATAACGCATAACGCATAAAGCATAACGCATAACGCCTAACGCATAACGCAAACGTATAACTCATAAGGCATAACACTTAATACATAACGTATAACGCAATATTCATAACGCATAACCCATAAGGCCTAACGCAAACGTATAACGCACAACGCATAACGTATAACGAACAACGGATAACGCATAACGCATAACGCATAAGGCATAACGCACAACGCATAACGCACAATGCATAACGCATAACGCATAACACATAACGCATAACGCATAACGCATAACTTATAACTCATAACGCATGGCGCATAACGCAAAATGCATAACGCATAACGCATAACCCATAACCCATAACGCATAACGCATAACACATAATGCACAACGCATAATGCATAACGCATAACGCATGACGCATTACGCATAACTTATAACTCATAACGAATAACGCATAACGCATAACAAATAACGCAAAATGCATAACGCATAAAGCATAACGCAAAACTCATAACGCATAACGCAAAAGGCATAACGCATAACGCATAACGCATAACGCATAACGCATAACGCATAACGCATAACGCATAACGCATAAAGCATAAAGCATAACGCATAAAGCATAACGCATAAAGCATAACTCATAACCCATAACGCAGAACGCATAACGCATAACGCATAAAACATAACCCATAACCCATACCGCATAACGCACAACACATAACGCATAACGCATAACGCATAACACATAACGCATAACGCATAACTTATAACTCATAACGCATAACGCATGGCGCATAACGCAAAATGCATAACGCATAACGCATAACGCATAACGCATAACGCATAACGCATAACGCATAACGCATAACGCATAACCCATAACGCATAACGCATAACGCATAATGCACAACGCAAAATGCATAACGCATAAAGCATAACGCATAACCCATAACCCATAACGCATAACGCATAACGCATAACGCATAACGCATAACGCATAACGCATTACGTATAACTCATAACGCATAACGCATAAAGCATAACGCATCACGCATAACGCATAACGCATATCGCATAACCTATAACGCAAAACGCATAACGCATAACTCATAACGCAAAAGGCATAACTCATAACGCATAACGCATAACGCATAACGCATAACGCATAAAGCATAACGCATAACGCCTAACGCATAACGCAAACGTATAACACATAACCCATAACGCAGAACGCATAACGCATAACGCATAACGCATAACGCATAACGCATAACGCATAACGCATAACGCATAACGCATAACGCATAACGCATAACGCATAACGCATAACGCATAACGCATAACGCATAACGCATAACCCATAACGCATAACGCATAACGCATAATGCACAACGCATAACGCATAACGCATAACGCATTACGCATAACTTATAACTCATAACTTATAACTCATAACTTATAACTCATAACGCATAACGCATGGCGCATAACACATAACTTATAACTCATAACGCATAACGCATGGCGCATAACGTAAAAGCATAACGCATAACGCATAACGCATTACGCATAATGCACAACGCATAACGAATTCCGCATAACGTATAACGCAAAACGCATAACGCATAACGCATAACGCATAACGCATAACGCATAACGCATATTGCGTAACGCATAACGCCTAACGCATAACGCAAACGTATAACACATAACGCATAACGCATAACGCATAACGCATAACACATAACCAATAACCCATAACGCATAACGCACAACGCATAACGCATAATGCACAACGCCTAACGCATAACGCATAACGCATAACGCATAACGCATAACGCATAACGCATAACCCATAACGCATAACGCACAACGCATAACGCATAATGCACAACGCCTAACGCATAACGCATAACGCATAACGCATAACGCATAAAGCATAACGCATAACGCCTAACGCATAACGCAAACGTATAACTCATAAGGCATAACGCTTAATACATAACGTATAACGCAATATTCATAACGCATAACCCATAAGGCCTAACGCAAACGTATAACGCACAACGCATAACGTATAACGAACAACGGATAACGCATAACGCATAACGCATAAGGCATAACGCACAACGCATAACGCACAATGCATAACGCATAACGCATAACACATAACGCATAACGCATAACGCATAACTTATAACTCATAACGCATGGCGCATAACGCAAAATGCATAACGCATAACGCATAACCCATAACCCATAACGCATAACGCATAACACATAATGCACAACGCATAATGCATAACGCATAACGCATAACGCATGACGCATTACGCATAACTTATAACTCATAACGAATAACGCATAACGCATAACACAAAATGCATAACGCATAAAGCATAACGCATAACCCATAACCCATAACGCAGAACGCACAACGCACAACGCATAGCGCATAACGCATATCGCATAACGCAAAACGTATAACGAAAAACTCATAACGCATAACGCAAAAGGCATAACGCATAACGCATAACGCATAACGCATAACGCATAACGCATAACGCATAACGCATAACGCATAAAGCATAAAGCATAACGCATAAAGCATAACGCATAAAGCATAACTCATAACCCATAACGCAGAACGCATAACGCATAACGCATAAAACATAACCCATAACTCATACCGCATAACGCACAACACATAACGCATAACGCATAACGCATAACGCATAACGCATAACGCATAACGCATAACTTATAACTCATAACGCATAACGCATGGCGCATAACGCAAAATGCATAACGCATAACGCATAACGCATAACGCATAACGCATAACGCATAACGCATAACCCATAACGCATAACGCATAACGCATAATGCACAACGCAAAATGCATAACGCATAAAGCATAACGCATAACCCATAACCCATAACGCATAACGCATAACGCATAACGCATAACGCATAACGCATAACGCATAACGCATAACGCATAACGCATAACGCATTACGTATAACTCATAACGCATAACGCATAAAGCATAACGCATCACGCATAACGCATAACGCATATCGCATAACCTATAACGCAAAACGCATAACGCATAACTCATAACGCAAAAGGCATAACTCATAACGCATAACGCATAACGCATAACGCATAAAGCATAACGCATAACGCCTAACGCATAACGCAAACGTATAACACATAACCCATAACGCAGAACGCATAACGCATAACGCATAACGCATAACGCATAACGCATAACGCATAACGCATAACGCATAACGCATAACGCATAACGCATAACGCATAACGCATAACGCATAACGCATAACCCATAACGCATAACGCATAACGCATAATGCACAACGCATAACGCATAACGCATAACGCATTACGCATAACTTATAACTCATAACTCATAACGAATAACGCATAACGCATAACGCATAACGCATAACGCATAACGCATAACGCATAACGCATAACGCATAGCGCATAACGCAAAACGCATAACGCAATAAGGCATAACGCATAACGTTAACGTATAACCCATAACGCATAAGGCTTGATACATGACGCATATCGCATAACTCATAAGGCATAACGCATAATACATATCGTATAACGCAATATTCATAACGCATAACGCATAATGCATAAGGCATAACGCATAACGCATTACGCATAACGCATAACGCATAACGCATAACGCATAACGCATAACGCATAACGCAAACGTATAACACATAACCCATAACGCAGAACGCATAACGCATAACGCATAACGCATAACGCATAACGCATAACGCATAACGCATAACGCATAACGCATAACGCATAACGCAAACGTATAACACATAACCCATAACGCAGAACGCATAACGCATAACGCATAACGCATAACACATAACGCATAACGCATAACGCATAACGCATAACGCATAACGCATAACGCATAACGCATAACGCATAACGCATAACGCTAAACCCATAACGCATAACGCATAACGCATAATGCACAACGCATAACGCATAACGCATAACGCATAACGCATTACGCATAACTTATAACTCATAACTCATAACGAATAACGCATAACGCATAACGCATAACGCATAACGCATAACGCAAAACGCATAACGCATAACGTAGAACGCATAACGCATAACGCATAACGCATAACGCATAACGCATAAGGCATAACGCACAACGCATAACGCACAATGCATAACGCATAACGCATAACACATAACGCATAACTCATAACGCATAACTTATAACTCATAACGCATGGCGCATAACGCAAAATGCATAACGCATAACGCATAACCCATAACCCATAACGCATAACGCATAACACATAATGCACAACGCATAATGCAAAACGCATAACGCATGACGCATTACGCATAACTTATAACTCATAACGAATAACGCATAACGCATAACGCAAAATGCATAACGCATAAAGCATAACGCATAACCCATACCCCATAACGCAGAACGCACAACGCACAACGCATAGCGCATAACGCATATCGCATAACGCAAAACGTATAACGCAAAACTCATAACGCATAACGCAAAAGGCATAACGCATAACGCATAACGCATAACGCATAACGCATAACGCATAACGCATAACGCATAACGCATAAAGCATAAAGCATAACGCATAAAGCATAACGCATAAAGCATAACTCATAACCCATAACGCATAAGGCTTGATACATGACGCATATCGCATAACTCATAAGGCATAACGCATAATACATATCGTATAACGCAATATTCATAACGCATAACGCATAATGCATAAGGCATAACGCATAACGCATTACGCATAACGCATAACGCATAACGCATAACGCATAACGCATAACGCATAACGCAAACGTATAACACATAACCCATAACGCAGAACGCATAACGCATAACGCATAACGCATAACGCATAACGCAAACGTATAACACATAACCCATAACGCAGAACGCATAACGCATAACGCATAACGCATAACGCATAACGCATAATACATATCGTATAACGCAATATTCATAACGCATAACGCATAATGCATAAGGCATAACGCATAACGTATTACGCATAACGCATAACGCATAACGCATAACGCATAACGCATAACGCATAACGCATAACGCAAACGTATAACACATAACCCATAACGCAGAACGCATAACGCATAACGCATAACGCATAACGCATAACGCAAACGTATAACACATAACCCATAACGCAGAACGCATAACGCATAACGCATAACGTTAACGTATAACCCATAACGCATAAGGCTTGATACATGACGCATATCGCATAACTCATAAGGCATAACGCATAATACATATCGTATAACGCAATATTCATAACGCATAACGCATAATGCATAAGGCATAACGCATAACGCATTACGCATAACGCATAACGCATAACGCATAACGCATAACGCATAACGCATAACGCAAACGTATAACACATAACCCATAACGCAGAACGCATAACGCATAACGCATAACGCATAACGCATAACGCATAACGCATAACGCATAACGCATAACGCATAACGCATAACGCAAACGTATAACACATAACCCATAACGCAGAACGCATAACGCATAACGCATAACGCATAACGCATAACGCATAACGCATAACGCATAACGCATAACGCATAACGCATAACGCATAACGCATAACGCATAACGCATAACGCTAAACCCATAACGCATAACGCATAACGCATAATGCACAACGCATAACGCATAACGCATAACGCATAACGCATTACGCATAACTTATAACTCATAACTCATAACGAATAACGCATAACGCATAACGCATAACGCATAACGCATAACGCATAACGCAAAACGCATAACGCATAACGTAGAACGCATAACGCATAACGCATAACGCATAACGCATAACGCATAAGGCATAACGCACAACGCATAACGCACAATGCATAACGCATAACGCATAACACATAACGCATAACTCATAACGCATAACTTATAACTCATAACGCATGGCGCATAACGCAAAATGCATAACGCATAACGCATAACCCATAACCCATAACGCATAACGCATAACACATAATGCACAACGCATAATGCAAAACGCATAACGCATGACGCATTACGCATAACTTATAACTCATAACGAATAACGCATAACGCATAACGCAAAATGCATAACGCATAAAGCATAACGCATAACCCATACCCCATAACGCAGAACGCACAACGCACAACGCATAGCGCATAACGCATATCGCATAACGCAAAACGTATAACGCAAAACTCATAACGCATAACGCAAAAGGCATAACGCATAACGCATAACGCATAACGCATAACGCATAACGCATAACGCATAACGCATAACGCATAACGCATAAAGCATAAAGCATAACGCATAAAGCATAACGCATAAAGCATAACTCATAACCCATAACGCATAAGGCTTGATACATGACGCATATCGCATAACTCATAAGGCATAACGCATAATACATATCGTATAACGCAATATTCATAACGCATAACGCATAATGCATAAGGCATAACGCATAACGCATTACGCATAACGCATAACGCATAACGCATAACGCATAACGCATAACGCATAACGCATAACGCATAACGCATAATACATATCGTATAACGCAATATTCATAACGCATAACGCATAATGCATAAGGCATAACGCATAACGCATTACGCATAACGCATAACGCATAACGCATAACGCATAACGCATAACGCATAACGCATAACGCAAACGTATAACACATAACCCATAACGCAGAACGCATAACGCATAACGCATAACGCAAACGTATAACACATAACCCATAACGCAGAACGCATAACGCATAACGCATAACGCATAACGCATAACGCATAACGCATAACGCATAACGCATAACGCATAACGCATAACGCATAACGCATAACCCATAACGCATAACGCATAACGCATAACGCATAATACATATCGTATAACGCAATATTCATAACGCATAACGCATAATGCATAAGGCATAACGCATAACGCATTACGCATAACGCATAACGCATAACGCATAACGCATAACGCATAACGCATAACGCATAACGCAAACGTATAACACATAACCCATAACGCAGAACGCATAACGCATAACGCATAACGCAAACGTATAACACATAACCCATAACGCAGAACGCATAACGCATAACGCATAACGCATAACGCATAACGCATAACGCATAACGCATAACGCATAACGCATAACGCATAACGCATAACGCATAACCCATAACGCATAACGCATAACGCATAATGCACAACGCATAACGCATAACGCATAACGCATAACGCATTACGCATAACTTATAACTCATAACTCATAACGAATAACGCATAACGCATAACGCATAACGCATAACTCATAACGCATAACTTATAACTCATAACGCATGGCGCATAACGCAAAATGCATAACGCATAACGCATAACCCATAACCCATAACGCATAAATCATAACACATAATGCACAACGCATAATGCATAACGCATAACGCATGACGCATTACGCATAACGCATAACGCATAACGCATAACGCATAACGCATAACGCATAAAGCATAAAGCATAACGCATAAAGCATAACGCATAAAGCATAACTCATAACCCATAACGCATAAGGCTTGATACATGACGCATATCGCATAACTCATAAGGCATAACGCATAATACATATCGTATAACGCAATATTCATAACGCATAACGCATAATGCATAAGGCATAACGCATAACGCTCTACGCATAACGCATAACGCATAACGCATAACGCATAACGCATAAGGCTTGATACATGACGCATATCGCATAACTCATAAGGCATAACGCATAATACATATCGTATAACGCAATATTCATAACGCATAACGCATAATGCATAAGGCATAACGCATAACGCATTACGCATAACGCATAACGCATAACGCATAACGCATAACGCAAACGTATAACACATAACCCATAACGCAGAACGCATAACGCATAACGCATAACGCATAACGCATAACGCATAATACATATCGTATAACGCAATATTCATAACGCATAACGCATAATGCATAAGGCATAACGCATAACGTATTACGCATAACGCATAACGCATAACGCATAACGCATAACGCATAACGCATAACGCATAACGCAAACGTATAACACATAACCCATAACGCAGAACGCATAACGCATAACGCATAACGCATAACGCATAACGCAAACGTATAACACATAACCCATAACGCAGAACGCATAACGCATAACGCATAACGCATAACGCATAACGCATAACGCATAACGCATAACGCATAACGCATAACCCATAACGCATAACGCATAACGCATAATGCACAACGCATAACGCATAACGCATAACGCATAACGCATTACGCATAACTTATAACTCATAACTCATAACGAATAACGCATAACGCATAACGCATAACGCATAACGCATAACGCATAACGCATAACGCATAACGCATAACGCAGAACGCATAACGCATAACGCATAACGCATAACGCATAACGCATAAGGCATAACACACAACGCATAACGCACAATGCATAACGCATAACGCATAACACATAACGCATAACGCATAACGCATAACTTATAACTCATAACGCATGGCGCATAACGCAAAATGCATAACGCATAACGCATAACCCATAACCCATAACGCATAACGCATAACACATAATGCACAACGCATAATGCATAACGCATAACGCATGACGCATTACGCATAACTTATAACTCATAACGAATAACGCATAACGCATAACGCAAAATGCATAACGCATAAAGCATAACGCATAAACCATACCCCATAACGCAGAACGCACAACGCACAACGCATAGCGCATAACGCATATCGCATAACGCAAAACGTATAACGCAAAACTCATAACGCATAACGCAAAAGGCATAACGCATAACGCATAACGCATAACGCATAACGCATAACGCATAACGCATAACGCATAAAGCATAAAGCATAACGCATAAAGCATAACGCATAAAGCATAACTCATAACCCATAACGCAGAACGCATAACGCATAACGCATAGAACATAACCCATAACCCATACCGCATAACGCACAACGCATAACGCATAATGCACTACGCATAACGCATAACGCATAACGCATTACGCATAACTTATAACTCATAACTCATAACGCTTAATTCATAACGCCTAACGCATAACGGATCACGCATAACGGATCACGCATAACGCATAAAGCATAACGCATAACGCATAACGCATAACGCATAACGCATAACGCATAACTCATAACGCATAACGCATAACGCATAACGCATAACTCATAACGCATAACTTATAACTCATAACGCATGGCGCATAACGCAAAATGCATAACGCATAACGCATAACCCATAACCCATAACGCATAAATCATAACACATAATGCACAACGCATAATGCATAACGCATAACGCATGACGCATTACGCATAACGCATAACGCATAACGCATAACGCATAACGCATAAAGCATAAAGCATAACGCATAAAGCATAACGCATAAAGCATAACTCATAACCCATAACGCATAAGGCTTGATACATGACGCATATCGCATAACTCATAAGGCATAACGCATAATACATATCGTATAACGCAATATTCATAACGCATAACGCATAATGCATAAGGCATAACGCATAACGCATTACGCATAACGCATAACGCATAACGCATAACGCATAACGCATAACGCATAACGCATAACGCAAACGTATAACACATAACCCATAACGCAGAACGCATAACGCATAACGCATAACGCATAACGCATAACGCAAACGTATAACACATAACCCATAACGCAGAACGCATAACGCATAACGCATAACGCATAACGCATAACGCATAATACATATCGTATAACGCAATATTCATAACGCATAACGCATAATGCATAAGGCATAACGCATAACGCATTACGCATAACGCATAACGCATAACGCATAACGCATAACGCATAACGCATAACGCATAACGCAAACGTATAACACATAACCCATAACGCAGAACGCATAACGCATAATGCAAAACGCATAACGCATAACGCAAACGTATAACACATAACCCATAACGCAGAACGCATAACGCATAACGCATAACGCATAACGCATAACGCATAACGCATAACGCATAACGCATAACCCATAACGCATAACGCATAACGCATAATGCACAACGCATAACGCATAACGCATAACGCATAACGCAAAATGCATAACGCATAACGCATAACCCATAACCCATAACGCATAACGCATAACACATAATGCACAACGCATAATGCATAACGCATAACGCATGACGCATTTCGCATAACTTATAACTCATAACGAATAACGCATAACGCATAACGCAAAATGCATAACGCATAAAGCATAACGCATAAACCATACCCCATAACGCAGAACGCACAACGCACAACGCATAGCGCATAACGCATATCGCATAACGCAAAACGTATAACGCAAAACTCATAACGCATAACGCAAAAGGCATAACGCATAACGCATAACGCATAACGCATAACGCATAACGCATAACGCATAACGCATAACGCATAAAGCATAAAGCATAACGCATAAAGCATAACGCATAAAGCATAACTCATAACCCATAACGCAGAACGCATAACGCATAACGCATAGAACATAACCCATAACCCATACCGCATAACGCACAACGCATAACGCATAATGCACTACGCATAACGCATAACGCATAACGCATTACGCATAACTTGTAACTCATAACTCATAACGCTTAATTCATAACGCCTAACGCATAACGGATCACGCATAACGCATAAAGCATAACGCATAACGCATAACGCATAACTCATAACGCATAACGCATAACTCATAACGCATAACGCATAACGCATAACGCATAACGCATAACGCATGACGCATAACGCATAACGCATAACGCATAACATATAACGCATAACGCATAACGCATAACGCATAACGCATAACTTATAACTCATAACGCATAACGCATGGCGCTAAACGCAAAATGCATAACGCATAACGCATAACGCATAACGCATAACGCATAACGCATAACGCATAACGCATAACCCATAACGCATAACGCATAACGCATAATGCACAACGCAAAATGCATAACGCATAAAGCATAACGCATAACCCATAACCCATAACGCAGAACGCATAACGCATAACGCATAACGCATAACGCATAACGCATAACGCATTACGTATAACTCATAACGCATAACGCATAAAGCATAACGCATCACGCATAATGCATAACGCATATCGCATAACCTATAACGCAAAACGCATAACGCATAACTCATAACGCAAAAGGCATAACGCATAACGCATAACGCATAACGCATAACGCATAACGCATAACGCATAAAGCATAACGCATAACGCCTAACGCATAACGCAAACGTATAACACATAACCCATAACGCAGAACGCATAACGCATAACGCATAACGCATAACGCATAACGCATAACGCATAACGCATAACGCATAACGCATAACGCATAACGCATAACGCATAACGCATAACGCATAACGCATAACGCATAACGCAAACGTATAACACATAACCCATAACGCAGAACGCATAACGCATAGCGCATAACGAATAACGCATAACGTATAACGCATAACGCATAACGCATAACGCATAACGCATAACGCATAACGCATAACCCATAACGCATAACGCATAACGCATAATGCACAACGCATAACGCATAACGCATAACGCATAACGCATTACGCATAACTTATAACTCATAACTCATAACGAATAACGCATAACGCATAACGCATAACGCATAACGCATAACGCATAACGCATAACGCATAACGCATAACGCATAACGCAGAACGCATAACGCATAACGCATAACGCATAACGCATAACGCATAAGGCATAACGCACAACGCATAACGCAAAAGGCATAACGCATAACGCATAACGCATAACGCATAACGCATAACGCATAACGCATAACGCATAACGCATAAAGCATAAAGCATAACGCATAAAGCATAACGCATAAAGCATAACTCATAACCCATAACGCAGAACGCATAACGCATAACGCATAAAACATAACCCATAACCCATACCGCATAACGCACAACGCATAACGCATAATGCACTACGCATAACGCATAACGCATAACGCATTACGCATAACTTATAACTCATAACTCATAACGCTTAATTCATAACGCCTAACGCATAACGGATCACGCATAACGCATAAAGCATAACGCATAACGCATAACGCATAACGCATAACGCATAACGCATAACTCATAACGCATAACGCATAACGCATAACGCATAACGCATAACGCATGACGCATAACGCATAACGCATAACGCATAATATATAACGCATGACGCATAACGCATAACGCATAACGCATAACGCATAACTTATAACTCATAACGCATAACGCATGGCGCTAAACGCAAAATGCATAACGCATAACGCATAACGCATAACGCATAACGCATAACGCATAACGCATAACGCATAACCCATAACGCATAACGCATAACGCATAATGCACAACGCAAAATGCATAACGCATAAAGCATAACGCATAACCCATAACCCATAACGCAGAACGCATAACGCATAACGCATAACGCATAACGCATAACGCATAACGCATAACGCATAACGCATTACGTATAACTCATAACGCATAACGCATAAAGCATAACGCATCACGCATAATGCATAACGCATATCGCATAACCTATAACGCAAAACGCATAACGCATAACTCATAACGCAAAAGGCATAACGCATTACGCATAACGCATAACGCATAACGCATAACGCATAACGCAAACGCATAACGCAAAACGCATAACGCAATAACGCATAACGCATAACGTTAACGCATAACCCATAACGCATAAGGCTTGATACATGACGCATATCGCATAACTCATAAGGCATAACGCATAATACATAACGTATAACGCAATATTCATAACGCATAACGCATAATGCATAAGGCTTGATACATGACGCATATCGCATAACTCATAAGGCATATCGCATAATACATATCGTATAACGCAATATTCATAACGCATAACGCATAATGCATAAGGCATAACGCATAACGCATTACGCATAACGCATAACGCATAACGCATAACGCATAACGCATAACGCATAACGCATAACGCAAACGTATAACACATAACCCATAACGCAGAACGCATAACGCATAACGCATAACGCATAACGCATAACGCATAACGCATAACGCATAACGCATAACGCATAACGCAAACGTATAACACATAACCCATAACGCAGAACGCATAACGCATAACGCATAACGCATAACGCATAACGCATAACGCATAACGCATAACGCATAACGCATAACGCTAAACCCATAACGCATAATGCACAACGCATAACGCATAACGCATAACGCATAACGCATAACGCATTACGCATAACTTATAACTCATAACTCATAACGAATAACGCATAACGCATAACGCATAACGCATAACGCATAACGCATAACGCATAACGCATAACGCATAACGCATAACGCAGAACGCATAACGCATAACGCATAACGCATAACGCATAAGGCATAACGCACAACGCATAACGCACAATGCATAACGCAAAACGCATAACACATAACGCATAACGCATAACGCATAACTTATAACTCATAACGCATGGCGCATAACGCAAAATGCATAACGCATAACGCATAACCCATAACCCATAACGCATAACGCATAACACATAATGCACAACGCATAATGCATAACGCATAACGCATGACGCATTACGCATAACTTATAACTCATAACGAATAACGCATAACGCATAACGCATAACCCATACCCCATAACGCAGAACGCACAACGCACAACGCATAGCGCATAACGCATATCGCATAACGCAAAACGTATAACGCAAAACTCATAACGCATAACGCAAAAGGCATAACGCATAACGCATAACGCATAACGCATAACGCATAACGCATAACGCATAACGCAAACGTATAACACATAACCCATAACGCAGAACGCATAACGCATAGCGCATAACGAATAACGCATAACGTATAACGCATAACGCATAACGCATAACGCATAACGCATAACGCATAACGCATAACCCATAACGCATAACGCATAACGCATAATACACAACGCATAACGCATAACGCATAACGCATAACGCATTACGCATAACTTATAACTCATAACTCATAACGAATAACGCATAACGCATAACGCATAACGCATAACGCATAACGCATAACGCATAACGCATAACGCATAACGCATAACGCATAACGCATAACGCAGAACGCATAACGCATAACGCATAACGCATAACGCATAACGCACAACGCATAACGCAAAAGGCATAACGCATAACGCATAACGCATAACGCATAACGCATAACGCATAACGCATAACGCATAACGCATAAAGCATAAAGCATAACGCATAAAGCATAACGCATAAAGCATAACTCATAACCCATAACGCAGAACGCATAACGCATAACGCATAAAACATAACCCATAACCCATACCGCATAACGCACAACGCATAACGCATAATGCACTACGCATAACGCATAACGCATAACGCATTACGCATAACTTATAACTCATAACTCATAACGCTTAATTCATAACGCCTAACGCATAACGGATCACGCATAACGCATAAAGCATAACGCATAACGCATAACGCATAACGCATAACGCATAACGCATAACTCATAACGCATAACGCATAACGCATAACGCATAACGCATAACGCATGACGCATAACGCATAACGCATAACGCATAATATATAACGCATAACGCATAACGCATAACGCATAACGCATAACGCATAACTTATAACTCATAACGCATAACGCATGGCGCTAAACGCAAAATGCATAACGCATAACGCATAACGCATAACGCATAACGCATAACGCATAACGCATAACGCATAACCCATAACGCATAACGCATAACGCATAATGCACAACGCAAAATGCATAACGCATAAAGCATAACGCATAACCCATAACCCATAACGCAGAACGCATAACGCATAACGCATAACGCATAACGCATAACGCATAACGCATAACGCATAACGCATTACGTATAACTCATAACGCATAACGCATAAAGCATAACGCATCACGCATAATGCATAACGCATATCGCATAACCTATAACGCAAAACGCATAACGCATAACTCATAACGCAAAAGGCATAACGCATAACGCATAACGCATAACGCATAACGCATAACGCATAACGCATAAAGCATAACGCATAACGCCTAACGCATAACGCAAACGTATAACACATAACCCATAACACAGAACGCATAACGCATAACGCATAACGCATAACGCATAACGCATAACGCATAACGCATAACGCATAACGCATAACGCATAACGCATAACGCATAACGCATAACGCTTAACGCATAACGCATAACGCATAACGCATAACGCATAACGCATAACCCATAACGCATAACGCATAACGCATAATGCACAACGCATAACGCATAACGCATAACGCATAACGCATATCGCATAACTTATAACTCATAACTCATAACGAATAACGCATAACGCATAACGCATAACGCATAACGCATAACGCATAACGCATATCGCATAAAACATAATGCTTAACGCATAACCCATAACCCATAACGCATAACGGATAACGCATAACGCATAAACCATAACCCATAACGCATAACGCATAACGCATAATGCACAACGCATAATGCACAACGCATAACGCATAACGCATAACGCATAACGCATAACGCATAACGCATAACGCATAACCCATAACCCATAACGCATAACGCATAACGCATAATGCACAACGCAGAACGCATAACGCATAACGCATAACGCATAACGCATAACGCATAACCCATAACGCATAACGCATAACGCATAATGCACAACGCATAACGCATAACGCATAACACATAACGCATTACGCATAACTTATAACTCATAACTCATAACGAATAACGCATAACGCATAACGCATAACGCATAACGCATAACGCATAACGCATAACGCATAACGCATAACGCAAACGCATAACGCAAAACGCATAACGCAATAACGCATAACGCATAACGTTAACGCATAACCCATAACGCATAAGGCTTGATACATGACGCATATCGCATAACTCATAAGGCATAACGCATAATACATAACGTATAACGCAATATTCATAACGCATAACGCATAATGCATAAGGCATAACGCATAACGCATTACGCATAACCCATAAAGCATAACGCAAACGTATAACGCACAACGCATAACGCATAACGCATAAAACATAACGCATAACGCATAACGTATAACGTATAACGCATAACGCCTAACGCATAACGCATAACGCATAACGCATAACGCATAACGCATAACGCATAACGCATATCGCATAACGTATAACGCAAAACGCATAACGCATAACGCATAACGCATAACGCATAACGCATAACGCATAACGCATAACGCATAACGCATAACGCATAACGCATAACGCATAACGCATAACGCATAACGCATAACCCATAACGCATAACGCATAACGCATAATGCACAACGCATAACGCATAACGCATAACGCATAACGCATTACGCATAACTTATAACTCATAACTCATAACGAATAACGCATAACGCATAACGCATAACGCATAACGCATAACGCATAACGCATAACGCATAACGCATAACGCAGAACGCATAACGCATAACGCATACCGCATAACGCATAACGCATAACGCATACCGCAAACGTATAACACATAACCCATAACGCAGAACGTATAACGCATAACGCATAACGCATAACGCATAACGCATAACGCATAACGCATAACGCATAACGCATAACGCATAACGCATAACCCATAACGCATAACGCATAACGCATAATGCACAACGCATAACGCATAACGCATAACGCATAACGCATTACGCATAACTTATAACTCATAACTCATAACGAATAACGCATAACGCATAACGCATAACGCATAACGCATAACGCATAACGCATAACGCATAACGCATAACGCATAACGCAGAACGCATAACGCATAACGCATACCGCATAACGCATAACGCATAACGCATAAGGCATAACGCACAACGCATAACGCACAATGCATAACGCATAACGCATAACACATAACGCATAACGCATAACGCATAACTTATAACTCATAACGCATGGCGCATAACGCAAAATGCATAACGCATAACGCATAACCCATAACCCATAACGCATAACGCATAACACATAATGCACAACGCATAATGCATAACGCATAACGCATGACGCATTACGCATAACTTATAACTCATAACGAATAACGCATAACGCATAACGCAAAATGCATAACGCATAAAGCATAACGCATAACCCATACCCCATAACGCAGAACGCACAACGCACAACGCATAGCGCATAACGCATATCGCATAACGCAAAACGTATAACGCAAAACTCATAACGCATAACGCAAAAGGCATAACGCATAACGCATAACGCATAACGCATAACGCATAACGCATAACGCATAAAACATAACCCATAACCCATACCGCATAACGCACAACGCATAACGCATAATGCACTACGCATAACGCATAACGCATAACGCATTACGCATAACTTATAACTCATAACTCATAACGCTTAATTCATAACGCCTAACGCATAACGGATCACGCATAACGCATAAAGCATAACGCATAACGATTAACGCATAACGCATAACGCATAACGCATGACGGATCACGCATAACGCATAAAGCATAACGCATAACGCATAACGCATAACGCATAACGCATAACGCATAACTCATAACGCATAACGCATAACGCATAACGCATAACGCATAACGCATGACGCATAACGCATAACGCATAACGCATAACATATAACGCATAACGCATAACGCATAACGCATAACGCATAACTTATAACTCATAACGCATAACGCATGGCGCTAAACGCAAAATGCATAACGCATAACGCATAACGCATAACGCATAACGCATAACGCATAACGCATAACGCATAACGCATAACGCATAACCCATAACGCAGAACGCATAACGCATAACGCATAACGCATAACGCATAACGCATAACGCATAACGCATAACGCATAACGCATAACGCATAACGCATAACGCATAACGCATAACGCTTAACGCATAACGCATAACGCATAACGCATAACGCATAACGCATAACCCATAACGCATAACGCATAACGCACAACGCATAACGCATAACGCATAACGCATAACGCATTACGCATAACTTATAACTCATAACTCATAACGAATAACGCATAACGCATAACGCATAACGCATAACGCATAACGCATAACGCATATCGCATAAAACATAATGCTTAACGCATAACGTATAACGTATAACGCATAACGGATAACGCATAACGCATAAACCATAACCCATAACGCATAACGTATAACGCATAATGCACAACGCATAATGCACAACGCATAACGCATAACGCATAACGCATAGCGCATAACGCATAACCCATAACCCATAACGCATAACGCATAACGCATAATGCACAACGCAGAACGCATAACGCATAACGCATAACGCTTAACGCATAACACATAACGCATTACGCATAACTTATAACTCATAACTCATAACGAATAACGCATAACGCATAACGCATAACGCATAACGCATAACGCATAACGCATAACGCATAACGCAAACGCATAACGCAAAACGCATAACGCAATAACACATAACGCATAACGCATAACGCATTACGCATAATGCATAACTTATAACTCATAACGCATAACGCATGGCGCATAACACATAACTTATAACTCATATCGCATAACGCATGGCGCATAACGCAAAAGCATAACGCATAACGCATAACGCATTACGTATAACTCATAACGCATAACGCATAAAGCATAACGCATCACGCATAACGCATAACGCATAACGCATAACGCATAACGCATAACATATAACGCATAACGCATAACGCATAACGCATAACGCATAACGCATAACTTATAACTCATAACGCATAACGCATGGCGCTAAACGCAAAATGCATAACGCATAACGCATAACGCATAACGCATAACGCATAACGCATAACGCATAACCCATAACGCATAACGCATAACGCATAATGCACAACGCAAAATGCATAACGCATAAAGCATAACGCATAACCCATAACCCATAACGCAGAACGCATAACGCATAACGCATAACGCATAACGCATAACGCATAACGCATAACGCATAACGCATAACGCATTACGTATAACTCATAACGCATAACGCATAAAGCATAACGCATCACGCATAATGCATAACGCATATCGCATAACCTATAACGCAAAACGCATAACGCATAACTCATAACGCAAAAGGCATAACGCATAACGCATAACGCATAACGCATAACGCATAACGCATAACGCATAAAGCATAACGCATAACGCCTAACGCATAACGCAAACGTATAACACATAACCCATAACGCAGAACGCATAACGCATAATGCATAACGCATAACGCATAACGCATAACGCATAACGCATAACGCATAACGCATAACGCTTAACGCATAACGCTTAACGCATAACGCATAACGCATAACGCATAACGCATAACCCATAACGCATAACGCATAACGCATAATGCACAACGCATAACGCATAACGCATAACGCATAACGCATTACGCATAACTTATAACTCATAACTCATAACGAATAACGCATAACGCATAACGCATAACGCATAACGCATAACGCATAACGCATATCGCATAAAACATAATGCTTAACGCATAACGTATAACGTATAACGCATAACGGATAACGCATAACGCATAAACCATAACCCATAACGCATAACGCATAACGCATAATGCACAACGCATAATGCACAACGCATAAAGCATAACGCATAACGCATAACGCATAACGCATAACGCATAACGCATAACCCATAACCCATAACGCATAACGCATAACGCATAATGCACAACGCAGAACGCATAACGCATAACGCATAACGCATAACGCATAACGCATAACCCATAACGCATAACGCATAACGCATAATGCACAACGCATAACGCATAACGCATAACACATAACGCATTACGCATAACTTATAACTCATAACTCATAACGAATAACGCATAACGCATAACGCATAACGCATAACGCATAACGCATAACGCATAACGCATAACGCAAACGCATAACGCAAAACGCATAACGCAATAACGCATAACGCATAACGTTAACGCATAACCCATAACGCATAAGGCTTGATACATGACGCATATCGCATAACTCATAAGGCATAACGCATAATACATAACGTATAACGCAATATTCATAACGCAGAACGCATAATGCATAAGGCATAACGCATAACGCATTACGCATAACCCATAAAGCATAACGCAAACGTATAACGCACAACGCATAACGCATAACGCATAAAACATAACGCATAACGCATAACGTATAACGTATAACGCATAACGCCTAACGCATAACGCATAACGCATAACGCATAACGCATAACGCATATCGCATAACGTATAACGCAAAACGCATAACGCATAACGCATAACGCATAAAGCATAACGCAAACGTATAACGCACAACGCATAACGCATAACGCATAAAACATAACGCATAACGCATAACGTATAACGTATAACGTATAACGCATAACGCATAACGCATAACGCATAACGCATAACGCATAACGCATAACGCATAACGCATAACGCATAACGCATAACGCATAACGCATAACGCATAACGCAAACGTATAACACATAACCCATAACGCAGAACGCATAACGCATAACGCATAACACATAACGCATAACGCATAACGCATAACGCATAACGCATAACGCATAACGCATAACGCATAACGCATAACGCATAACGCATAACCCATAACGCATAACGCATAACGCATAATGCACAACGCATAACGCATAACGCATAACGCATAACGCATTACGCATAACTTATAACTCATAACTCATAACGAATAACGCATAACGCATAACGCATAACGCATAACGCATAACACATAACGCATAACGCATAACGCATAACGCAGAACGCATAACGCATAACGCATACCGCATAACGCATAACGCATAACGCATAACGCATAACGCAAACGTATAACACATAACCCATAACGCAGAACGCATAACGCATAACGCATAACGCATAACGCATAACGCATAACGCATAACGCATAACGCATAACGCATAACGCATAACGCATAACCCATAACGCATAACGCATAACGCATAATGCACAACGCATAACGCATAACGCATAACGCATAACGCATTACGCATAACTTATAACTCATAACTCATAACGAATAACGCATAACGCATAACGCATAACGCATAACGCATAACGCATAACGCATAACGCATAACGCATAACGCATAACGCATAACGCAGAACGCATAACGCATAACGCATACCGCATAACGCATAACGCATAACGCATAAGGCATAACGCACAACGCATAACGCACAATGCATAACGCATAACGCATAACACATAACGCATAACGCATAACGCATAACTTATAACTCATAACGCATGGCGCATAACGCAAAATGCATAACGCATAACGCATAACCCATAACCCATAACGCATAACGCATAACACATAATGCACAACGCATAATGCATAACGCATAACGCATGACGCATTACGCATAACTTATAACTCATAACGAATAACGCATAACGCAAAATGCATAACGCATAAAGCATAACGCATAACCCATACCCCATAACGCAGAACGCACAACGCACAACGCATAGCGCATAACGCATATCGCATAACGCAAAACGTATAACGCAAAACTCATAACGCATAACGCAAAAGGCATAACGCATAACGCATAACGCATAACGCATAACGCATAACGCATAACGCATAACGCATAACGCATAAAGCATAAAGCATAACGCATAAAGCATAACGCATAAAGCATAACTCATAACCCATAACGCAGAACGCATAACGCATAACGCATAAAACATAACCCATAACCCATACCGCATAACGCACAACGCATAACGCATAATGCACTACGCATAACGCATAACGCATAACGCATTACGCATAACTTATAACTCATAACTCATAACGCTTAATTCATAACGCCTAACGCATAACGGATCACGCATAACGCATAAAGCATAACGCATAACGCATAACGCATAACGCATAACGCATGACGGATCACGCATAACGCATAAAGCATAACGCATAACGCATAACGCATAACGCATAACGCATAACGCATAACGCATAACTCATAACGCATAACGCATAACGCATAACGCATAACGCATAACGCATGACGCATAACGCATAACGCATAACGCATAACATATAACGCATAACGCATAACGCATAACGCATAACGCATAACGCATAACTTATAACTCATAACGCATAACGCATGGCGCTAAACGCAAAATGCATAACGCATAACGCATAACGCATAACGCATAACGCATAACGCATAACGCATAACGCATAACCCATAACGCATAACGCATAACGCATAATGCACAACGCAAAATGCATAACGCATAAAGCAAACGCATAACGCAAAACGCATAACGCAATAACGCATAACGTTAACGCATAACCCATAACGCATAAGGCTTGATACATGACGCATATCGCATAACTCATAAGGCATAACGCATAATACATAACGTATAACGCAATATTCATAACGCATAACGCATAATGCATAAGGCATAACGCATAACGCATTACGCATAACCCATAAAGCATAACGCAAACGTATAACGCACAACGCATAACGCATAACGCATAAAACATAACGCATAACGCATAACGTATAACGTATAACGCATAACGCCTAACGCATAACGCATAACGCATAACGCATAACGCATAACGCATAACGCATATCGCATAACGTATAACGCAAAACGCATAACGCATAACGCATAACGCATAAAGCATAACGCAAACGTATAACGCACAACGCATAACGCATAACGCATAAAACATAACGCATAACGCATAACGTATAACGTATAACGTATAACGTATAACGCATAACGCATAACGCATAACGCATAACGCATAACGCATAACGCATAACGCATAACGCATAACGCATAACGCATAACGCATAACGCATAACGCATAACGCATAACGCATAACGCATAACGCAAACGTATAACACATAACCCATAACGCAGAACGCATAACGCATAACGCATAACGCATAATGCATTACGCATAACGCATAACGCATAACGCATAACGCATAACGCATAACGCATAACGCATAACGCATAACGCATAACGCATAACGCATAACGCATAACGCATAACGCATAACCCATAACGCATAACGCATAACGCATAATGCACAACGCATAACGCATAACGCATAACGCATAACGCATAACGCATTACGCATAACTTATAACTCATAACTCATAACGAATAACGCATAACGCATAACGCATAACGCATAACGCATAACGCATAACGCATAACGCATAACGCATAACGCATAACGCATAACGCAGAACGCATAACGCATAACGCATACCGCATAACGCATAACGCATAACGCATAACGCATAACGCAAACGTATAACACATAACCCATAACGCAGAACGCATAACGCATAACGCATAACGCATAACGCATAACGCATAACGCATAACGCATAACGCATAACGCATAACCCATAACGCATAACGCATAACGCATAATGCACAACGCATAACGCATAACGCATAACGCATAACGCATTACGCATAACTTATAACTCATAACTCATAACGAATAACGCATAACGCATAACGCATAACGCATAACACATAACGCATAACGCATAACGCATAACGCATAACGCATAACGCAGAACGCATAACGCATAACGCATACCGCATAACGCATAAGGCATAACGCACAACGCATAACGCACAATGCATAACGCATAACGCATAACACATAACGCATAACGCATAACGCATAACTTATAACTCATAACGCATGGCGCATAACGCAAAATGCATAACGCATAACGCATAACCCATAACCCATAACGCATAACGCATAACACATAATGCACAACGCATAATGCATAACGCATAACGCATGACGCATTACGCATAACTTATAACTCATAACGAATAACGCATAACGCATAACGCAAAATGCATAACGCATAAAGCATAACGCATAACCCATACCCCATAACGCAGAACGCACAACGCACAACGCATAGCGCATAACGCATATCGCATAACGCAAAACGTATAACGCAAAACTCATAACGCATAACGCAAAAGGCATAACGCATAACGCATAACGCATAACGCATAACGCATAACGCATAACGCATAACGCATAACGCATAACGCATAACGCATAAAGCATAAAGCATAACGCATAAAGCATAACGCATAAAGCATAACTCATAACCCATAACGCAGAACGCATAACGCATAACGCATAAAACATAACCCATAACCCATACCGCATAACGCACAACGCATAACGCATAATGCACTACGCATAACGCATAACGCATAACGCATTACGCATAACTTATAACTCATAACTCATAACGCTTAATTCATAACGCCTAACGCATAACGGATCACGCATAACGCATAAAGCATAACGCATAACGCATAACGCATAACGCATGACGGATCACGCATAACGCATAAAGCATAACGCATAACGCATAACGCATAACGCATAACGCATAACGCATAACTCATAACGCATAACGCATAACGCATAACGCATAACGCATAACGCATGACGCATAACGCATAACGCATAACGCATAACATATAACGCATAACGCATAACGCATAACGCATAACGCATAACTTATAACTCATAACGCATAACGCATGGCGCTAAACGCAAAATGCATAACGCATAACGCATAACGCATAACGCATAACGCATAACGCATAACGCATAACGCATAACCCATAACGCATAACGCATAATGCACAACGCAAAATGCATAACGCATAAAGCATAACGCATAACCCATAACCCATAACGCAGAACGCATAACGCATAACGCATAACGCATAACGCATAACGCATAACGCATAACGCAAACGTATAACACATAACCCATAACGCAGAACGCATAACGCATAACGCATAACGCATAACGCATAACGCATAACGCATAACGCATAACGCATAACGCATAACGCATAACGCATAACGCATAACGCATAACGCATAAAGCATAAAGCATAACACATAACGCATAACGCATACCGCATAACGCATAACGCATAACGCATAACGCATAACGCAAACGTATAACACATAACGCATAACGCATAACGCTTAATGCATAACGCATAACGCATAACGCATAACGCATAACGCATAACGCATAACGCATAACGCATAACGCATAACGCATAACGCATAACGCATAAAGCATAAAGCATAACGCATAAAGCATAACGCATAAAGCATAACTCATAACCCATAACGCAGAACGCATAACGCATAAAACATAACCCATAACCCATACCGCATAACGCACAACGCATAACGCATAATGCACTACGCATAACGCATAACGCATAACGCATTACGCATAACTTATAACTCATAACTCATAACGCTTAATTCATAACGCCTAACGCATAACGGATCACGCATAACGCATAAAGCATAACGCATAACGCATAACGCATAACGCATAACGCATAACGCATAACGCATGACGGATCACGCATAACGCATAAAGCATAACGCATAACGCATAACGCATAACGCATAACGCATAACGCATAACTCATAACGCATAACGCATAACGCATAACGCATAACGCATAACGCATGACGCATAACGCATAACGCATAACATGTAACGCATAACGCAAAACGCATAACGCATAACGCATAACTTATAACTCATAACGCATAACGCATGGCGCTAAACGCAAAATGCATAACGCATAACGCATAACGCATAACGCATAACGCATAACGCATAACGCATAACGCATAACCCATAACGCATAACGCATAACGCATAATGCACAACGCAAAATGCATAACGCATAAAGCATAACGCATAACCCATAACCCATAACGCAGAACGCATAACGCATAACGCATAACGCAGAACGCATAACGCATAACGCATAACGCTTAACGCATAACGCATAACCCATAACGCATAACGCATAACGCATAACGCAAAACGCATAACGCAATAACGCATAACGCTTAACTCATAACGCATAACCCATAACGCATAACGCATAACGCATAATGCACAACGCATAACGCATAACGCATAACACATAACGCATTACGCATAACTTATAACTCATAACTCATAACGAATAACGCATAACGCATAACGCATAACGCATGACGCATAACGCATAACGCATAACGCATAATGCATAACGCATAACGCATGACGCATTACGCATAACTTATAACGCATAACCCATAACCCATAACGCATAACGCATAACGCATAATGCACAACGCAGAACGCATAACGCATAACGCATAACGCTTAACGCATAACGCATAACCCATAACGCATAACGCATAACGCATAACGCAAAACGCATAACGCAATAACGCATAACGCATAACGTATAACGCATTACGCATAATGCATAACTTATAACTCATAACGCATAACGCATGGCGCATAACACATAACTTATAACTCATATCGCATAACGCATGGCGCATAACGCAAAAGCATAACGCATAACGCATAACGCATAACGCATAACGCATAACGCATAACGCATAACGCATAACGCATAACGCATAACGCATAACGCATAACGCATAACGCATAACGCATAACGCAAACGTATAACACATAACCCATAACGCAGAACGCATAACGCATAACGCATAACGCATAACGCATAACGCATAACGCATAACGCATAACGCATAACGCATAACGCATAACGCATAACGCATAACTCATAACGCATAACGCATAACACATAATGCACAACGCATAATGCATAACGCATAACGCATGACGCATTACGCATAACTTATAACTCATAACGAATAACGCATAACGCATAACGCAAAATGCATAACGCATAAAGCATAACGCATAACCCATACCCCATAACGCAGAACGCACAACGCACAACGCATAGCGCATAACGCATATCGCATAACGCAAAACGTATAACGCAAAACTCATAACGCATAACGCAAAAGGCATAACGCATAACGCATAACGCATAACGCATAACGCATAACGCATAACGCATAACGCATAAAGCATAAAGCATAACGCATAAAGCATAACGCATGAAGCATAACTCATAACCCATAACGCAGAACGCATAACGCATAACGCATAAAACATAACCCATAACCCATACCGCATAACGCACAACGCATAACGCATAATGCACTACGCATAACGCATAACGCATAACGCATTACGCATAACTTATAACTCATAACTCATAACGCTTAATTCATAACGCCTAACGCATAACGGATCACGCATAACGCATAAAGCATAACGCATAACGCATAACGCATAACGCATAACGCATAACGCATGACGGATCACGCATAACGCATAAAGCATAACGCATAACGCATAACGCATAACGCATAACGCATAATGCACAACGCAGAACGCATAACGCATAACGCATAACGCTTAACGCATAACGCATAACCCATAACGCATAACGCATAACGCAAAACGCATAACGCAATAACGCATAACGCATAACGCATAACGCATTACGCATAATGCATAACTTATAACTCATAACGCATAACGCATGGCGCATAACACATAACTTATAACTCATATCGCATAACGCATGGCGCATAACGCAAAAGCATAACGCATAACGCATAACGCATAACGCATAACGCATAACGCATAACGCATAACGCATAACGCATAACGCATACCGCATAACGCATAACGCATAACGCATAACGCATAACGCAAACGTATAACACATAACCCATAACGCAGAACGCATAACGCATAACGCATAACGCATAACGCATAACGCATAACGCATAACGCATAACGCATAACGCATAACGCATAACGCATAACGCATAACTCATAACGCATAACGCATAACACATAATGCACAACGCATAATGCATAACGCATAACGCATGACGCATTACGCATAACTTATAACTCATAACGAATAACGCATAACGCATAACGCAAAATGCATAACGCATAAAGCATAACGCATAACCCATACCCCATAACGCAGAACGCACAACGCACAACGCATAGCGCATAACGCATATCGCATAACGCAAAACGTATAACGCAAAACTCATAACGCATAACGCAAAAGGCATAACGCATAACGCATAACGCATAACGCATAACGCATAACGCATAACGCATAACGCATAAAGCATAAAGCATAACGCATAAAGCATAACGCATAAAGCATAACTCATAACCCATAACGCAGAACGCATAACGCATAACGCATAAAACATAACCCATAACCCATACCGCATAACGCACAACGCATAACGCATAATGCACTACGCATAACGCATAACGCATAACGCATTACGCATAACTTATAACTCATAACTCATAACGCTTAATTCATAACGCCTAACGCATAACGGATCACGCATAACGCATAAAGCATAACGCATAACGCATAACGCATAACGCATAACGCATAACGCATGACGGATCACGCATAACGCATAAAGCATAACGCATAACGCATAACGCATAACGCATAACGCATAACGCATAACTCATAACGCATAACGCATAACGCATAACGCATAACGCATAACGCATAACGCATAACGCATAAAGCATAAAGCATAACGCATAAAGCATAACGCATAAAGCATAACTCATAACGCATAACGCATAACGCATAACGCATAACGCATAACGCATAACGCATAACGCATAACGCATAACGCATAACGCATAACGCATAACGCATAACGCTTAATGCATAACGCATAACGCATAACGCATAACGCATAACGCATAACCCATAACGCATAACGCATAACGCATAATGCACAACGCATAACGCATAACGCATAACGCATAACGCATTACGCATAACTTATAACTCATAACTCATAACGAATAACGCATAACGCATAACGCATAACGCATAACGCATAACGCATAACGCATAACGCATAATGCATAACGCATAACGCATGACGCATTACGCATAACTTATAACTCATAACGAATAACGCATAACGCATAAAGCATAACGCATAACGCATAACGCATAACGCATAACGCATAACCCATAACGCATAACCCATAACGCATAAGGCTTGATACATGACGCATATCGCATAACTCATAAGGCATAACGCATAATACATAACGTATAACGCAATATTCATAACGCATAACGCATAATGCATAAGGCATAACATATAACGCATTACGCATAACCCATAAGGCATAACGCAAACGTATAACGCACAACGCATAACGTATAACGAACAACGGATAACGCATAACGCATAACGCATAAGGCATAACGCACAACGCATAACGCACAACGCATAACGCATAACGCATAACGCATAACGCATAACGCATAACGCATAACGCATAACGCATAACTTATAACTCATAACGCATGGCGCATAACGCAAAATGCATAACGCATAACGCATAACCCATAACCCATAACGCATAACGCATAAAACATTATGCACAACGCATATCGCATAACGCTAACGCAAAACGCATAACGCAATAACGCATAACGCATAACGCATAACGCATAACGCATAACGCATAACCCATAACGCAGAACGCATAACGCATAACGCATAACGCATAACGCATAACGCATAACGCATAACGCATAACGCATAACGCATAACGCATAACGCATAACGCATAACGCATAACGCATAACGCATAACGCATAACGCATAACCCATAACGCATAACGCACAACGCATAACGCATAACGCATAACGCATAACCCATAACGCATAACGCATTACGCATAACTTATAACTCATAACGCATGGCGCATAACGCAAAATGCATAACGCATAACGCATAACCCATAACCCATAACGCATAACGCATAAAACATAATGCACAACGCATAACGCATAACGCTAACGCAAAACGCATAACGCAATAACGCATAACGCATAACGCATAACGCATAACGCATAACGCATAACGCATAACGCATAACGCATAACGCATAACGCATAACGCATAACGCATAACGCATAACGCATAACGCATAACGCATAACGCAAAACGCATAACGCATAACGCATAACACATAACGCATAACGCATAACCCATAACCCATAACGCATAACGCACAACGCATAACGCATAATGCACAACGCATAACGCATAACGCATAACGCATAAATCATTACGCATAACTTATAACTCATAACTCATAACGCATAACGCATAACGCCTAACGCATAACGGATCACGCATAACGCATAAAGCATAACGCATAACGCATAACGCATAACGCATAACGCATAATGCATAACGCATAACGCATAACGCATTACGCATAACTTATAACTCATAACTCATAACGAATAACGCATAACGCATAACGCATAACGCATAACGCATAACGCATAACGCATAACGCATAATGCATAACGCATAACGCATGACGCATTACGCATAACTTATAACTCATAACGAATAACGCATAACGCATAAAGCATAACGCATAACGCATAACGCATAACGCATAACGCATAACCCATAACGCATAACCCATAACGCATAAGGCTTGATACATGACGCATATCGCATAACTCATAAGGCATAACGCATAATACATAACGTATAACGCAATATTCATAACGCATAACGCATAATGCATAAGGCATAACATATAACGCATTACGCATAACCCATAAGGCATAACGCA
Source organism: Lasioglossum morio (assembly GCA_916610235.2). Lineage (NCBI taxonomy): Eukaryota > Metazoa > Arthropoda > Insecta > Hymenoptera > Halictidae > Lasioglossum > Lasioglossum morio. The sequence goes on along the minus strand of CAKAJA020000564.1, from coordinate 555,137 downwards.
AACGTATAACGCACAACGCATAACGTATAACGAACAACGGATAACGCATAACGCATAACGCATAAGGCATAACGCACAACGCATAACGCACAACGCATAACGCATAACGCATAACGCATAACGCATAACGCATAACGCATAACGCATAACGCATAACGCATAATGCATAACGCATAACGCATGACGCATTACGCATAACTTATAACTCATAACGAATAACGCATAACGCATAAAGCATAACGCATAACGCATAACGCATAACGCATAACGCATAACCCATAACGCATAACCCATAACGCATAAGGCTTGATACATGACGCATATCGCATAACTCATAAGGCATAACGCATAATACATAACGTATAACGCAATATTCATAACGCATAACGCATAATGCATAAGGCATAACATATAACGCATTACGCATAACCCATAAGGCATAACGCAAACGTATAACGCACAACGCATAACGTATAACGAACAACGCATAACGCATAACGCATAACGCATAACGCATAACGCATAACGCATAACGCACAACGCATAACGCATAACGCATAACGCATAACGCATAACGCATAACGCATAACGCATAACGCATAACTTATAACTCATAACGCATGGCGCATAACGCAAAATGCATAACGCATAACGCATAACCCATAACCCATAACGCATAACGCATAAAACATTATGCACAACGCATATCGCATAACGCTAACGCAAAACGCATAACGCAATAACGCATAACGCATAACGCATAACGCATAACGCATAACGCATAACCCATAACGCAGAACGCATAACGCATAACGCATAACGCATAACGCATAACGCATAACGCATAACGCATAACGCATAACGCATAACGCATAACGCATAACGCATAACGCATAACGCATAACGCATAACGCATAACCCATAACGCATAACGCACAACGCATAACGCATAACGCATAACGCATAACCCATAACGCATAACGCATTACGCATAACTTATAACTCATAACGCATGGCGCATAACGCAAAATGCATAACGCATAACGCATAACCCATAACCCATAACGCATAACGCATAAAACATAATGCACAACGCATAACGCATAACGCTAACGCAAAACGCATAACGCAATAACGCATAACGCATAACGCATAACGCATAACGCATAACGCATAACGCATAACGCATAACGCATAACGCATAACGCATAACGCATAACGCATAACGCATAACGCATAACGCATAACGCATAACGCATAACGCAAAACGCATAACGCATAACGCATAACACATAACGCATAACGCATAACCCATAACCCATAACGCATAACGCACAACGCATAACGCATAATGCACAACGCATAACGCATAACGCATAACGCATAAATCATTACGCATAACTTATAACTCATAACTCATAACGCATAACGCATAACGCCTAACGCATAACGGATCACGCATAACGCATAAAGCATAACGCATAACGCATAACGCATAACGCATAACGCATAATGCATAACTTATAACTCATAACGCATAACGCATGGCGCATAACACATAACTTATAACTCATATCGCATAACGCATGGCGCATAACGCAAAAGCATAACGCATAACGCATAACGCATTACGTATAACTCATAACGCATAACGCATAAAGCATAACGCATCACGCATAACGCATAACGCATAACGCATATCGCATAACCTATAACGCAAAACGCATAACGCATAACGTATAACGCAAAACGCATAACGCATAACGCATAACTCATAACGCAAAAGGCATAACGCATAACGCATAACGCATAACGCATAACGCATAACCCATAACGCATAACGCATAACGCATAATGCACAACGCATAACGCATAACGCATAACGCATAACGCATTACGCATAACTTACAACTCATAACTCATAACGAATAACGCATAACGCATAACGCATAACGCATAACGCATAACGCATAACGCATAACGCAAAACGCATAACGCAATAACGCATAACGCATAACGTTAACGCATAACCCATAACGCATAAGGCTTGATACATGACGCATATCGCATAACTCATAAGGCATAACGCATAATACATAACGTATAACGCAATATTCATAACGCATAACGCATAATGCATAAGGCATAACACATAACGCATTACGCATAACCCATAAGGCATAACGCAAACGTATAACGCACAACGCATAACGTATAACGAACAACGGATAACGCATAACGCATAACGCATAAGGCATAACGCACAACGCATAACGCACAACGCATAACGCATAACGCATAACGCATAACGCATAACGCATAACGCATAACTTATAACTCATAACGCATGGCGCATAACGCAAAATGCATAACGCATAACGCATAACCCATAACCCATAACGCATAACGCATAAAACATAATGCACAACGCATAATGCATAACGCATAACGCATGACGCATTACGCATAACTTATAACTCATAACGAATAACGCATTACGCATAACGCATAATGCAAAATGCATAACGCATAAAGCATAACGCATAACCCATAACCCATAACGCAGAACGCACAACGCACAACGCATAGCGCATAACGCATATCGCATAACGCATAACGTATAACGCAAAACTCATAACGCATAACGCGAAAGGCATAACGCATAACGCATAACGCATAACGCATAACGCATAACGCATAACGCATAACGCATAACGCATAAAGCATAAAGCATAACGCATAAAGCATAACTCATAACCCATAACGCAGAACGCATAACGCATAACGCATAACGCATAAAACATAACCCATAACCCATAACGCATAACGCACAACGCATAACGCATAATGCACTACGCATAACGCATAACGCATAACGCATTACGCATAACTTATAACTCATAACTCATAACGCATAATTCATAACGCCTACCGCATAACGGATCACGCATAACGCATAAAGCATAACGCATAACGCATAACGCATAACGCATAACGTATAACGCATAACGCATAACTCATAACGCATAACGCATAACGCATAACGCATAACGCATAACGCATGACGCATAACGCATAACGCATAACGCATAACATATAACGCATAACGCATAACGCATAACGCATAACGCATAACGCATAACGCATAACGCATAACGCATAACGCATAACGCATAACGCATAACGCATATAGCGTAACGCATAACGCCTAACGCATAACGCAAACGTATAACACATAACGCATAACGCATAACACATAACCAATAACCCATAACGCATAACGCACAACGCATAACGCATAATGCACAACGCCTAACGCATAACGCATAACGCATAACGCATAACGCATAACGCATAACTTATAACTCATAACTCATAACGAATAACGCATAAAGCATAACGCATAACGCATAACGCATAACTTATAACTCATAACGCATAACGCATGGCGCATAACACATAACTTATAACTCATAACGCATAACGCATGGCGCATAACGTAAAAGCATAACGCATAACGCATAACGCATTACGCATAATGCACAACGCATAACGAATTCCGCATAACGTATAACGCAAAACGCATAACGCATAACGCATTACGCATAACCCATAAGGCATAACGCAAACGTATAACGCACAACGCATAACGTATAACGAACAACGGATAACGCATAACGCATAACGCATAAGGCATAACGCACAACGCATAACGCACAATGCATAACGCATAACGCATAACACATAACGCATAACGCATAACGCATAACTTATAACTCATAACGCATGGCGCATAACGCAAAATGCATAACGCATAACGCATAACCCATAACCCATAACGCATAACGCATAACACATAATGCACAACGCATAATGCATAACGCATAACGCATGACGCATTACGCATAACTTATAACTCATAATGAATAACGCATAACGCATAACGCATAACGCAAAATGCATAACGCATAAAGCATAACGCATAACCCATAACCCATAACGCAGAACGCACAACGCACAACGCATAGCGCATAACGCATATCGCATAACGCAAAACGTATAACGCAAAACTCATAACGCATAACGCAAACGGCATAACGCATAACGCATAACGCATAACGCATAACGCATAACGCATAACGCATAACGCATAACGCATAAAGCATAAAGCATAACGCATAAAGCATAACGCATAAAGCATAACTCATAACCCATAACGCAGAACGCATAACGCATAACGCATAACGCATAAAACATAACCCATAACCCATACCGCATAACGCACAACGCATAACGCATAACGCATAACGCATAACGCATAACGCATAACGCATAACGCAACACTTATAACTCATAACGCATAACGCATGGCGCATAACGCAAAATGCATAACGCATAACGCATAACGCATAACCCATAACGCATAACGCATAACCCATAACGCATAACGCATAACGCATAACGCATAATGCACAACGCAAAATGCATAACGCATAAAGCATAACGCATAACCCATAACCCATAACGCATAACGCATAACGCATAACGCATAACGCATAACGCATAACGCATAACGCATAACGCATAACGCATTACGTTTAACACATAACGCATAACGCATAAAGCATAACGCATCACGCATAACGCATAACGCATATCGCATAACCTATAACGCAAAACGCATAACGCATAACTCATAACGCAAAAGGCATAACGCATAACGCATAACGCATAACGCATAACGCATAACGCATAACGCATAACGCATAAAGCATAACGCATAACGCCTAACGCATAACGCAAACGTATAACACATAACCCATAACGCAGAACCCATAACGCATAACGCATAACGCATAATGCACAACGCATAACGCATAACGCATAACGCATTACGCATAACTTATTACTCATAACTCATAACGAATAACGCATAACGCATAACGCATAACGCATAACGCATAACTCATAACGAATAACGAATAACGCATAACGCATAACGCATAACGCATAACGCATAACGCATAACGCATAACGCAGAACGCATAACGCATAACGCATACCGCATAACGCATAACGCATAACCCATAACCCATACCGCATAACGCACAACGCATAACGCATAATGCACTACGCATAACGCATAACGCATTACGCATAACTTATAACTCATAACTCATAACGCTTAATTCATAACGCCTAACGCATAACGGATCACGCATAACGCATAAAGCATAACGCATAACGCATAACGCATAACGCATAACGCATAACGCATAACGCATAACGCATAACGCATAACGCATAACGCATAACGCATAACGCATAACGCATAACTTATAACTCATAACTCATAACGAATAACGCATAAAGCATAACGCATAACGCATAACGCATAACGCATAACGCATAACGCATAGCGCATAACTCATAACGCAAAAGGCATAACGCATAACGCATAACGCATAACGCATAACGCATAACGCATAACGCATAACGCATAAAGCATAACGCATAACGCCTAACGCATAACGCAAACGTATAACTCATAAGGCATAACGCTTAATACATAACGTATAACGCAATATTCATAACGCATAACGCATAATGCATAAGGCATAACGTATAACGCATTACGCATAACCCATAAGGCATAACGCAAACGTATAATGCACAACGCATAACGTATAACGAACAACGGATAACGCATAACGCATAACGCATAAGGCATAACGCACAACGCATAACGCACAATGCATAACGAATAACGCATAACGCATAACGCATAACGCAAAATGCATAACGCATAACGCATAACGCATAACGCATAACGCATAACCCATAACGCATAACGCATAACGCATAATGCACAACGCAAAATGCATAACTCATAACGAATAACGCATAAAGCATAACGCATAACGCATAACGCATAACGCATAACGCATAACGCATAACTTATAACTCATAACGCATAACGCATGGCGCATAACGCAAAAGCATAACGCATAACGCATAACGCATAACGCATAACGCATAACGCATAACGCATAACGCATAACGCATATCCCATAACCCATAACGCATAACCCATAACGCATAATGCACAACGCATAACGCATAACGCATTACGCATAACTTATAACTCATAACTCATAACGAATAACGCATAACGCAAAATGCATAACGCATAACGCATAACGCTATAACGCATAACGCATATAGCGTAACGCATAACGCCTAACGCATAACGCAAACGTATAACACATAACGCATAACGCATAACGCATAACACATAACCAATAACCCATAACGCATAACGAACAACGCATAACGCATAATGCACAACGCCTAACGCATAACGCATAACGCATAACGCATAACGCATAACGCATAACGCATAACTTATAACTCATAACTCATAACGAATAACGCATAAAGCATAACGCATAACGCATAACGCATAACGCATAACGCATATAGCGTAACGCATAACGCCTAACGCATAACGCAAACGTATAATTCATAACGAATAACGCATGGCGCATAACACATAACCAATAACCCATAACGCATAACGCATGGCGCATAACGTAAAAGCATAACGCATAACGCATAACGCATTACGCATAATGCACAACGCATAACGAATTCCGCATAACGTATAACGCAAAACGCATAACGCATAACGCATAACGCATAACGCATAACGCATAACGCATATAGCGTAACGCATAACGCCTAACGCATAACACAAACGTATAACACATAACGCATAACGCATAACGCATAACACATAACCAATAACCCATAACGCATAACGCACAACGCATAACGCATAATGCACAACGCCTAACGCATAACGCATAACGCATAACGCATAACGCATAACGCATAACGCATAACGCATAACGCATAACGCATAACTTATAACTCATAACTCATAACGAATAACGCATAAAGCATAACGCATAACGCATAACGCATAACGCATAACGCATAAAGCATAACGCATAACGCCTAACGCATAACGCATAACGCATAACGCATAACGCATAACGCATAACGCATAATGCATAACGCATAACTTATAACTCATAACGCATAACGCATGGCGCATAACGCAAAATGCATAACGCATAACGCATAACGCATAACGCATAACGCATAACGCATAACGCATAACGCATAACCCATAACGCAAACGCATAACGCATAATGCACAACGCAAAATGCATAACGCATAAAGCACAACGCATAACCCATAACCCATAACGCATAACGCATAACGCATAACGCATAACGCATAACGCATAACGCATAACGCATAACGCATAACGCATAACGCATAACGCATAACGCATAACGCATTACGTATAACTCATAACGCATAACGCATAAAGCATAACGCATCACGCATAACGCATAACGCATATCGCATAACCTATAACGCAAAACGCATAACGCATAACTCATAACGCAAAAGGCATAACGCATAACGCATAACGCATAACGCATAACGCATAAAGCATAACGCATAACGCCTAACGCATAACGCAAACGTATAACGCATAACTCATAACGCAAAAGGCATAACGCATAACGCATAACGCATAACGCATAACGCATAACGCATAACGCATAACGCATAACGCATAACGCATAACGCATAACGCATAACTTATAACTCATAACTCATAACGAATAACGCATAAAGCATAACGCATAACGCATAACGCATAACGCATAAAGCACAACGCATAAAGCCTAACGCATAACGCAAACGTATAACTCATAAGGCATAACGCTTAATACATAACGTATAACGCAATATTCATAACGCATAACGCATAATGCATAAGGCATAACGTATAACGCATTACGCATAACCCATAAGGCATAACGCAAACGTATAACGCACAACGCATAACGTATAACGAACAACGGATAACGCATAACGCATAAGGCATAACGCACAACGCATAACGCACAATGCATAACGAATAACGCATAACGCATAACGCATAACGCAAAATGCATAACGCATAAAGCATAACGCATAACCCATAACCCATAACGCAGAACGCACAACGCACAACGCATAGCGCATAACGCATATCGCATAACGCAAAACGTATAACGCAAAACTCATAACGCATAACGCAAAAGGCATAACGCGTAACGCATAACGCATAACGCATAACGCATAACGCATAACGCATAACGCATAACGCATAACGCATAAAGCATAAAGCATAACGCATAAAGCATAACGCATAAAGCATAACTCATAACCCATAACGCAGAACGCATAACGCATAAAACATAACCCATAACCCATACCGCATAACGCACAACGCATAACGCATAACGCATAACGCATAACGCATAACGCATAACGCATAACGCATAACTTATAACTCATAACGCATAACGCATGGCGCATAACGCAAAATGCATAACGCATAACGCATAACGCATAACGCATAACGCATAACGCATAACGCATAACGCATAACCCATAACGCATAACGCATAACGCATAATGCACAACGCAAAATGCATAACGCATAAAGCACAACGCATAACCCATAACCCATAACGCATAACGCATAACGCATAACGCATAACGCATAACGCATAACGCATAACGCATAACGCATAACGCATAACGCATAACGCATAACGCATAACGCATAACGCATAACGCATAACGCATTACGTATAACTCATAACGCATAACGCATAAAGCATAACGCATCACGCATAACGCATAACGCATATCGCATAACCTATAACGCAAAACGCATAACGCATAACTCATAACGCAAAAGGCATAACGCATAACGCATAACGCATAACGCATAACGCATAACGCATAAAGCATAACGCATAACGCCTAACGCATAACGCAAACGTATAACACATAACCCATAACGCAGAACGCATAACGCATAACGCATAACGCATAACGCATAACGCATAACGCATAACGCATAACGCATAACGCATAACGCATAACGCATAACGCATAACGCATAACCCATAACGCATAACGCATAACGCATAATGCACAACGCATAACGCATAACGCATAACGCATTACGCATAACTTATAACTCATAACTCATAACGAATAACGCATAACGCATAACGCATAACGCATAACGCATAACGCATAACGCATAACGCATAACGCATAACGCATAACGCATAACGCATAGCGCATAACGCAAAATGCATAACGCATTAAGGCATAACGCATAACGTTAACGCATAACCCATAACGCATAAGGCTTGATACATGACGCATATCGCATAACTCATAAGGCATAACGCATAATACATATCGTATAACGCAATATTCATAACGCATAACGCATAATGCATAAGGCATAACGCATAACGCATTACACATAACCCATAAGGCATAACGCAAACGTATAACGCACAACGCATAACGTATAACGAACAACGGATAACGCATAACGCATAACTCATAAGGCATAACGCACAACGCATAACGCACAATGCATAACGCATAACGCATAACGCATAACGCATAACGCATAACGCATAACGCATAACGCATAACGCAAACGTATAACACATAACCCATAACGCAGAACGCATAACGCATAACGCATAACGCATAACGCATAACGCATTACGCATAACTTATAACTCATAACTCATAACGAATAACGCATAACGCATAACGCATAACGCATAACGCATAACGCATAACGCATAACGCATAACGCATAACGCATACCGCATAACGCATAACGCATAACGCAAAACGCATAACGCAATAACGCATAACGCATAACGTTAACGCATAACCCATAACGCATAAGGCTTGATACATGACGCATATCGCATAACTCATAAGGCATAACGCATAATACATAACGTATAACGCAATATTCATAACGCATAACGCATAATGCATAAGGCATAACGCATAACGCATTACGCATAACCCATAAGGCATAACGCAAACGTATAACGCACAACGCATAACGTATAACGAACAACGGATGACGCATAACGCATAACGCATAAGGCATAACGCACAACGCATAACGCACAATGCATAACGCCTAACGCATAACGCATAACGCATAACGCATAACGCATAACGCATAACTTATAACTCATAACGCATGGCGCATAACGCAAAATGCATAACGCATAACGCATAACCCATAACCCACAACGCATAACGCATAACACATAATGCACAACGCATAATGCATAACGCATAACGCATGACGCATTACGCATAACTTATAACTCATAACGAATAACGCATAACGCATAACGCAAAATGCATAACGCATAAAGCATAACGCATAACCCATAACCCATAACGCAGAACGCACAACGCACAACGCACAACGCATAGCGCATAACGCATAACGCATAACGCATAACGCATAACGCATAACGCAAACGTATAACACATAACCCATAACGCAGAACGCATAACGCATAACGCATAACGCATAACGCATAACGCATAACGCATAACGCATAACGCATAACGCATAACGCAAACGTATAACACATAACCCATAACGCAGAACGCATAACGCATAACGCATAACGCATAACGCATAACGCATAACGCAAAACGCATAACGCATAACGCATAACGCATAACGCATAACGCATAACGCATACCGCATAACGCATAACGCATAACCCATAACGCATAACGCATAACGCATAATGCACAACGCCTAACGCATAACGCATAACGCATAACGCATAACGCATAACGCATAACTTATAACTCATAACTCATAACGAATAACGCATAAAGCATAACGCATAACTCATAACTCATAACGAATAACGCATAACGTATAACGCATAACGCATAACGCATAACGCATAACGCATAACGCATAACGCATAACGCATAACGCATAACGCATAACGCATAACGCATAACGCATAACGCATAACGCATAACGCATAACGCAAAACGCATAACGCAATAACGCATAACGCATAACGTTAACGCATAACCCATAACGCATAAGGCTTGATACATGACGCATATCGCATAACTCATAAGGCATAACGCATAACACATAACGTATAACGCAATATTCATAACGCATAACGCATAATGCATAAGGCATAACGCATAACGCATTACGCATAACCCATAAGGCATAACGCAAACGTATAACGCACAACGCATAACGTATAACGAACAACGGATAACGCATAACGCATAACGCATAAGGCATAACGCACAACGCATAACGCACAACGCACAACGCATAACGCATAACGCATAACGCATAACGCATAACGCATAACGCATAACGCATAACTTATAACTCATAACGCATGGCGCATAAATCAAAATGCATAAGGCATAACGCATAACCCATAACCCATAACGCATAACGCATAACGCATAACGCATAACGCATAAAGCATAAAGCATAACGCATAAAGCATAACGCATAAAGCATAACTCATAACCCATAACGCAGAACGCATAACGCATAACGCATAACGCATAACGCATAACGCATAACGCATAACGCATAACGCATAACTCATAACACATAACGCATAACGCATAACGCATAACGCATGACGCACAACGCATAACGCATAACGCATAACGCATAACGCATAACGCATAACGCATAACGCATAACGCAGAACGCATAACGCATAACGCATACCGCATAACGCATAACGCATAACCCATAACCCATACCGCATAACGCACAACGCATAACGCATAATGCACTACGCATAACGCATAACGCATAACGCATTACGCATAACTTATAACTCATAACTCATAACGCTTAATTCATAACGCCTAACGCATAACGGATCACGCATAACGCATAAAGCATAACGCATAACGCATAACGCATAACGCATAACGCATAAGGCATAACGCATAACTCATAACGCATAACGCATAACGCATAACGCATAACGCATAACGCATGACGCATAACGCATAACGCATAACGCATAACATATAACGCATAACGCATAACGCATAACGCATAACGCATAACGCATAACGCATAACTTATAACTCATAACGCATAACGCATGGCGCTAAACGCAAAATGCATAACGCATAACGCATAACGCATAACGCATAACGCATAACGCATAACGCATAACGCATAACGCATAACGCATAACCCATAACGCATAACGCATAACGCATAATGCACAACGCAAAATGCATAACGCATAAAGCATAACGCATAACCCATAACCCATAACGCAGAACGCATAACGCATAACGCATAACGCATAACGCATAACGCATAACGCATAACGCATAACGCATAACGCATTACGTATAACTCATAACGCATAACGCATAAAGCATAACGCATCACGCATAATGCATAACGCATATCGCATATCCTATAACGCAAAACGCATAACGCATAACTCATAACGCAAAAGGCATAACGCATAACGCATAACGCATAACGCATAACGCATAACGCATAAAGCATAACGCATAACGCCTAACGCATAACGCAAACGTATAACACATAACCCATAACGCAGAACGCATAACGCATAACGCATAACGCATAACGCATAACGCATAACGCATAACGCATAACGCAAAACGCATAACGCAATAAGGCATAACGCATAACGTTAACGCATAACCCATAACGCATAAGGCTTGATACATGACGAATATCGCATAACTCATAAGGCATAACGCATAATACATATCGTATAACGCAATATTCATAACGCATAACGCATAATGCATAAGGCATAACGCATAACGCATTACGCATAACCCATAAGGCATAACGCAAACGTATAACTCACAACGCATAACGTATAACGAACAACGGATAACGCATAACGCATAACTCATAAGGCATAACGCACAACGCATAACGCACAATGCATAACGCATAACGCATAACGCATAACGCATAACGCATAACGCATAACGCATAACGCATACCGCATAACGCATAACGCATAACGCAAAACGCATAACTCAATAACGCATAACGCATAACGTTAACGCATAACCCATAACGCATAAGGCTTGATACATGACGCATATCGCATAACTCATAAGGCATAACGCATAATACATAACGTATAACGCAATATTCATAACGCATAATGCATAAGGCATAACGCATAACGCATTACGCATAACCCATAAGGCATAACGCAAACGTATAACGCACAACGCATAACGTATAACGAACAACGGATGACGCATAACGCATAACGCATAAGGCATAACGCACAACGCATAACGCACAATGCATAACGCCTAACGCATAACGCATAACGCATAACGCATAACGCATAACGCATAACGCATGGCGCATAACGCAAAATGCATAACGCATAACGCATAACCCATAACCCATAACGCATAACGCATAACACATAATGCACAACGCATAATGCATAACGCATAACGCATGACGCATTACGCATAACTTATAACTCATAACGAATAACGCATAACGCATAACGCAAAATGCATAACGCATAAAGCATAACGCATAACCCATAACCCATAACGCAGAACGCACAACACACAACGCATAGCGCATAACGCATAACGCATAACGCATAACGCATAACGCATAACGCATAACGCATGACGCATAACGCATAACGCATAACTGATAACTCATAACGCATAACGCATGGCGCATAACGCAAAATGCATAACGCATAACGCATAACCCATAACCCATAACGCATAACGCATAACACATAATTCACAACGCATAATGCATAACGCATAACGCATAACGCATTACGCATAACTTATAACTCATAACGAATAACGTATAACGTATAACGCATAACGCAAAATGCATAACGCATAACGCATAACGCATAACGCAAATGTATAACACATAACCCATAACGCAGAACGCATAACGCATAACGCATAACGCATAACGCATAACGCATAACGCATAACGCAAACGTATAACACATAACCCATAACGCAGAACGCATAACGCATAACGCATAACGCATAACGCATAACGCATAACGCATAACGCATAACGCATAACGCATAACGCATAACGCATAACGCATAACCCATAACGCATAACGCATAACGCATAATGCACAACGCATAACGCATAACGCATAACGCATAACGCATTACGCATAACTTATAACTCATAACTCATAACGAATAACGCATAACGCATAACGCATAACGCATAACGCATAACGCATAACGCATAACGCATAACGCATAACGCATACCGCATAACGCATAACGCAAAACGCATAACGCAATAACGCATAACGCATAACGTTAACGCATAACCCATAACGCATAAGGCTTGATACATGACGCATATCGCATAACTCATAATTCATAACGCATAATACATAACGTATAACGCAATATTCATAACGCATAACGCATAATGCATAAGGCATAACGCATAACGCATTAAGCATAACCCATAAGGCATAACGCAAACGTATAACGCACAACGCATAACGTATAACGAACAACGGATGACGCATAACGCATAACGCATAAGGCATAACGCACAACGCATAACGCACAATGCATAACGCCTAACGCATAACGCATAACGCATAACGCATAACGCATAACGCATAACGCATAACGCATAACTTATAACTCATAACGCATGGCGCATAACGCAAAATGCATAACGCAAAACGCATAACCCATAACCCATAACGCATAACGCATAACACATAATGCACAACGCATAATGCATAACTCATAACGCATGACGCATTACGCATAACTTATAACTCATAACGAATAACGCATAACGCATAACGCAAAATGCATAACGCATAAAGCATAACGCATAAAGCATAACGCATAAAGCATAACTCATAACCCATAACGCAGAACGCATAACGCATAACGCATAACGCATAACGCATAAAACATAACCCATAACCCATAACGCATAACGCACAACGCATAACGCATAATGCACTACGCATAACGCATAACGCATAACGCATTACGCATAATTTATAACTCATAACTCATAACGCATAATTCATAACGCCTAACGCATAACGGATCACGCATAACGCATAAAGCATAACGCATGACGCAAACGTATAACACATAACGCATAACGCATAACACATAACCAATAACCCATAACGCATAACGCACAACGCATAACGCATAACGCATAATGCACAACGCCTAACGCATAACGCATAACGCATAACGCATAACGCATAACTTATAACTCATAACTCATAACGAATAACGCATAAAGCATAACGCATAACGCATAACGCATAACGCATAACGCATAACGCATAACGCATAATGCATAACTTATAACTCATAACGCATATCGCATGGCGCATAACACATAACTTATAACTCATATCGAATAACGCATGGCGCATAATGCAAAACATAACGCATAACGCATAACGCATTACGTATAACTCATAACGCATAACGCATAAAGCATAACGCATCACGCATAACGCATAACGCATATCGCATAACCTATAACGCAAAACGCATAACGCATAACGTATAACGCAAAACGCATAACGCATAACTCATAACGCAAAAGGCATAACGCATAACGCATAACGCATAACGCATAACGCATAACCCATAACGAATAACGCATAACGCATAACGCATAACGCATAACGCATAACGCATAACGCATAACGCATAACGCATAACGCATAACGCATAACGCATAACGCATAACGCATAACGCATAACGCAAAACGCATAACGCAATAACGCATAACGCATAACGTTAACACATAACCCATAACGCATAAGGCTTGATACATGACGCATATCGCATAACTCATAAGGCATAACGCATAACACATAACGTATAACGCAATATTCATAACGCATAACGCATAATGCATAAGGCATAACGCATAACGCATTACGCATAACCCATAAGGCATAACGCAAACGTATAACGCACAACGCATAACGTATAACGAACAACGGATAACGCATAACGCATAACGCATAAGGCATAACGCACAACGCATAACGCACAACGCACAACGCATAACGCATAACGCATAACGCATAACGCATAACGCATAACGCATAACTTATAACTCATAACGCATGGCGCATAAATCAAAATGCATAAGGCATAACGCATAACCCATAACCCATAACGCATAACGCATAACACATAATGCACAACGCATAATGCATAACGCATAACGCATGACGCATTACGCATAACTTATAACTCATAACGAATAACGCATAACGCATAACGCAAAATGCATAACGCATAAAGCATAACGCATAACCCATAACCCATAACGAAGAACGCACAACGCACAACGCATAGCGCATAACGCATATCGCATAACGCAAAACGTATAACGCAAAACTCATAACGCATAACGCAAAAGGCATAACGCATAACGCATAACGCATAAAGCATAACGCATAACGCATAACGCATAACGCATAACGCATAAAGCATAAAGCATAACGCATAAAGCATAACGCATAAAGCATAACTCATAACCCATAACGCAGAACGCATAACGCATAACGCATAACGCATAACGCATAACGCATAACGCATAACGCCTAACGCATAACGCATAACGCATAACGCATAACTTATAACTCATAACGCATAACGCATGGCGCATAACACATAACTTATAACTCATAACGCATAACGCATGGCGCATAACACATAACTTATAACTCATGACGCATAACGCATGGCGCATAATGCAAAAGCATAACGCATAACGCATAACGCATAACGCATAACGCATAACGCATAACGCATAACGCATAACGCATAACGCATAACGCATAACGCATAACCCATAACCCATAACGCAGAACGCACAACGCATAACGCATAACGCATATCGCATAACGCAAAACGTATAACGCAAAACTCATAACGCATAACGCAAAAGGCATAACGCATAACGCATAACGCATAACGCATAACGCATAACGCAAAACGCATAACGCATAACGCATACAGCATAAAGCATAACGCATAAAGCATAACGCATAAAGCATAACTCATAACCCATAACGCAGAACGCATAACGCATAACGCATAACGCATAACGCAAACGTATAACACATAACGCATAACGCATAACGCCTATCGCATAACGCATAAAACATAACCCATAACGCATAACGCATAATGCACAACGCATAACGAATTCCGCATAACGTATAACGCAAAACGCATAACGCATAACGCATAACGCATAACGCATAACGCATAACGCATATAGCGTAACGCATAACGCCTAACGCATAACGCAAACGTATAACACATAACGCATAACGCATAACGCATAACACATAACCAATAACCCATAACGCATAACGCACAACGCATAACGCATAATGTACAACGCATAAAGCATAAAGCATAACGCATAAAGCATAACGCATAAAGCATAACTCATAACCCATAACGCAGAACGCATAACGCATAACGCATAACGCATAAAACATAACCCATAACCCATAACGCATAACGCACAACGCATAACGCATAATGCACTACGCATAACGCATAACGCATAACGCATAACGCATAACGCATAACGCATAACGCATAACGCATAACGCATAACTTATAACTCATAACGCATAACGCATGGCGCATAACGCAAAATGCATAACGCATAACGCATAACGCATAACCCATAACCCATAACGCATAACGCATAACACATAATTCACAACGCATAATGCATAACGCATAACGCATAACGCATTACGCATAACTTATAACTCATAACGAATAACGCATAACGCATAACGCAAAATGCATAACGCATAAAGCATAACGCATAACCCATAACGCATAACGCACAACGCATAACGCATAACGCATAACGCATAACGCATAACTTATAACTCATAACTCATAACGAATAACGCATAAAGCATAACGCATAACGCATAACGCATAACCCATAACGCATAATGCATAACTTATAACTCATAACGCATAACGCATGGCGCATAACTCATAACTTATAACTCATATTGCATAACGCATGGCGTATAACGCAAAAGCATAACGCATAACGCATAACGCATAACGCATTACGTATAACTCATAACGCATAACGCATGAAGCATAACGCATCACGCATAACGCATAACGCATAACGCATATCGCATAACCTATAACGCAAAACGCATAACGCATAACGTATAACGCAAAACGCATAACGCATAACTCATAACGCAAAAGGCATAACGCATAACGCATAACGCATAACGCATAACGCATAACCCATAACGCATAACGCATAACGCATAACGCATAACCCATAACGCATAATGCATAACTTATAACTCATAACGCATAACGCATGGCGCATAACTCATAACTTATAACTCATATTGCATAACGCATGGCGTATAACGCAAAAGCATAACGCATAACGCATAACGCATAACGCATAACGCATAACGCATAACGCAAAACGCATAACGCAATAACGCATAACGCATAACGGTAACGCATAACCCATAACGCATAAGGCTTGATACATGACGCATATCGCATAACTCATGAGGCATAACGCATAACACATAACGTATAACGCAATATTCATAACGCATAACGCATAATGCATAAGGCATAACGCATAACGCATTACGCATAACCCATAAGGCGTAACGCAAACGTATAACGCACAACGCATAACGTATAACGAACAACGGATAACGCATAACGCATAACGCATAAGGCATAACGCACAACGCATAACGCACAACGCACAACGCATAACGCATAACGCATAACGCATAACGCATAACGCATAACGCATAACGCATAACGCATAACGCATAACGCATAACGCATAACGCATGACGCACAACGCATAACGCATAACGCATAACATATAACGCATAACGCATAACGCAAAACGCATAACGCAAACGTATAACACATAACGCATAACGCATAACGCATATAGCGTAACGCATAACGCATGGCGCATAACACATAACTTATAACTCATATCGCATAACGCATGGCGCATAACGCAAAAGCATAACGCATAACGCATAACGCATAACGCATTACGTATAACTCATAACGCACAACGCATAAAGCATAACGCATCACGCATAACGCATAACCCATAACGCATATCGCATGACCTATAACGCAAAACGCATAACGCATAACGTATAACGCAAAACGGATAACGCATAACTCATAACGCAAAAGGCATAACGCATAACGCATAACGCATAACGCATAACGCATAACCCATAACGCATAACGCATAACGCATAATGCACAACGCATAACGCATAACGCATAACGCATAACGCATTACGCATAACTTATAACTCATAACTCATAACGAATAACGCATAACGCATAACGCATAACGCATAACGCATAACGCATAACGCATAACGCATAACGCATAACGCATAACGCAAAACGCATAACGCAATAACGCATAACGCATAACGTTAACGCATAACCCATAACGCATAAGGCTTGATACATGACGCATATCGCATAACTCATAAGGCATAACGCATAACACATAACGCAGAACGCACAACGCACAACGCATAACGCATAACGCATATCGCATAACGCAAAACGTATAACGCAAAACTCATAACGCATAACGCAAAAGGCATAACGCATAACGCATAACGCATAACGCATAACGCATAACGCAAAACGCATAACGCATAACGCATAAAGCATAAAGCATAACGCATAAAGCATAACGCATAAAGCATAACTCATAACCCATAACGCATAACGCATAACGCATAACGCATAACGCATAACGCATAACGCATAACGCATAAAGCATAACGCATAACGCCTAACGCATAACGCAAACGTATAACACATAACGCATAACGCATAACGCCTATCGCATAACGCATAAAACATAACCCATAACGCATAACGCATAATGCACAACGCATAACGAATTCCGCATAACGTATTACGCAAAACGCATAACGCATAACGCATAACGCATAACGCATAACGCATAACGCATATAGCGTAACGCATAACGCATAACGCATAACGCATAACGCATATAGCGTAACGCATAACGCCTAACGCATAACGCAAACGTATAACACATAACGCATAACGCATAACGCATAACGCATAACGCATAACCCATAACCCATAACGCAGAACGCACAACGCATAACGCATAACGCATATCGCATAACGCAAAACGTATAACGCAAAACTCATAACGCATAACGCAAAAGGCATAACGCATAACGCATAACGCATAACGCATAACGCATAACGCAAAACGCATAACGCATAACGCATACAGCATAAAGCATAACGCATAAAGCATAACGCATAAAGCATAACTCATAACCCATAACGCAGAACGCATAACGCATAACGCATAACGCATAACGCATAACGCAAACGTATAACACATAACGCATAACGCATAACGCCTATCGCATAACGCATAAAACATAACCCATAACGCATAACGCATAATGCACAACGCATAACGAATTCCGCATAACGTATAACGCAAAACGCATAACGCATATCGCATAACGCAAAACGTATAACGCAAAACTCATAACGCATAACGCAAAAGGCATAACGCATAACGCATAACGCATAAAGCATAACGCATAACGCATAACGCATAACGCATAACGCATAAAGCATAAAGCATAACGCATAAAGCATAACGCATAAAGCATAACTCATAACCCATAACGCAGAACGCATAACGCATAACGCATAACGCATAACGCATAACGCATAACGCATAACGCCTAACGCATAACGCATAACGCATAACGCATAACGCATAACTTATAACTCATAACGCATAACGCATGGCGCATAACACATAACTTATAACTCATAACGCATAACGCATGGCGCATAACACATAACTTATAACTCATGACGCATAACGCATGGCGCATAATGCAAAAGCATAACGCATAACGCATAACGCATAACGCATAACGCATAACGCATAACGCATAACGCATAACGCATAACGCATAACCCATAACCCATAACGCAGAACGCACAACGCATAACGCATAACGCATATCGCATAACGCAAAACGTATAACGCAAAACTCATAACGCATAACGCAAAAGGCATAACGCATAACGCATAACGCATAACGCATAACGCATAACGCAAAACGCATAACGCATAACGCATACAGCATAAAGCATAACGCATAAAGCATAACGCATAAAGCATAACTCATAACCCATAACGCAGAACGCATAACGCATAACGCATAACGCATAACGCAAACGTATAACACATAACGCATAACGCATAACGCCTATCGCATAACGCATAAAACATAACCCATAACGCATAACGCATAATGCACAACGCATAACGAATTCCGCATAACGTATAACGCAAAACGCATAACGCATAACGCATAACGCATAACGCATAACGCATATAGCGTAACGCATAACGCCTAACGCATAACGCAAACGTATAACACATAACGCATAACGCATAACGCATAACACATAACCAATAACCCATAACGCATAACGCACAACGCATAACGCATAATGTACAACGCATAAAGCATAAAGCATAACGCATAAAGCATAACGCATAAAGCATAACTCATAACCCATAACGCAGAACGCATAACGCATAACGCATAACGCATAAAACATAACCCATAACCCATAACGCATAACGCACAACGCATAACGCATAATGCACTACGCATAACGCATAACGCATAACGCATAACGCATAACGCATAACGCATAACGCATAACGCATAACGCATAACTCATAACGCATAACGCATGGCGCATAACGCAAAATGCATAACGCATAACGCATAACGCATAACCCATAACCCATAACGCATAACGCATAACACATAATTCACAACGCATAATGCATAACGCATAACGCATAACGCATTACGCATAACTTATAACTCATAACGAATAACGCATAACGCATAACGCAAAATGCATAACGCATAAAGCATAACGCATAACCCATAACGCATAACGCACAACGCATAACGCATAACGCATAACGCATAACGCATAACTTATAACTCATAACTCATAACGAATAACGCATAAAGCATAACGCATAACGCATAACGCATAACCCATAACGCATAATGCATAACTTATAACTCATAACGCATAACGCATGGCGCATAACTCATAACTTATAACTCATATTGCATAACGCATGGCGTATAACGCAAAAGCATAACGCATAACGCATAACGCATAACGCATTACGTATAACTCATAACGCATAACGCATGAAGCATAACGCATCACGCATAACGCATAACGCATAACGCATATCGCATAACCTATAACGCAAAACGCATAACGCATAACGTATAACGCAAAACGCATAACGCATAACTCATAACGCAAAAGGCATAACGCATAACGCATAACGCATAACGCATAACCCATAACGCATAACGCATAACGCATAACGCATAACCCATAACGCATAATGCATAACTTATAACTCATAACGCATAACGCATGGCGCATAACTCATAACTTATAACTCATATTGCATAACGCATGGCGTATAACGCAAAAGCATAACGCATAACGCATAACGCATAACGCATAACGCATAACGCATAACGCATAACGCATAACGCAAAACGCATAACGCAATAACGCATAACGCATAACGGTAACGCATAACCCATAACGCATAAGGCTTGATACATGACGCATATCGCATAACTCATGAGGCATAACGCATAACACATAACGTATAACGCAATATTCATAACGCATAACGCATAATGCATAAGGCATAACGCATAACGCATTACGCATAACCCATAAGGCATAACGCAAACGTATAACGCACAACGCATAACGTATAACGAACAACGGATAACGCATAACGCATAACGCATAACGCATAAGGCATAACGCACAACGCATAACGCACAACGCACAACGCATAACGCATAACGCATAACGCATAACGCATAACGCATAACGCATAACGCATAACGCATAACGCATAACGCATAACGCATGACGCACAACGCATAACGCATAACGCATAACATATAACGCATAACGCATAACGCAAAACGCATAACGCAAACGTATAACACATAACGCATAACGCATAACGCATATAGCGTAACGCATAACGCATGGCGCATAACACATAACTTATAACTCATATCGCATAACGCATGGCGCATAACGCAAAAGCATAACGCATAACGCATAACGCATAACGCATTACGTATAACTCATAACGCACAACGCATAAAGCATAACGCATCACGCATAACGCATAACCCATAACGCATATCGCATGACCTATAACGCAAAACGCATAACGCATAACGTATAACGCAAAACGGATAACGCATAACTCATAACGCAAAAGGCATAACGCATAACGCATAACGCATAACGCATAACGCATAACCCATAACGCATAACGCATAACGCATAATGCACAACGCATAACGCATAACGCATAACGCATAACGCATTACGCATAACTTATAACTCATAACTCATAACGAATAACGCATAACGCATAACGCATAACGCATAACGCATAACGCATAACGCATAACGCATAACGCATAACGCAAAACGCATAACGCAATAACGCATAACGCATAACGTTAACGCATAACCCATAACGCATAAGGCTTGATACATGACGCATATCGCATAACTCATAAGGCATAACGCATAACACATAACGCAGAACGCACAACGCACAACGCATAACGCATATCGCATAACGCAAAACGTATAACGCAAAACTCATAACGCATAACGCAAAAGGCATAACGCATAACGCATAACGCATAACGCATAACGCATAACGCAAAACGCATAACGCATAACGCATAAAGCATAAAGCATAACGCATAAAGCATAACGCATAAAGCATAACTCATAACCCATAACGCATAACGCATAACGCATAACGCATAACGCATAACGCATAACGCATAACGCATAAAGCATAACGCATAACGCCTAACGCATAACGCAAACGTATAACACATAACGCATAACGCATAACGCCTATCGCATAACGCATAAAACATAACCCATAACGCATAACGCATAATGCACAACGCATAACGAATTCCGCATAACGTATTACGCAAAACGCATAACGCATAACGCATAACGCATAACGCATAACGCATAACGCATATAGCGTAACGCATAACGCATAACGCATAACGCATAACGCATATAGCGTAACGCATAACGCCTAACGCATAACGCAAACGTATAACACATAACGCATAACGCATAACGCATAACACATAACCAATAACCCATAACGCATAACGCACAACGCATAACGCATAATGCACAACGCCTAACGCATAACGCATAACGCCTAACGCATAACGCAAACGTATAACACATAACGCATAACGCATAACGCGTAAAGCATAACGCCTAACGCATAACGCCTATCACATAACGCATAAAACATAACCCATAACGCATAACGCATAATGCACAACGCATAACGAATTCCGCATAACGTATAACGCAAAACGTATAACACATAACGCATAACGCATAACACATAACCAATAACCCATAACGCATAACGCACAACGCATAACGCATAATGCACAACGCCTAACGCATAACGCATAACGCATAACGCATAACGCATAACACATAACTTATAACTCATAACTCATAACGAATAACGCATAAAGCATAACGCATCACGCATAACGCATAACCCATAACGCATATCGCATAACCTATAACGCAAAACGCATAACGCATAACGCATAACGCATAACGCATTACGCATAACTTATAACTCATAACTCATAACGAATAACGCATAACGCAAAATGCATAACGCATAACGCATAACGCTATAACGCATAACGCATATAGCGTAACGTATAACGCCTAACGCATAACGCAAACGTATAACACATAACGCATAACGCATAACGCATAACCCATCACCCATAACGCATAACGCATAACGCATAACGCATAACGCATAACGCATAACGCATAACGCATAACGCATAACGCATAACCCATAACTCATAACGAATAACGCATAACGCATAACGCATGACGCATAACGCATAACGCATAACGCATAACGCATAACGCAAAATGCATAACGCACAACGCATAACGAATACCGCATAACGTATAACGCAAAACGCATAACGCATAACGCATATAGCGTAACGCATAACGCCTAACGCATAACGCAAACGTATAACACATAACGCATAACGCATAACACATAACCAATAACCCATAACGCATAACGCACAACGCATAACGCATAATGCACAACGCCTAACGCATAACGCATAACGCATAACGCATAACGCATAACTTATAACTCATAACTCATAACGAATAACGCATAAAGCATAACGCATAACGCATAACGCATAACGCATAACGCATAACGCATAACCCATAACGCATAACGCATAATGCACAACGCATAACGCATAACGCATAACGCATAACGCATAACGCATGACGCATAACGCATAACGCAAAAGGCATAACGCACAACGTTAACGAATAACGCATAACGCATAACACATAACGCATAACGCATGGCGCATAACGCAAAAGCATAACGCATAACGCATAACGCATAACGCATTACGTATAACTCATAACGCATAACGCATAAAGCATAACGCATCACGCATAACGCATAACGCATATAGCGTAACGCATAACGCCTAACGCATAACGCAAACGTATAACACATAACGCATAACGCATAACGCATAACACATAACGCAAACGTATAACACATAACGCATAACGCATAACGCCTATCGCATAACGCATAAAACATAACCCATAACGCATAACGCATAACGCATAACCCATAACCCATAACGCATAACGCATAACGCATAATGCACAACGCATAACGCATAACGCATAACGCATAACGCATAACGCATTACGCATAACTTATAACTCATAACTCATAACGAATAACGCATAACGCAAAATGCATAACGCATAACCCATAACCCATAACGCATAACGCATAACACATAATTCACAACGCATAATGCATAACGCATAACGCATAACGCATTACGCATAACTTATAACTCATAACGAATAACGCATAACGCATAACGCAAAATGCATAACGCACAACGCATAACGAATACCGCATAACGTATAACGCAAAACGCATAACGCATAACGCATAACGCATAAAGCATAACGCATCACGCATAACGCATAACGCATATAGCGTAACGCATAACGCCTAACGCATAACGCAAACGTATAACACATAACGCATAACGCATAACGCATAACACATAACGCAAACGTATAACACATAACGCATAACGCATAACGCCTATCGCATAACGCTTAAAACATAACGCATAACGCATAACGCATTACGCATAACTTATAACTCATAACTCATAACGAATAACGCATAAAGCATAACGCATAACGCATAACGCATAACGCATAACGCATAACGCATAACGCATAACGCATAACGCATAACGCATAACGCATAACGCATAACGCATAACGCATAACGCATAACTTATAACTCATATCGCATAACGCATGGCGCATAACGCAAAAGCATAACGCATAACGCATAACGCATAACGCATTACGTATAACTCATAACGCACAACGCATAAAGCATAACGCATCACGCATAACGCATAACCCATAACGCATATCGCATGACCTATAACGCAAAACGCATAACGCATAACGTATAACGCAAAACGCATAACGCATAACTCATAACGCAAAAGGCATAACGCATAACGCATAACGCATAACGCATAACGCATAACCCATAACGCATAACGCATAACGCATAATGCACAACGCATAACGCATAACGCATAACGCATAACGCAATAACGCATAACGCATAACGTTAACGCATAACCCATAACGCATAAGGCTTGATACATGACGCATATCGCATAACTCATAAGGCATAACGCATAACACATAACGCAGAACGCACAACGCACAACGCATAACGCATAACGCATATCGCATAACGCAAAACGTATAACGCAAAACTCATAACGCATAACGCAAAAGGCATAACGCATAACGCATAACGCATAACGCATAACGCAAAACGCATAACGCATAACGCATAAAGCATAAAGCATAACGCATAAAGCATAACGCATAAAGCATAACTCATAACCCATAACGCATAACGCATAACGCATAACGCATAACGCATAACGCATAACGCATAACGCATAAAGCATAACGCATAACGCCTAACGCATAACGCAAACGTATAACACATAACGCATAACGCATAACGCCTATCGCATAACGCATAAAACATAACCCATAACGCATAACGCATAATGCACAACGCATAACGAATTCCGCATAACGTATTTCGCAAAACGCATAACGCATAACGCATAACGCATAACGCATAACGCATAACGCATATAGCGTAACGCATAACGCATAACGCATAACGCATAACGCATATAGCGTAACGCATAACGCCTAACGCATAACGCAAACGTATAACACATAACGCATAACGCATAACGCATAACACATAACCAATAACCCATAACGCATAACGCACAACGCATAACGCATAATGCACAACGCCTAACGCATAACGCATAACGCCTAACGCATAACGCAAACGTATAACACATAACGCATAACGCATAACGCGTAAAGCATAACGCCTAACGCATAACGCCTATCACATAACGCATAAAACATAACCCATAACGCATAACGCATAATGCACAACGCATAACGAATTCCGCATAACGTATAACGCAAAACGTATAACACATAACGCATAACGCATAACACAACCAATAACCCATAACGCATAACGCACAACGCATAACGCATAATGCACAACGCCTAACGCATAACGCATAACGCATAACGCATAACGCATAACACATAACTTATAACTCATAACTCATAACGAATAACGCATAAAGCATAACGCATCACGCATAACGCATAACCCATAACGCATATCGCATAACCTATAACGCAAAACGCATAACGCATAACGCATAACGCATAACGCATTACGCATAACTTATAACTCATAACTCATAACGAATAACGCATAACGCAAAATGCATAACGCATAACGCATAACGCTATAACGCATAACGCATATAGCGTAACGTATAACGCCTAACGCATAACGCAAACGTATAACACATAACGCATAACGCATAACGCATAACCCATCACCCATAACGCATAACGCATAACGCATAACGCATAACGCATAACGCATAACGCATAACGCATAACGCATAACCCATAACTCATAACGAATAACGCATAACGCATAACGCATGACGCATAACGCATAACGCATAACGCATAACGCAAAACGCATAACGCAATAACGCATAACGCATAACGTTAACGCATAACCCATGACGCATAACGCATAACTTATAACTCATAACGCATAACGCATGGCGCATAACGCAAAATGCATAACGCATAACCCATAACCCATAACGCATAACGCATAACACATAATTCACAACGCATAATGCATAACGCATAACGCATAACGCATTACGCATAACTTATAACTCATAACGAATAACGCATAACGCATAACGCAAAATGCATAACGCACAACGCATAACGAATACCGCATAACGTATAACGCAAAACGCATAACGCATAACGCATATAGCGTAACGCATAACGCCTAACGCATAACGCAAACGTATAACACATAACGCATAACGCATAACACATAACCAATAACCCATAACGCATAACGCACAACGCATAACGCATAATGCACAACGCCTAACGCATAACGCATAACGCATAACGCATAACGCATAACTTATAACTCATAACTCATAACGAATAACGCATAAAGCATAACGCATAACGCATAACGCATAACGCATAACGCATAACGCATAACGCATAACGCATAACCCATAACGCATAACGCATAATGCACAACGCATAACGCATAACGCATAACGCATAACGCATAACGCATGACGCATAACGCATAACGCAAAAGGCATAACGCACAACGTTAACGAATAACGCATAACGCATAACACATAACGCATAACGCATGGCGCATAACGCAAAAGCATAACGCATAACGCATAACGCATAACGCATTACGTATAACTCATAACGCATAACGCATAAAGCATAACGCATCACGCATAACGCATAACGCATATAGCGTAACGCATAACGCCTAACGCATAACGCAAACGTATAACACATAACGCATAACGCATAACGCATAACACATAACGCAAACGTATAACACATAACGCATAACGCATAACGCCTATCGCATAACGCATAAAACATAACCCATAACGCATAACGCATAACGCATAACCCATAACCCATAACGCATAACGCATAACGCATAATGCACAACGCATAACGCATAACGCATAACGCATAACGCATAACGCATTACGCATAACTTATAACTCATAACTCATAACGAATAACGCATAACGCAAAATGCATAACGCATAACCCATAACCCATAACGCATAACGCATAACACATAATTCACAACGCATAATGCATAACGCATAACGCATAACGCATTACGCATAACTTATAACTCATAACGAATAACGCATAACGCATAACGCAAAATGCATAACGCACAACGCATAACGAATACCGCATAACGTATAACGCAAAACGCATAACGCATAACGCATAACGCATAAAGCATAACGCATCACGCATAACGCATAACGCATATAGCGTAACGCATAACGCCTAACGCATAACGCAAACGTATAACACATAACGCATAACGCATAACGCATAACACATAACGCAAACGTATAACACATAACGCATAACGCATAACGCCTATCGCATAACGCATAAAACATAACCCATAACGCATAACGCATAACGCATAACCCATAACCCATAACGCATAACGCATAACGCATAATGCACAACGCATAACGCATAACGCATAACGCATAACGCATAACGCATTACGCATAACTTATAACTCATAACTCATAACGAATAACGCATAAAGCATAACGCATAACGCATAACGCATAACGCATAACGCATAACGCATAACGCATAACGAATAACGCATAACGCATAACGCATAACGCATAACTTATAACTCATAACGCATAACGCATGGCGCATAACACATAACTTATAACTCATAACGCATAACGCAAAAGCATAACGCAAAAGCATAACGCATAACGCATAACGCATAACGCATAACGCATTACGTATAACTCATAACGCATAACGCATAACTCATAACGCAAAAGGCATAACGCATAACGCATAACGCATAACGCATAACGCATAACCCATAACGCATAACGCATAATGCACAACGCATAACGCATAACGCATAACGCATAACGCATAACGCATAACGCATGACGCATAACGCATAACGCAAAAGGCATAACGCACAACGTTAACGAATAACGCATAACGCATAACGCATAACGCATAACGCATGGCGCATAACGCAAAAGCATAACGCATAACGCATAACGCATAACGCATTACGTATAACTCATAACGCATAACGCATAAAGCATAACGCATCACGCATAACGCATAACGCATATCGCATAACCCATAAGGCATAACGCAAGCCTATAACGCACAACGCATAACGCATAACGCATAACGCATAACGCAAAAGGTATAACGCATAACGCATAACGCATAACCCATAACGCATAAGGCTTGATACATGAAGCATATCGCATAACGCATAAGGCATAACGCATAATACATAACGTATAACGCAATATTCATAACGCATAACGCATAACGCATAACGCATAATGCATAACTTATAACTCATAACGCATATCGCATGGCGCATAACACATAACTTATAACTCATATCGCATAACGCATGGCGCATAACGCAAAAGCATAACGCATAACGCATAACGCATAACGCATTACGTATAACTCATAACGCATAACGCATAAAGCATAACGCATCACGCATAACGCATAACGCATATCGCATATCGCATAACCTATAACGCAAAACGCATATAGCGTAACGTATAACGCCTAACGCATAACGCAAACGTATAACACATAACGCATAACGCATAACGCATAACACATAACCCATAACGCATAACGCATAACGCATAATGCACAACGCATAACGCATAACGCATAACGAATAACGCATAACGCATTACGCATAACTTATAACTCATAACTCATAACGAATAACGCATAACGCAAAATGCATAACGCATAACGCATAACGCTATAACGCATAACGCATATAGCGTAACGTATAACGCCTAACGCATAACGCAAACGTATAACACATAACGCATAACGCATAACACATAACCAATAACCCATAACGCATAACGCACAACGCATAACGCATAACTTATAACTCATAACTCATAACGAATAACGCATAAAGCATAACGCATAACGCATAACGCATAACGCATAACCCATCACCCATAACGCATAACGCATAACGCATAACGCATAACGCATAACGCATAACGCATAACGCATAACGCATAACCCATAACTCATAACGAATAACGCATAACGCATAACGCATAACGCATAACGCATAACGCATAACGCATGACGCATAACGCATAACGCATAACGCATAACGCAAAACGCATAACGCAATAACGCATAACGCATAACGTTAACGCATAACCCATAACGCATAACGCATAACTTATAACTCATAACGCATAACGCATGGCGCATAACGCAAAATGCATAACGCATAACCCATAACCCATAACGCATAACGCATAACACATAATTCGCAACGCATAATGCATAACGCATAACGCATAACGCATTACGCATAACTTATAACTCATAACGAATTACGCATAACGCATAACGCAAAATGCATAACGCACAACGCATAACGAATACCGCATAACGTATAACGCAAAACGCATAACGCATAACGCATAACGCATATAGCGTAACGCATAACGCCTAACGCATAACGCAAACATATAACACATAACGCATAACGCATAACACATAACCAATAACCCATAACGCATAACGCACAACGCATAACGCATAATGCACAACGCCTAACGCATAACGCATAACGCATAACGCATAACGCATAACTTATAACTCATAACTCATAACGAATAACGCTTAAAGCATAACGCATAACGCATAACGCATAACGCATAACGCATAACGCATAACGCATAACGCATAACGCATAACGCATAACGCATAACTTATAACTCATAACGCATAACGCATGGCGCATAACACATAATTCACAACGCATAATGCATAACGCATAACGCATAACGCATTACGCATAACTTATAACTCATAACGAATAACGCATAACGCATAACGCAAAATGCATAACGCACAACGCATAACGAATACCGCATAACGTATAACGCAAAACGCATAACGCATAACGCATAACGCATATAGCGTAACGCATAACGCCTAACGCATAACGCAAACGTATAACACATAACGCATAACGCATAACACATAACCAATAACCCATAACGCATAACGCACAACGCATAACGCATAATGCACAACGCCTAACGCATAACGCATAACGCATAACGCA
Organism: Lasioglossum morio; assembly: GCA_916610235.2. Lineage (NCBI taxonomy): Eukaryota > Metazoa > Arthropoda > Insecta > Hymenoptera > Halictidae > Lasioglossum > Lasioglossum morio. Next base: position 522,344 of record CAKAJA020000564.1, on the reverse strand, counting down.
TAACGCATAACTTATAACTCATAACTCATAACGAATAACGCATAAAGCATAACGCATAACGCATAACGCATGACGCATAACGCATAACGCATAACGCATAACGCAAAACGCATAACGCAATAACGCATAACGCATAACGTTAACGCATAACCCATAACGCATAACGCATAACTTATAACTCATAACTCATAACGAATAACGCATAAAGCATAACGCATAACGCATAACGCATGACGCATAACGCATGGCGCATAACACATAATTCACAACGCATAATGCATAACGCATAACGCATAACGCATTACGCATAACTTATAACTCATAACGAATAACGCATAACGCATAACGCAAAATGCATAACGCACAACGCATAACGAATACCGCATAACGTATAACGCAAAACGCATAACGCATAACGCATAACGCATATAGCGTAACGCATAACGCCTAACGCATAACGCAAACGTATAACACATAACGCATAACGCATAACACATAACCAATAACCCATAACGCATAACGCACAACGCATAACGCATAATGCACAACGCCTAACGCATAACGCATAACGCATAACGCATAACCCATAACTCATAACGAATAACGCATAACGCATAACGCATAACGCATAACGCATAACGCATAACGCATGACGCATAACGCATAACGCATAACGCATAACGCAAAACGCATAACGCAATAACGCATAACGCATAACGTTAACGCATAACCCATAACGCATAACGCATAACTTATAACTCATAACGCATAACGCATGGCGCATAACGCAAAATGCATAACGCATAACCCATAACCCATAACGCATAACGCATAACACATAATTCGCAACGCATAATGCATAACGCATAACGCATAACGCATTACGCATAACTTATAACTCATAACGAATAACGCATAACGCATAACGCAAAATGCATAACGCACAACGCATAACGAATACCGCATAACGTATAACGCAAAACGCATAACGCATAACGCATAACGCATATAGCGTAACGCATAACGCCTAACGCATAACGCAAACATATAACACATAACGCATAACGCATAACACATAACCAATAACCCATAACGCATAACGCACAACGCATAACGCATAATGCACAACGCCTAACGCATAACGCATAACGCATAACGCATAACGCATAACTTATAACTCATAACTCATAACGAATAACGCATAAAGCATAACGCATAACGCATAACGCATGACGCATAACGCATAACGCATAACGCATAACGCATAACGCATAACGCATAACTTATAACTCATAACTCATAACGAATAACGCATAAAGCATAACGCATAACGCATAACGCATGACGCATAACGCATAACACATAACGCATAACGCATAACGCATAACGCATAACTTATAACTCATAACGAATAACGCATAACGCATAACGCAAAATGCATAACGCACAACGCATAACGAATACCGCATAACGTATAACGCAAAACGCATAACGCATAACGCATAACGCATATAGCGTAACGCATAACGCCTAACGCATAACGCAAACGTATAACACATAACGCATAACACATAACCAATAACCCATAACGCATAACGCACAACGCATAACGCATAATGCACAACGCCTAACGCATAACGCATAACGCATAACGCATAACGCATAACTTATAACTCATAACTCATAACGAATAAGGCATAAAGCATAACGCATAACGCATAACGCATGACGCATAACGCATAACGCATAACGCATAACGCAAAACGCATAACGCAATAACGCATAACGCATAACGTTAACGCATAACCCATAACGCATAACGCATAACTTATAACTCATAACTCATAACGAATAACGCATAAAGCATAACGCATAACGCATAACGCATGACGCATAACGCATGGCGCATAACACATAATTCACAACGCATAATGCATAACGCATAACGCATAACGCATTACGCATAACTTATAACTCATAACGAATAACGCATAACGCATAACGCAAAATGCATAACGCACAACGCATAACGAATACCGCATAACGTATAACGCAAAACGCATAACGCATAACGCATAACGCATATAGCGTAACGCATAACGCCTAACGCATAACGCAAACGTATAACACATAACGCATAACGCATAACACATAACCAATAACCCATAACGCATAACGCACAACGCATAACGCATAATGCACAACGCCTAACGCATAACGCATAACGCATAACGCATAACCCAGAACTCATAACGAATAACGCATAACGCATAACGCATAACGCATAACGCATAACGCATAACCCATGACGCATAACGCATAACGCATAACGCATAACGCAAAACGCATAACGCAATAACGCATAACGCATAACGTTAACGCATAACCCATAACGCATAACGCATAACTTATAACTCATAACGCATAACGCATGGCGCATAACGCAAAATGCATAACGCATAACCCATAACCCATAACGCATAACGCATAACACATAATTCGCAACGCATAATGCATAACGCATAACGCATAACGCATTACGCATAACTTATAACTCATAACGAATAACGCATAACGCATAACGCAAAATGCATAACGCACAACGCATAACGAATACCGCATAACGTATAACGCAAAACGCATAACGCATAACGCATAACGCATATAGCGTAACGCATAACGCCTAACGCATAACGCAAACATATAACACATAACGCATAACGCATAACACATAACCAATAACCCATAACGCATAACGCACAACGCATAACGCATAATGCACAACGCCTAACGCATAACGCATAACGCATAACGCATAACGCATAACTTATAACTCATAACTCATAACGAATAACGCTTAAAGCATAACGCATAACGCATAACGCATAACGCATAACGCATAACGCATAACGCATAACGCATAACGCATAACGCATAACGCATAACGCATAACTTATAACTCATAACGCATAACGCATGGCGCATAACACATAATTCACAACGCATAATGCATAACGCATAACGCATAACGCATTACGCATAACTTATAACTCATAACGAATAACGCATAACGCATAACGCAAAATGCATAACGCACAACGCATAACGAATACCGCATAACGTATAACGCAAAACGCATAACGCATAACGCATAACGCATATAGCGTAACGCATAACGCCTAACGCATAACGCAAACGTATAACACATAACGCATAACGCATAACACATAACCAATAACCCATAACGCATAACGCACAACGCATAACGCATAATGCACAACGCCTAACGCATAACGCATAACGCATAACGCATAACGCATAACTTATAACTCATAACTCATAACGAATAACGCATAAAGCATAACGCATAACGCATAACGCATGACGCATATCGCATAACGCATAACGCATAACGCAAAACGCATAACGCAATAACGCATAACGCATAACGTTAACGCATAACCCATAACGCATAACGCATAACTTATAACTCATAACTCATAACGAATAACGCATAAAGCATAACGCATAACGCATAACGCATGACGCATAACGCATGGTGCATAACACATAATTCACAACGCATAATGCATAACTTATAACTCATAACGCATGGCGCATAAATCAAAATGCATAAGGCATAACGCATAACCCATAACCCATAACGCATAACGCATAACACATAATGCACAACGCATAATGCATAACGCATAACGCAAGACGCATTACGCATAACTTATAACTTCAAACGAATAACGCATAACGCATAACGCATAACCCATAACGCATAACGCATAACGCATAACGCATAATGCACAACGCAAAATGCATAACGCATAAAGCATAACGCATAACGCATAACGCATAACGCATAACGCATAACGCATAACGCATTACGTATAACTCATAACGCATAACGCATAAAGCATAACGCATAACGCATAACGCATAACGCATAACGCATAACGCATAACCCATAACTCATAACGCATAACGCATAATGCACAACGCATAACGCATAACGCATAACGCATAACGCATTACGCATAACTTATAACTCATAACTCATAACGAATAACGCATAACGCATAACGCATAACGCATAACGCATAACGCATAACGCATAACGCATAACGCATAACGCATATCGCATATCGCATAACCTATAACGAAAACGCATAACTCATAACGTATAACGCAAAACGCATAACGCATAACTCATAACGCAAAAGGCATAACGCATAATGCATAAGGCATAACGCATAACGCATTACGCATAACCCATAAGGCATAACGCAAACGTATAACGCACAACGCATAACGTATAACGAACAACGGATAACGCATAACGCATAACGCATAAGGCATAACGCACAACGCATAACGCACAACGCACAACGCATAACGCATAACGCATAACGCATAACGCATAACGCATAACGCATAACGCATAACGCATAACGCATAACTCATAACGCATGGCGCATAAATCAAAATGCATAAGGCATAACGCATAACCCATAACCCATAACGCATAACGCATAACACATAATGCACAACGCATAATGCATAACGCATAACGCATGACGCATTACGCATAACTTATAACTTCAAACGAATAACGCATAACGCATAACGCATAACCCATAACGCATAACGCATAACGCATAATGCACAACGCAAAATGCATAACGCATAAAGCATAACGCATAACGCATAACGCATAACTTATAACTCATAACGCATGGCGCATAAATCAAAATGCATAAGGCATAACGCATAACCCATAACCCATAACGCATAACGCATAACACATAATGCACAACGCATAATGCATAACGCATAACGCATGACGCATTACGCATAACTTATAACTTCAAACGAATAACGCATAACGCATAACGCATAACCCATAACGCATAACGCATAACGCATAACGCATAATGCACAACGCAAAATGCATAACGCATAAAGCATAACGCATAACGCATAACGCATAACGCATAACGCATAACGCATTACGTATAACTCATAACGCATAACGCATAAAGCATAACGCATCACGCATAATGCATAACGCATATCGCATAACCTATAACGCAAAACGCATAACGCATAACTCATAACGCAAAAGGCATAACGCATAACGCATAACGCATATCGCATAACGCATAACGCATAAAGCATAAAGCATAACGCATAACGCCTAACGCATAACGCAAACGTATAACACATAACCCATAACGCAGAACGCATAACGCATAACGCATAACGCATAACGCATAACGCATAACGCATAACGCATAACGCATAACGCATAACGCTTAAAGCATAACGCATAACGCATAACGCATAACGCATAACGCATAACGCATAACGCATAACGCGTAACCCATAACGCATAACGCATAACGCATAATGCACAACGCATAACGCATAACGCATAACGCATAACGCATTACGCATAACTTATAACTCATAACTCATAACGAATAACGCATAACGCATAACGCATAACGCATAACGCATAACGCATAACGCATAACGCAAAACGCATAACGCAATAAGGCATAACGCATAACGTTAACGCATAACCCATAACGCATAAGGCTTGATACATGACGCATATCGCATAACTCATAAGGCATAACGCATAATACATATCGTATAACGCAATATTCATAACGCATAACGCATAATGCATAAGGCATAACGCATAACGCATTACGCATAACCCATAAGGCATAACGCAAACGTATAACGCACAACGCATAACGTATAACGAACAACGGATAACGCATAACGCATAACTCATAAGGCATAACGCACAACGCAAAACGCACAATGCATAACGCATAACGCATAACGCATAACGCATAACGCATAACGCATAACGCATAACGCATAACGCATAACGCATAACGCAAACGTATAACACATAACCCATAACGCAGAACGCATAACGCATAACGCATAACGCATAACGCTTAACGCATAACGCATAACGCATAACGCATAACGCATAACGCATAACGCATAACGCACAACGCATAACGCATAACGCATAACGCATAACGCATAACGCATAACGCATAACCCATAACGCATAACGCATAACGCATAATGCACAACGAATAACGCATAACGCATAACGCATAACGCATTACGCATAACTTATAACTCATAACTCATAACGAATAACGCATAACGCATAACGCATAACGCATAACGCATAACGCATAACGCATAACGCATAACGCATACCGCATAACGCATAACGCATAACGCAAAACGCATAACGCAAGAACGCATAACGCATAACGTTAACGCATAACCCATAACGCATATGGCTTGATACATGACGCATATCGCATAACTCATAAGGCATAACGCATAATACATAACGTATAACGAACAACGGATGACGCATAACGCATAACGCATAAGGCATAACGCACAACGCATAACGCACAATGCATAACGCCTAACGCATAACGCATAACGCATAACGCATAACGCATAACTTATAACTCATAACGCATGGCGCATAACGCAAAATGCATAACGCATAACGCATAACCCATAACCCATAACGCATAACGCATAACACATAATGCACAACGCATAATGCATAACGCATAACGCATGACGCATTACGCATAACTTATAACTCATAACGAATAACGCATAACGCATAACGCAAAATGCATAACGCATATAGCATAACGCATAACCCATAACCCATAACGCAGAACGCACAACGCACAACGCATAGCGCATAACGCATAACGCATAACGCATAACGCATAACGCATAACGCATAACGCATAACGCATAACGCATAACGCATAACTTATAACTCATAACGCATGGCGCATAACGCAAAATGCATAACGCATAACGCATAACCCATAACCCATAACGCATAACGCATAACACATAATGCACAACGCATAATGCATAACGCATAACGCATGACGCATTACGCATAACTTATAACTCATAACGAATAACGCATAACGCATAACGCAAAATGCATAACGCATATAGCATAACGCATAACCCATAACCCATAACGCAGAACGCACAACGCACAACGCATAGCGCATAACGCATAACGCATAACGCATAACGCATAACGCATAACGCATAACGCATAACGCATAACGCATAACGCATAACTTATAACTCATAACGCATAACGCATGGCGCATAACGCAAACTGCATAACGCATAACGCATAACCCATAACCCATAACGCATAACGCATAACACATAATTCACAACGCATAATGCATAACGCATAACGCATAACGCATTACGCATAACTTATAACTCATAACGAATAACGTATAACGCATAACGCAAAATGCATAACGCATAACGCATAACGCAAACGTATAACACATAACCCATAACGCAGAACGCATAACGCATAACGCATAACGCAAACGTATAACACATAACCCATAACGCAGAACGCATAACGCATAACGCATAACGCATAACGCATAACGCATAACGCATAACGCATAACGCATAACGCATAACGCATAACGCATAACGCATAACGCATAACCCATAACGCATAACGCATAACGCATAATGCACAACGCATAACGCATAACGCATAACGCATTACGCATAACTTATAACTCATAACTCATAACGAATAACGCATAACGCATAACGCATAACGCATAACGCATAACGCATAACGCATAACGCATAACGCATACCGCATGACGCATAACGCAAAACGCATAACGCAATAACGCATAACGCATAACGCATAACCCATAACGCATAAGGCTTGATACATGACGCATATCGCATAACTCATAAGGCATAACGCATAATACATATCGTATAACGCAATATTCATAACGCATAACGCATAATGCATAAGGCATAACGCATAACGCATTACGCATAACCCATAAGGCATAACGCAAACGTATAACGCACAACGCATAACGTATAACGAACAACGGATAACGCATAACGCATAACTCATAAGGCATAACGCACAACGCATAACGCACAATGCATAACGCATAACGCATAACGCATAACGCATAACGCATAACGCATAACGCATAACGCATAACGCACAACGCATAACGCATAACGCATAACGCATAACGCAAACGTATAACACATAACCCATAACGCAGAACGCATAACGCATAACGCATAACGCATAACGCATAACGCATAACGCATAACGCATAACGCATAACGCATAACGCATAACGCATAACGCATAACGCATAACGCATAACGCATAACGCATAACGCATAACGCATAACGCATAACGCATAACGCATAACGCATAACGCATAACCCATAACGCATAACGCATAACGCATAATGCACAACGCATAACGCATAACGCATAACGCATAACGCATTACGCATAACTTATAACTCATAACTCATAACGAATAACGCATAACGCATAACGCATAACGCATAACGCATAACGCATAACGCATAACGCATACCGCATAACGCATAACGCATAACGCAAAACGCATAACGCAATAACGCATAACGCATAACGTTAACGCATAACCCATAACGCATAAGGCTTGATACATGACGCATATCGCATAACTCATAAGGCATAACGCATAATACATAACGTATAACGCAATATTCATAACGCATAACGCATAATGCATAAGGCATAACGCATAACGCATTACGCATAACCCATAAGGCATAACGCAAACGTATAACGCACAACGCATAACGTATAACGAACAACGGATGACGCATAACGCATAACGCATAAGGCATAACGCACAACGCATAACGCACAATGCATAACGCCTAACGCATAACGCATAACGCATAACGCATAACGCATAACGCATAACTTATAACTCATAACGCATGGCGCATAACGCAAAATGCATAACGCATAACGCATAACCCATAACCCATAACGCATAACGCATAACACATAATGCACAACGCATAATGCATAACGCATAACGCATGACGCATTACGCATAACTTATAACTCATAACGAATAACGCATAACGCATAACGCAAAATGCATAACGCATAAAGCATAACGCATAACCCATAACCCATAACGCAGAACGCACAACGCACAACGCATAGCGCATAACGCATAACGCATAACGCATAACGCATAACGCATAACGCATAACGCATAACGCATAACGCATAACGCATAACTTATAACTCATAACGCATAACGCATGGCGCATAACACAAAATGCATAACGCATAATGCATAACGCATAACGCATAACGCATTACGCATAACTTATAACTCATAACGAATAACGTATAACGCATAACGCAAAATGCATAACGAATAACGCATAACGCATAACGCAAACGTATAACACATAACCCATAACGCAGAACGCATAACGCATAACGCATAACGCATAACGCAAACGTATAACACATAACCCATAACGCAGAACGCATAACGCATAACGCATAACGCATAACGCATAACGCATAACGCATAACGCATAACGCATAACGCATAACGCATAACGCATAACGCATAACGCATAACCCATAACGCATAACGCATAATGCACAACGCATAACGCATAACGTTAACGCATAACCCATAACGCATAAGGCTTGATACATGACGCATATCGCATAACTCATAAGGCATAACGCATAATACATAACGTATAACGCATTATTCATAACGCATAACGCATAATGCATAAGGCATAACGCATAACGCATTACGCATAACCCATAAAGCATAACGCAAACGTATAACGCACAACGCATAACGTATAACGAACAACGGATGACGCATAACGCATAACGCATAAGGCATAACGCACAACGCATAACGCACAATGCATAACGCCTAACGCATAACGCATAACGCATAACGCATAACGCATAACGCATAACGCATAACGCATAACTTATAACTCATAACGCATGGCGCATAACGCAAAATGCATAACGCATAACGCATAACCCATAACCCATAACGCATAACGCATAACACATAATGCACAACGCATAATGCATAACTCATAACGCATGACGCATTACGCATAACTTATAACTCATAACGAATAACGCATAACGCATAACGCAAAATGCATAACGCATAAAGCATAACGCATAACCCATAACCCATAACGCAGAACGCACAACGCACAACGCATAGCGCATAATGCATATCGCATAACGCAAAACGTATAACGCAAAACTCATAACGCATAACGCAAAAGGCATAACGCATAACGCATAACGCATAACGCATAACGCATAACGCATAACGCATAACGCATAAAGCATAAAGCATAACGCATAAAGCATAACGCATAAAGCATAACTCATAACCCATAACGCATCACGCATAACGCATAACGCATAACGCATATCGCATAACCTATAACGCAAAACGCATAACGCATAACGTATAACGCAAAACGCAAGACGCATAACTCATAACGCAAAAGGCATAACGCATAACGCATAACGCATAACGCATAACGCATAACCCATAACGCATAACGCATAACGCATAATGCACAACGCATAACGCATAACGCATAACGCATAACGCATTACGCATAACTTATAACTCATAACTCATAACGAATAACGCATAACGCATAACGCATAACGCATAACGCATAACGCATAACGCATAACGCATAACGCATAACGCATAACGCATAACGCATAACGCAAAACGCATAACGCAATAACGCATAACGCATAACGTTAACGCATAACCCATAACGCATAAGGCTTGATACATGACGCATATCGCATAACTCATAAGGCATAACGCATAACACATAACGTATAACGCAATATTCATAACGCATAACGCATAATGCATAAGGCATAACGCATAACGCATTACGCATAACCCATAAGGCATAACGCAAACGTATAACGCACAACGCATAACGTATAACGAACAACGGATAACGCATAACGCATAACGCATAAGGCATAACGCACAACGCATAACGCACAACGCACAACGCATAACGCATAACGCATAACGCATAACGCATAACGCATAACACATAACTTATAACTCATAACGCATGGCGCATAAATCAAAATGCATAAGGCATAACGCATCACCCATAACCCATAACGCATAACACATAATGCACAACGCATAATGCATAACGCATAACGCATGACGCATTACGCATAACTTATAACTCATAACGAATAACGCATAACGCATAACGCAAAATGCATAACGCATAAAGCATAACGCATAACCCATAACCCATAACGCAGAACGCACAACGCACAACGCATAGCGCATAACGCATATCGCATAACGCAAAACGTATAACGCAAAACTCATAACGCATAACGCAAAAGGCATAACGCATAACGCATACCGCATAAAGCATAACGCATAACGCATAACGCATAACGCATAACGCATAAAGCATAAAGCATAACGCATAAAGCATAACGCATAAAGCATAACTCATAACCCATAACGCAGAACGCATAACGCATAACGCATAACGCATAACGCATAACGCATAACGCATAACGCATAACGCATAACGCATAACGCATAACTCATAACACATAACGCATAACGCATAACGCATAACGCATGACGCACAACGCATAACGCATAACGCATAACATATAACGCATAACGCAAAACGCATAACGCATAACGCATAACGCATAACTTATAACTCATAACGCATAACGCATGGCGCATAACGCAAAATGCATAACGCATAACGCATAACCCATAACCCATAACGCATAACGCATAACACATAATTCACAACGCATAATGCATAACGCATAACGCATAACGCATTACGCATAACTTATAACTCATAACGAATAACGCATAACGCATAACGCAAAATGCATAACGCACAACGCATAACGAATACCGCATAACGTATAACGTATAACGCAAAACGCATAACGCATAACGCATAACGCATAACGCATAACGCATAACGCATAACGCATATAGCGTAACGCATAACGCCTAACGCATAACGCAAACGTATAACACATAACGCATAAAGCATAACACATAACCAATAACCCATAACGCATAACGCACAACGCATAACGCATAATGCACAACGCCTAACGCATAACGCATAACGCATAACGCATAACGCATAACGCATAACGCATAACTTATAACTCATAACGCATAACGCATGGCGCATAACACATAACTTATAACTCATAACGCATAACGCATGGCGCATAACACATAACTTATAACTCATGACGCATAACGCATGGCGCATAACGCAAAAGCATAACGCATAACGCATAACGCATAACGCATAACGCAAAATGCATAACGCATAAAGCATAACGCATAACCCATAACCCATAACGCAGAACGCACAACGCACAACGCATAACGCATAACGAATATCGCATAACGCAAAACGCATAACGCATAACCCATAACTCATAACGAATAACGCATAACGCATAACGCATAACGCATAACGCATAACGCATAACGCATAACGCATAACGCATAACGCATGACGCATAACGCATAACGCATAACGCATTACGCATAACTTATAACTCATAACGAATAACGCATAACACATAACGCAAAATGCATAACGCATAAAGCATAACGCATAACCCATAACCCATAACGCAGAACGCACAACGCACAACGCATAACGCATAACGCATAACGCATAACGCATAACGCATAACGCATAACGCAAAACGCAAAACGCATAACGGATAACGCAAAAGGCATAACGCATAACGTTAACGCATAACGCATAACGCATAACGCATAACGCATAAAGCATAACGCAAAAGGCATAACGCATAACGCATATCGCATAACCTATAACGCAAAACGCATAACGCATAACGTATAACGCAAAACGCATGACGCATAACTCATAACGCAAAAGGCATAACCCATAACGCATAACGCATAACGCATAACGCATAACGCATAAAGCATAACGCATAACGCCTAACGCATAACGCAAACGTATAACACATAACGCATAACGCATAACGCGTAAAGCATTACGCTTAACGCATAACGCCTATCGCATAACGCATAAAACATAACCCATAACGCATAACGCATAATGCACAACGCATAACGCATAACGCATAACGCATAACTTATAACGCAAAACTCATGACGCATAACGCAAAAGACATAACGCATAACGCATAACGCATAACGCATAACGCATAAAGCATAAAGCATAACGCATAACGCATAAAGCATAACGCATAAAGCATAACTCATAACCCATAACGCAGAACGCATAAAGCATAACGCATAACGCATAACGCATAACGCAAAACGCATAATGCAATAACGCATAACGCATAACGTTAACGCATAACCCATATCGCATAAGGCTTGATACATGACGCATATCGCATAACGCATAAGGCATAACGCATAATACATAACGTATAACGCAATATTCATAACGCATAACGCATAATGCATAAGGCATAACGCATAACGCATTACGCATAACCCATAAGGCATAACGCAAGCGTATAACGCACAACGCATAACGTATAACGCATAACGCATAACGCATAACGCATTACGCATAACTTATAACTCATAACGCATAACGCATAACGCATAACGCAAAATGCATAACGCATAAAGCATAACGCATAACCCATAACCCATAACGCAGAACGCACAACGCACAACGCATAACGCATAACGAATATCGCATAACGCAAAACGCATAACGCATAACCCATAACTCATAACGAATAACGCATAACGCATAACGCATAACGCATAACGCATAACGCATAACGCATAACGCATAACGCATAACGCATAACGCATAACGCATAACGCATAACGCATTACGCATAACTTATAACTCATAACGAATAACGCATAACACATAACGCAAAATGCATAACGCATAAAGCATAACGCATAACCCATAACCCATAACGCAGAACGCACAACGCACAACGCATAACGCATAACGCATAACGCATAACGCATAACGCATAACGCATAACGCATAACGCATAACGCAAAACGCATAACGGATAACGCAAAAGGCATAACGCATAACGTTAACGCATAACGCATAACGCATAACGCATAACGCATAAAGCATAACGCAAAAGGCATAACGCATATCGCATAACGCATAATTCATAACCCATAACGCATAACGCATAACGCATAATGCACAACGCATAACGAATACCGCATAACGTATAACGCAAAACTCATAACGCATAACGCATAACGCAAAAGGCATAACGCATAACGCATAACGCATAACGCATAACGCATAACGCAAAAAGCATAACGCATAAAGCATAACGCATAAACCATAACCCATAACGCAAAACGCATAACGCAGAACGCATAACGCATTACGTATAACTCATAACGCATAACGCATAAAGCAAAACGCATGACGCATAACTCATAACGCAAAAGGCATAACCCATAACGCATAACGCATAACGCATAACGCATAAAGCATAACGCATAACGCCTAACGCATAACGCAAACGTATAACACATAACGCATAACGCATAACGCATAACGCGTAAAGCATTACGCTTAACGCATAACGCCTATCGCATAACGCATAAAACATAACCCATAACGCATAACGCATAATGCACAACGCATAACGCATAACGCATAACGCATAACGCAAAACGCATAACGCAATAACGCATAACGCATAAAGCATAAAGCATAACGCATAAAGCATAACGCATAAAGCATAACTCATAACCCATAACGCAGAACGGATAACGCATAACGCATAACGCATAACGCATAACGCATAACCCATAACCCATAACGCATAACGCACAACGCATAACGCATAATGCACTACGCATAACGCATAACGCATAACGCATAACGCATTACGCATAACGCATAACGCATAAAGCATAACGCATAACCCATAACCCATAACGCAGAACGCACAACGCACAACGCATAACGCATAACGCATAACGCATATCGCATAACGCAAAACGCATAACGCATAACGCAAAATGCATAACGCATAACGTTAACGCATAACGCATAACGCATAACGCATAACGCAAAAGGCATAACGCATATCGCATAACGCATAAATCATAACCCATAACGCATAACGCATAACGTATAATGCACAACGCATAACGAATACCGCATAACGTATAACGCAAAACTCATGACGCATAACGCAAAAGGCATAACGCATAACGCATAACGCATAACGCATAACGCATAAAGCATAAAGCATAACGCATAATGCATAACGCATAAAGCATAACTCATAACCCATAACGCAGAACGCATAACGCATAACGCATAACGCATAACGCATAACGCATAACCCATAACCCATAACGCATAACGCACAACGCATAACGCATAATGCACTACGCATAACGCATAACGCATAACGCATAACGCATTACGCATAACTTATAACTCATAACGCATAACATATAACGCATAACGCATAACGCATGACGCATAACGCATAACGCATAACGCATAACGCATAACTTATAACTCATAACTCATAACGCATAACGCATGGCGCATAACGCAAAATGCATAACGCATAACGCATAACCCATAACCCATAACGCATAACGCATAACACATAATGCACAACGCATAATGCATAACGCATAACGCATAACGCATTACGCATAACTTATAACTCATAACGAATAACGCATAACACATAACGCAAAATGCATAACGCATAAAGCATAACGCATAACCCATAACCCATAACGCATAACGCACAACGCACAACGCCTAACGCATAACGCATAACGCATAACGCATAACGCATAACGCATAACGCATAACGCATAACGCATAACGCAAAACGCATAACGGATAACGCAAAAGGCATAACGCATAACGTTAACGCATAACGCATAACGCATAACGCATAACGCATAACGCATAACGCAAAAGGCATAACGCATATCGCATAACGCATAATTCATAACCCATAACGCATAACGCATAACGCATAATGCACAACGCATAACGAATACCGCATAACGTATAACGCAAAACTCATAACGCATAACGCATAACGCAAAAGGCATAACGCATAACGCATAACGCATAACGCATAACGCATAACGCATAAAGCATAACGCATAAAGCATAACGCATAAACCATAACCCATAACTCAAAACGCATAACGCATAACGCATAACGCATTACGTATAACTCATAACGCATAACGCATAAAGCAAAACGCATCACGCATAACGCATAACGCATATCGCATAACCTATAACGCAAAACGCATAACGCATAACGTATAACGCAAAACGCATGACGCATAACTCATAACGCAAAAGGCATAACCCATAACGCATAACGCATAACGCATAAAGCATAACGCATAACGCCTAACGCATAACGCAAACGTATAACACATAACGCATAACGCATAACGCGTAAAGCATTACGCTTAACGCATAACGCCTATCGCATAACGCATAAAACATAACCCATAACGCATAACGCATAATGCACAACGCATAACGCATAACGCATAACGCATAACTTATAACGCAAAACTCATGACGCATAACGCAAAAGACATAACGCATAACGCATAACGCATAACGCATAACGCATAAAGCATAAAGCATAACGCATAACGCATAAAGCATAACGCATAAAGCATAACTCATAACCCATAACGCAGAACGCATAAAGCATAACGCATAACGCATAACGCATAACGCAAAACGCATAACGCAATAACGCATAACGCATAACGTTAACGCATAACCCATAACGCATAAGGCTTGATACATGACGCATATCGCATAACGCATAAGGCATAACGCATAATACATAACGTATAACGCAATATTCATAACGCATAACGCATAATGCATAAGGCATAACGCATAACGCATTACGCATAACCCATAAGGCATAACGCAAGCGTATAACGCACAACGCATAACGTATAACGCATAACGCATAACGCATAACGCATAACGCATAACGCATAACGCATAACGCATAACGCATAACGCATAACTTATAACTCATAACGCATAACGCATGGCGCATAACACAAAATGCATAACGCATAACGCATAACCCATAACCCATAACGCATAACGCATAACACATAATGCACAACGCATAATGCATAACGCATAACGCATAACGCATTACGCATAACTTATAACTCATAACGAATAACGCATAACACATAACGCAAAATGCATAACGCATAAAGCATAACGCATAACCCATAACGCATAACCCATAACCCATAACGCATAACGCATAACGCATAACGCATAACGCATAACGCATAACGCATAACGCATAAGGCATAACGCACAACGCATAACGCACAATGCATAACGCCTAACGCATAACGCATAACGCATAACGCATAACTTATAACTCATAACGCATGGCGCATAACGCAAAATGCATAACGCATAACGCATAACCCATAACCCATAACGCATAACGCATAACACATAATGCACAACGCATAATGCATAACGCATAACGCATGACGCATTACGCATAACTTATAACTCATAACGAATAACGCATAACGCATAAGGCAAAATGCATAACGCATAAAGCATAACGCATAACCCATAACCCATAACGCAGAACGCACAACGCACAACGCATAGCGCATAACGCATAACGCATAACGCATAACGCATAACGCATAACGCATAACGCATAACGCATAACGCATAACGCATAACTTATAACTCATAACGCATAACGCATGGCGCATAACACAAAATGCATAACGCATAATGCATAACGCATAACGCATAACGCATTACGCATAACTTATAACTCATAACGAATAACGTATAACGCATAACGCGAAATGCATAACGAATAACGCATAACGCATAACGCGTAACGCAAACGTATAACACATAACCCATAACGCAGAACGCATAACGCATAACGCATAACGCATAACGCAAACGTATAACACATAACCCATAACGCAGAACGCATAACGCATAACGCATAACGCATAACGCATAACGCATAACGCATAACGCATAACGCATAACGCATAACGCATAACGCATAACGCATAACGCATAACCCATAACGCATAACGCATAACGCATAATGCACAACGCATAACGCATAACGTTAACGCATAACCCATAACGCATAAGGCTTGATACATGACGCATATCGCATAACTCATAAGGCATAACGCATAATACATAACGTATAACGCAATATTCATAACGCATAACGCATAATGCATAAGGCATAACGCATAACGCATTACGCATAACCCATAAAGCATAACGCAAACGTATAACGCACAACGCATAACGTATAACGAACAACGGATGACGCATAACGCATAACGCATAAGGCATAGCGCACAACGCATAACGCACAATGCATAACGCCTAACGCATAACGCATAACGCATAACGCATAACGCATAACGCATAACGCATAACGCATAACTTATAACTCATAACGCATGGCGCATAACGCAAAATGCATAACGCATAACGCATAACCCATAACGCATAACGCATAACGCATAACACATAATGCACAACGCATAATGCATAACTCATAACGCATGACGCATTACGCATAACTTATAACTCATAACGAATAACGCATAACGCATAACGCAAAATGCATAACGCATAAAGCATAACGCATAACCCATAACCCATAACGCAGAACGCACAACGCACAACGCATAGCGCATAATGCATATCGCATAACGCAAAACGTATAACGCAAAACTCATAACGCATAACGCAAAAGGCATAACGCATAACGCATAACGCATAACGCATAACGCATAACGCATAAAGCATAAAGCATAACGCATAAAGCATAACGCATAAAGCATAACTCATAACCCATAACGCATCACGCATAACGCATAACGCATAACGCATATCGCATAACCTATAACGCAAAACGCATAACGCATAACGTATAACGCAAAACGCATAACGCATAACTCATAACGCAAAAGGCATAACGCATAACGCATAACGCATAACGCATAACGCATAACCCATAACGCATAACGCATAACGCATAATGCACAACGCATAACGCATAACGCATAACGCATAACGCATTACGCATAACTTATAACTCATAACTCATAACGAATAACGCATAACGCATAACGCATAACGCATAACGCATAACGCATAACGCATAACGCATAACGCATAACGCATAACGCATAACGCATAACGCATAACCCATAACGCATAACGCATAACGCATAATGCACAACGCATAACGCATAACGTTAACGCATAACCCATAACGCATAAGGCTTGATACATGACGCATATCGCATAACTCATAAGGCATAACGCATAATACATAACGTATAACGCAATATTCATAACGCATAACGCATAATGCATAAGGCATAACGCATAACGCATTACGCATAACCCATAAAGCATAACGCAAACGTATAACGCACAACGCATAACGTATAACGAACAACGGATGACGCATAACGCATAACGCATAAGGCATAGCGCACAACGCATAACGCACAATGCATAACGCCTAACGCATAACGCATAACGCATAACGCATAACGCATAACGCATAACGCATAACGCATAACTTATAACTCATAACGCATGGCGCATAACGCAAAATGCATAACGCATAACGCATAACCCATAACCCATAACGCATAACGCATAACACATAATGCACAACGCATAATGCATAACTCATAACGCATGACGCATTACGCATAACTTATAACTCATAACGAATAACGCATAACGCATAACGCAAAATGCATAACGCATAACGCATAACGCATATCGCATAACCTATAACGCAAAACGCATAACGCATAACGTATAGCGCAAAACGCATAACGCATAACTCATAACGCAAAAGGCATAACGCATAACGCATAACGCATAACGCATAACGCATAACCCATAACGCATAACGCATAACGCATAATGCACAACGCATAACGCATAACGCATAACGCATAACGCATTACGCATAACTTATAACTCATAACTCATAACGAATAACTTATAACTCATAACGCATGGCGCATAACGCAAAATGCATAACGCATAACGCATAACCCATAACCCATAACGCATAACGCATAACACATAATGCACAACGCATAATGCATAACTCATAACGCATGACGCATTACGCATAACTTATAACTCATAACGAATAACGCATAACGCATAACGCAAAATGCATAACGCATAAAGCATAACGCATAACCCATAACCCATAACGCAGAACGCACAACGCACAACGCATAGCGCATAATGCATATCGCATAACGCAAAACGTATAACGCAAAACTCATAACGCATAACGCAAAAGGCATAACGCATAACGCATAACGCATAACGCATAACGCATAACGCATAACGCATAAAGCATAAAGCATAACGCATAAAGCATAACGCATAAAGCATAACTCATAACCCATAACGCATGACGCATAACTCATAACGCAAAAGGCATAACCCATAACGCATAACGCATAACGCATAACGCAAAACGCATAAAGCATAACGCATAACGCCTAACGCATAACGCAAACGTATAACACATAACGCATAACGCATAACGCGTAAAGCATTACGCTTAACGCATAACGCCTATCGCATAACGCATAAAACATAACCCATAACGCATAACGCATAATGCACAACGCATAACGCATAACGCATAACGCATAACTTATAACGCAAAACTCATGACGCATAACGCAAAAGACATAACGCATAACGCATAACGCATAACGCATAACGCATAAAGCATAAAGCATAACGCATAACGCATAAAGCATAACGCATAAAGCATAACTCATAACCCATAACGCAGAACGCATAAAGCATAACGCATAACGCATAACGCATAACGCATAACGCAAAACGCATAACGCAATAACGCATAACGCATAACGTTAACGCATAACCCATAACGCATAAGGCTTGATACATGACGCATATCGCATAACGCATAAGGCATAACGCATAATACATAACGTATAACGCAATATTCATAACGCATAACGCATAATGCATAAGGCATAACGCATAACGCATTACGCATAACCCATAAGGCATAACGCAAGCGTATAACGCACAACGCATAACGTATAACGCATAACGCATAACGCATAACGCATTACGCATAACGCATGACGCATAACGCATAACGCATAACGCATAACTTATAACTCATAACGCATAACGCATGGCGCATAACACAAAATGCATAACGCATAACGCATAACCCATAACCCATAACGCATAACGCATAACACATAATGCACAACGCATAATGCATAACGCATAACGCATAACGCATTACGCATAACTTATAACTCATAACGAATAACGCATAACACATAACGCAAAATGCATAACGCATAAAGCATAACGCATAACCCATAACGCATAACCCATAACCCATAACGCATAACGCATAACGCATAACGCATAACGCATAACGCATAAGGCATAACGCACAACGCATAACGCACAATGCATAACGCCTAACGCATAACGCATAACGCATAACGCATAACTTATAACTCATAACGCATGGCGCATAACGCAAAATGCATAACGCATAACGCATAACCCATAACCCATAACGCATAACGCATAACACATAATGCACAACGCATAATGCATAACTCATAACGCATGACGCATTACGCATAACTTATAACTCATAACGAATAACGCATAACGCATAACGCAAAATGCATAACGCATAAAGCATAACGCATAACCCATAACCCATAACGCAGAACGCACAACGCACAACGCATAGCGCATAATGCATATCGCATAACGCAAAACGTATAACGCAAAACTCATAACGCATAACGCAAAAGGCATAACGCATAACGCATAACGCATAACGCATAACGCATAACGCATAACGCATAAAGCATAAAGCATAACGCATAAAGCATAACGCATAAAGCATAACTCAAAACCCATAACGCATCACGCATAACGCATAACGCATAACGCATATCGCATAACCTATAACGCAAAACGCATAACGCATAACGTATAACGCAAAACGCATAACGCATAACTCATAACGCAAAAGGCATAACGCATAACGCATAACGCATAACGCATAACGCATAACCCATAACGCATAACGCATAACGCATAATGCACAACGCATAACGCATAACGCATAACGCATAACGCATTACGCATAACTTATAACTCATAACTCATAACGAATAACTTATAACTCATAACGCATGGCGCATAACGCAAAATGCATAACGCATAACGCATAACCCATAACCCATAACGCATAACGCATAACACATAATGCACAACGCATAATGCATAACTCATAACGCATGACGCATTACGCATAACTTATAACTCATAACGAATAACGCATAACGCATAACGCAAAATGCATAACGCATAAAGCATAACGCATAACCCATAACCCATAACGCAGAACGCACAACGCACAACGCATAGCGCATAATGCATATCGCATAACGCAAAACGTATAACGCAAAACTCATAACGCATAACGCAAAAGGCATAACGCATAACGCATAACGCATAACGCATAACGCATAACGCATAACGCATAAAGCATAAAGCATAACGCATAAAGCATAACGCATAAAGCATAACTCATAACCCATAACGCATGACGCATAACTCATAACGCAAAAGGCATAACCCATAACGCATAACGCATAACGCATAACGCATAACGCATAAAGCATAACGCATAACGCCTAACGCATAACGCAAACGTATAACACATAACGCATAACGCATAACGCGTAAAGCATTACGCTTAACGCATAACGCCTATCGCATAACGCATAAAACATAACCCATAACGCATAACGCATAATGCACAACGCATAACGCATAACGCATAACGCATAACTTATAACGCAAAACTCATGACGCATAACGCAAAAGACATAACGCATAACGCATAACGCATAACGCATAACGCATAAAGCATAAAGCATAACGCATAACGCATAAAGCATAACGCATAAAGCATAACTCATAACCCATAACGCAGAACGCATAAAGCATAACGCATAACGCATAACGCATAACGCAAAACGCATAATGCAATAACGCATAACGCATAACGTTAACGCATAACCCATATCGCATAAGGCTTGATACATGACGCATATCGCATAACGCATAAGGCATAACGCATAATACATAACGTATAACGCAATATTCATAACGCATAACGCATAATGCATAAGGCATAACGCATAACGCATTACGCATAACCCATAAGGCATAACGCAAGCGTATAACGCACAACGCATAACGGATAACGCATAACGCATAACGCATAACGCATTACGCATAACTTATAACTCATAACGCATAACGCATAACGCATAACGCAAAATGCATAACGCATAAAGCATAACGCATAACCCATAACCCATAACGCAGAACGCACAACGCACAACGCATAACGCATAACGAATATCGCATAACGCAAAACGCATAACGCATAACCCATAACTCATAACGAATAACGCATAACGCATAACGCATAACGCATAACGCATAACGCATAACGCATAACGCATAACGCATAACGCATGACGCATAACGCATAACGCATAACGCATTACGCATAACTTATAACTCATAACGAATAACGCATAACACATAACGCAAAATGCATAACGCATAAAGCATAACGCATAACCCATAACCCATAACGCAGAACGCACAACGCACAACGCATAACGCATAACGCATAACGCATAACGCATAACGCATAACGCATAACGCATAACGCATGACGCAAAACGCATAACGGATAACGCAAAAGGCATAACGCATAACGTTAACGCATAACGCATAACGCATAACGCATAACGCATAAAGCATAACGCAAAAGGCATAACGCATATCGCATAACGCATAATTCATAACCCATAACGCATAACGCATAACGCATAATGCACAACGCATAACGAATACCGCATAACGTATAACGCAAAACTCATAACGCATAACGCATAACGCAAAAGGCATAACGCATAACGCATAACGCATAACGCATAACGCATAACGCAAAAAGCATAACGCATAAAGCATAACGCATAAACCATAACCCATAACGCAAAACGCATAACGCAGAACGCATAACGCATTACGTATAACTCATAACGCCTAACGCATAACGCAAACGTATAACACATAACGCATAACGCATAACGCATAACGCGTAAAGCATTACGCTTAACGCATAACGCCTATCGCATAACGCATAAAACATAACCCATAACGCATAACGCATAATGCACAACGCATAACGCATAACGCATAACGCATAACGCAAAACGCATAACGCAATAACGCATAACGCATAAAGCATAAAGCATAACGCATAAAGCATAACGCATAAAGCATAACTCATAACCCATAACGCAGAACGGATAACGCATAACGCATAACGCATAACGCATAACGCATAACCCATAACCCATAACGCATAACGCACAACGCATAACGCATAATGCACTACGCATAACGCATAACGCATAACGCATAACGCATTACGCACAACGCATAACGCATAAAGCATAACGCATAACCCATAACCCATAACGCAGAACGCACAACGCACAACGCATAACGCATAACGCATAACGCATATCGCATAACGCAAAACGCATAACGCATAACGCAAAATGCATAACGCATAACGTTAACGCATAACGCATAACGCATAACGCATAACGCAAAAGGCATAACGCATATCGCATAACGCATAAATCATAACCCATAACGCATAACGCATAACGTATAATGCACAACGCATAACGAATACCGCATAACGTATAACGCAAAACTCATGACGCATAACGCAAAAGGCATAACGCATAACGCATAACGCATAACGCATAACGCATAAAGCATAAAGCATAACGCATAATGCATAACGCATAAAGCATAACTCATAACCCATAACGCAGAACGCATAACGCATAACGCATAACGCATAACGCATAACGCATAACCCATAACCCATAACGCATAACGCACAACGCATAACGCATAATGCACTACGCATAACGCATAACGCATAACGCATAACGCATTACGCATAACTTATAACTCATAACGCATAACATATAACGCATAACGCATAACGCATGACGCATAACGCATAACGCATAACGCATAACGCATAACTTATAACTCATAACTCATAACGCATAACGCATGGCGCATAACGCAAAATGCATAACGCATAACGCGTAACCCATAACCCATAACGCATAACGCATAACACATAATGCACAACGCATAATGCATAACGCATAACGCATAACGCATTACGCATAACTTATAACTCATAACGAATAACGCATAACACATAACGCATAACGCATAACGCATAAAGCATAACGCATAACCCATAACCCATAACGCAGAACGCACAACGCACAACGCCTAACGCATAACGCATAACGCATAACGCATAACGCATAACGCATAACGCATAACGCATAACGCATAACGCATAACGCAAAACGCATAACGGATAACGCAAAAGGCATAACGCATAACGTTAACGCATAACGCATAACGCATAACGCATAACGCATAACGCATAACGCAAAAGGCATAACGCATATCGCATAACGCATAATTCATAACCCATAACGCATAACGCATAACGCATAATGCACAACGCATAACGAATACCGCATAACGTATAACGCAAAACTCATAACGCATAACGCATAACGCAAAAGGCATAACGCATAACGCATAACGCATAACGCATAACGCATAAAGCATATCGCATAAAGCATAACGCATAAACCATAACCCATAACTCAAAACGCATAACGCATAACGCATAACGCATTACGTATAACTCATAACGCATAACGCATAAAGCAAAACGCATCACGCATAACGCATAACGCATATCGCATAACCTATAACGCAAAACGCATATCGCATAACGCATAATTCATAACCCATAACGCATAACGCATAACGCATAATGCACAACGCATAACGCATAACGCATAATGCACAACGCATAACGAATACCGCATAACGTATAACGCAAAACTCATAACGCATAACGCATAACGCAAAAGGCATAACGCATAACGCATAACGCATAACGCATAACGCATAACGCATAAAGCATAACGCATAAAGCATAACGCATAAACCATAACCCATAACTCAAAACGCATAACGCATAACGCATAACGCATTACGTATAACTCATAACGCATAACGCATAAAGCAAAACGCATCACGCATAACGCATAACGCATATCGCATAACCTATAACGCAAAACGCATAACGCATAACGTATAACGCAAAACGCATGACGCATAACTCATAACGCAAAAGGCATAACCCATAACGCATAACGCATAACGCATAACGCATAAAGCATAACGCATAACGCCTAACGCATAACGCAAACGTATAACACATAACGCATAACGCATAACGCGTAAAGCATTACGCTTAACGCATAACGCCTATCGCATAACGCATAAAACATAACCCATAACGCATAACGCATAATGCACAACGCATAACGCATAACGCATAACTTATAACGCAAAACTCATGACGCATAACGCAAAAGACATAACGCATAACGCATAACGCATAACGCATAACGCATAACGCATAAAGCATAAAGCATAACGCATAACGCATAAAGCATAACGCATAAAGCATAACTCATAACCCATAACGCAGAACGCATAAAGCATAACGCATAACGCATAACGCATAACGCAAAACGCATAACGCAATAACGCATAACGCATAACGTTAACGCATAACCCATAACGCATAAGGCTTGATACATGACGCATATCGCATAACGCATAAGGCATAACGCATAATACATAACGTATAACGCAATATTCATAACGCATAACGCATAATGCATAAGGCATAACGCATAACGCATTACGCATAACCCATAAGGCATAACGCAAGCGTATAACGCACAACGCATAACGTATAACGCATAACGCATAACGCATAACGCATAACGCATAACGCATAACGCATAACGCATAACGCATAACGCATAACTTATAACTCATAACGCATAACGCATGGCGCATAACACAAAATGCATAACGCATAACGCATAACCCATAACCCATAACGCATAACGCATAACACATAATGCACAACGCATAATGCATAACGCATAACGCATAACGCATTACGCATAACTTATAACTCATAACGAATAACGCATAACACATAACGCAAAATGCATAACGCATAAAGCATAACGCATAACCCATAACGCATAACCCATAACCCATAACGCATAACGCATAACGCATAACGCATAACGCATAACGCATAACGCATAAGGCATAACGCACAACGCATAACGCACAATGCATAACGCCTAACGCATAACGCATAACGCATAACGCATAACTTATAACTCATAACGCATGGCGCATAACGCAAAATGCATAACGCATAACGCATAACCCATAACCCATAACGCATAACGCATAACACATAATGCACAACGCATAATGCATAACGCATAACGCATGACGCATTACGCATAACTTATAACTCATAACGAATAACGCATAACGCATAACGCAAAATGCATAACGCATAAAGCATAACGCATAACCCATAACCCATAACGCAGAACGCACAACGCACAACGCATAGCGCATAACGCATAACGCATAACGCATAACGCATAACGCATAACGCATAACGCATAACGCATAACGCATAACGCATAACGCATAACGCATAACTTATAACTCATAACGCATAACGCATGGCGCATAACACAAAATGCATAACGCATAATGCATAACGCATAACGCATAACGCATTACGCATAACTTATAACTCATAACGAATAACGTATAACGCATAACGCGAAATGCATAACGAATAACGCATAACGCATAACGCGTAACGCAAACGTATAACACATAACCCATAACGCAGAACGCATAACGCATAACGCATAACGCATAACGCAAACGTATAACACATAACCCATAACGCAGAACGCATAACGCATAACGCATAACGCATAACGCATAACGCATAACGCATAACGCATAACGCATAACGCATAACGCATAACGCATAACGCATAACCCATAACGCATAACGCATAACGCATAATGCACAACGCATAACGCATAACGTTAACGCATAACCCATAACGCATAAGGCTTGATACATGACGCATATCGCATAACTCATAAGGCATAACGCATAATACATAACGTATAACGCAATATTCATAACGCATAACGCATAATGCATAAGGCATAACGCATAACGCATTACGCATAACCCATAAAGCATAACGCAAACGTATAACGCACAACGCATAACGTATAACGAACAACGGATGACGCATAACGCATAACGCATAAGGCATAGCGCACAACGCATAACGCACAATGCATAACGCCTAACGCATAACGGATAACGCATAACGCATAACGCATAACGCATAACGCATAACGCATAACTTATAACTCATAACGCATGGCGCATAACGCAAAATGCATAACGCATAACGCATAACCCATAACCCATAACGCATAACGCATAACACATAATGCACAACGCATAATGCATAACTCATAACGCATGACGCATTACGCATAACTTATAACTCATAACGAATAACGCATAACGCATAACGCAAAATGCATAACGCATAAAGCATAACGCATAACCCATAACCCATAACGCAGAACGCACAACGCACAACGCATAGCGCATAATGCATATCGCATAACGCAAAACGTATAACGCAAAACTCATAACGCATAACGCAAAAGGCATAACGCATAACGCATAACGCATAACGCATAACGCATAACGCATAACGCATAAAGCATAAAGCATAACGCATAAAGCATAACGCATAAAGCATAACTCATAACCCATAACGCATCACGCATAACGCATAACGCATAACGCATATCGCATAACCTATAACGCAAAACGCATAACGCATAACGTATAACGCAAAACGCATAACGCATAACTCATAACGCAAAAGGCATAACGCATAACGCATAACGCATAACGCATAACGCATAACCCATAACGCATAACGCATAACGCATAATGCACAACGCATAACGCATAACGCATAACGCATAACGCATTACGCATAACTTATAACTCATAACTCATAACGAATAACGCATAACGCATAACGCATAACGCATAACGCATAACGCATAACGCATAACGCATAACTTATAACTCATAACGCATGGCGCATAACGCAAAATGCATAACGCATAACGCATAACCCATAACCCATAACGCATAACGCATAACACATAATGCACAACGCATAATGCATAACTCATAACGCATGACGCATTACGCATAACTTATAACTCATAACGAATAACGCATAACGCATAACGCAAAATGCATAACGCATAAAGCATAACGCATAACCCATAACCCATAACGCAGAACGCACAACGCACAACGCATAGCGCATAATGCATATCGCATAACGCAAAACGTATAACGCAAAACTCATAACGCATAACGCAAAAGGCATAACGCATAACGCATAACGCATAACGCATAACGCATAACGCATAACGCATAAAGCATAAAGCATAACGCATAAAGCATAACGCATAAAGCATAACTCATAACCCATAACGCAACACGCATAACGCATAACGCATAACGCATATCGCATAACCTATAACGCAAAACGCATAACGCATAACGTATAACGCAAAACGCATAACGCATAACTCATAACGCAAAAGGCATAACGCATAACTCATAACGCATAACGCATAACGCATAACCCATAACGCATAACGCATAACGCATAATGCACAACGCATAACGCATAACGCATAACGCATAACGCATTACGCATAACTTATAACTCATAACTCATAACGAATAACGCATAACGCATAACGCATAACGCATAACGCATAACGCATAACGCATAACGCATAACGCATAACGCATAACGCATAACGCATAACGCATAACCCATAACGCATAACGCATAACGCATAATGCACAACGCATAACGCATAACGTTAACGCATAACCCATAACGCATAAGGCTTGATACATGACGCATATCGCATAACTCATAAGGCATAACGCATAATACATAACGTATAACGCAATATTCATAACGCATAACGCATAATGCATAAGGCATAACGCATAACGCATAACGCATAACCCATAAAGCATAACGCAAACGTATAACGCACAACGCATAACGTATAACGAACAACGGATGACGCATAACGCATAACGCATAAGGCATAGCGCACAACGCATAACGCACAATGCATAACGCATAACGCATAACGCATAACGCATAACGCATAACGCATAACGCATAACGCATAACGCATAACTTATAACTCATAACGCATGGCGCATAACGCAAAATGCATAACGCATAACGCATAACCCATAACCCATAACGCATAACGCATAACACATAATGCACAACGCATAATGCATAACTCATAACGCATGACGCATTACGCATAACTTATAACTCATAACGCATAACGCATAACGCATAACGCAAAATGCATAACGCATAAAGCATAACGCATAACCCATAACCCATAACGCAGAACGCACAACGCACAACGCATAGCGCATAATGCATATCGCATAACGCAAAACGTATAACGCAAAACTCATAACGCATAACGCAAAAGGCATAACGCATAACGCATAACGCATAACGCATAACGCATAACGCATAAAGCATAAAGCATAACGCATAAAGCATAACGCATAAAGCATAACTCATAACCCATAACGCATCACGCATAACGCATAACGCGTAACGCATATCGCATAACCTATAACGCAAAACGCATAACGCATAACGTATAACGCAAAACGCATAACGCATAACTCATAACGCAAAAGGCATAACGCATAACGCATAACGCATAACGCATAACGCATAACCCATAACGCATAACGCATAACGCATAATGCACAACGCATAACGCATAACGCATAACGCATAACGCATAACGCATAACGCATTACGCATAACTTATAACTCATAACTCATAACGAATAACGCATAACGCATAACGCATAACGCATAACGCATAACGCATAACGCATAACGCATAACGCATAACGCATAACGCATAACGCATAACGCAAAACGCATAACGCAATAACGCATAACGCATAACGTTAACGCATAACCCATAACGCATAAGGCTTGATACATGACGCATATCGCATAACTCATAAGGCATAACGCATAACACATAACGTATAACGCAATATTCATAACGCATAACGCATAATGCATAAGGCATAACGCATAACGCATTACGCATAACCCATAAGGCATAACGCAAACGTATAACGCACAACGCATAACGTATAACGAACAACGGATAACGCATAACGCATAACGCATAAGGCATAACGCACAACGCATAACGCACAACGCACAACGCATAACGCATAACGCATAACGCATAACGCATAACGCATAACGCATAACTTATAACTCATAACGCATGGCGCATAAATCAAAATGCATAAGGCATAACGCATCACCCATAACCCATAACGCATAACACATAATGCACAACGCATAATGCATAACGCATAACGCATGACGCATTACGCATAACTTATAACTCATAACGAATAACGCATAACGCATAACGCAAAATGCATAACGCATAAAGCATAACGCATAACCCATAACCCATAACGCAGAACGCACAACGCACAACGCATAGCGCATAACGCATATCGCATAACGCAAAACGTATAACGCAAAACTCATAACGCATAACGCAAAAGGCATAACGCATAACGCATAACGCATAAAGCATAACGCATAACGCATAACGCATAACGCATAACGCATAAAGCATAACGCATAAAGCATAACGCATAAAGCATAACTCATAACCCATAACGCAGAACGCATAACGCATAACGCATAACGCATAACGCATAACGCATAACGCATAACTCATAACACATAACGCATAACGCATAACGCATAACGCATGACGCACAACGCATAACGCATAACGCATAACATATAACGCATAACGCAAAACGCATAACGCATAACGCATAACGCATAACTTATAACTCATAACGCATAACGCATGGCGCATAACGCAAAATGCATAACGCATAACGCATAACCCATAACCCATAACGCATAACGCATAACACATAATTCACAACGCATAATGCATAACGCATAACGCATAACGCATTACGCATAACTTATAACTCATAACGAATAACGCATAACGCATAACGCAAAATGCATAACGCACAACGCATAACGAATACCGCATAACGTATAACGTATAACGCAAAACGCATAACGCATAACGGATAACGCATAACGCATAACGCATAACGCATATAGCGTAACGCATAACGCCTAACGCATAACGCAAACGTATAACACATAACGCATAACGCATAACGCATAACACATAACCAATAACCCATAACGCATAACGCACAACGCATAACGCATAATGCACAACGCCTAACGCATAACGCATAACGCATAACGCATAACGCATAACGCATAACGCATAACGCATAACTTATAACTCATAACGCATAACGCATGGCGCATAACACATAACTTATAACTCATAACGCATAACGCATGGCGCATAACACATAACTTATAACTCATGACGCATAACGCATGGCGCATAACGCAAAAGCATAACGCATAACGCATAACGCATAACGCATAACGCAAAATGCATAACGCATAAAGCATAACGCATAACCCATAACCCATAACGCAGAACGCACAACGCACAACGCATAACGCATAACGAATATCGCATAACGCAAAACGCATAACGCATAACCCATAACTCATAACGAATAACGCATAACGCATAACGCATAACGCATAACGCATAACGCATAACGCATAACGCATAACGCATAACGCATAACGCATGACGCATAACGCATAACGCATAACGCATTACGCATAACTTATAACTCATAACGAATAACGCATAACACATAACGCAAAATGCATAACGCATAAAGCATAACGCATAACCCATAACCCATAACGCAGAACGCACAACGCACAACGCATAACGCATAACGCATAACGCATAACGCATAACGCATAACGCATAACGCATAACGCATAACGCATAACGCAAAACGCATAACGGATAACGCAAAAGGCATAACGCATAACGTTAACGCATAACGCATAACGCATAACGCATAACGCATAAAGCATAACGCAAAAGGCATAACGCATAACGCATATCGCATAACCTATAACGCAAAACGCATAACGCATAACGTATAACGCAAAACGCATGACGCATAACTCATAACGCAAAAGGCATAACCCATAACGCATAACGCATAACGCATAACGCATAAAGCATAACGCATAACGCCTAACGCATAACGCAAACGTATAACACATAACGCATAACGCATAACGCGTAAAGCATTACGCTTAACGCATAACGCCTATCGCATAACGCATAAAACATAACCCATAACGCATAACGCATAATGCACAACGCATAACGCATAACGCATAACGCATAACTTATAACGCAAAACTCATGACGCATAACGCAAAAGACATAACGCATAACGCATAACGCATAACGCATAACGCATAAAGCATAAAGCATAAAGCATAACGCATAACGCATAAAGCATAACGCATAAAGCATAACTCATAACCCATAACGCAGAACGCATAAAGCATAACGCATAACGCATAACGCATAACGCAAAACGCATAATGCAATAACGCATAACGCATAACGTTAACGCATAACCCATATCGCATAAGGCTTGATACATGACGCATATCGCATAACGCATAAGGCATAACGCATAATACATAACGTATAACGCAATATTCATAACGCATAACGCATAATGCATAAGGCATAACGCATAACGCATTACGCATAACCCATAAGGCATAACGCAAGCGTATAACGCACAACGCATAACGTATAACGCATAACGCATAACGCATAACGCATAACGCATTACGCATAACTTATAACTCATAACGCATAACGCATAACGCATAACGCATAACGCAAAATGCATAACGCATAAAGCATAACGCATAACCCATAACCCATAACGCAGAACGCACAACGCACAACGCATAACGCATAACGAATATCGCATAACGCAAAACGCATAACGCATAACCCATAACTCATAACGAATAACGCATAACGCATAACGCATAACGCATAACGCATAACGCATAACGCATAACGCATAACGCATGACGCATAACGCATAACGCATAACGCATTACGCATAACTTATAACTCATAACGAATAACGCATAACACATAACGCAAAATGCATAACGCATAAAGCATAACGCATAACCCATAACCCATAACGCAGAACGCACAACGCACAACGCATAACGCATAACGCATAACGCATAACGCATAACGCATAACGCATAACGCATAACGCATAACGCATAACGCAAAACGCATAACGGATAACGCAAAAGGCATAACGCATAACGTTAACGCATAACGCATAACGCATAACGCATAACGCATAAAGCATAACGCAAAAGGCATAACGCATATCGCATAACGCATAATTCATAACCCATAACGCATAACGCATAACGCATAATGCACAACGCATAACGAATACCGCATAACGTATAACGCAAAACTCATAACGCATAACGCATAACGCAAAAGGCATAACGCATAACGCATAACGCATAACGCATAACGCATAACGCATAAAGCATAACGCATAAAGCATAACGCATAAACCATAACCCATAACGCAAAACGCATAACGCAGAACGCATAACGCATTACGTATAACTCATAACGCATAACGCATAAAGCATAAAGCAAAACGCATCACGCATAACGCATAACGCATATCGCATAACCTATAACGCAAAACGCATAACGCATAACGTATAACGCAAAACGCATGACGCATAACTCATAACGCAAAAGGCATAACCCATAACGCATAACGCATAACGCATAACGCATAAAGCATAACGCATAACGCCTAACGCATAACGCAAACGTATAACACATAACGCATAACGCATAACGCGTAAAGCATTACGCTTAACGCATAACGCCTATCGCATAACGCATAAAACATAACCCATAACGCATAACGCATAATGCACAACGCATAACGCATAACGCATAACGCATAACGCATAACGCAAAACGCATAACGCAATAACGCATAACGCATAAAGCATAAAGCATAACGCATAAAGCATAACGCATAAAGCATAACTCATAACCCATAACGCAGAACGCATAACGCATAACGCATAACGCATAACGCATAACGCATAACGCATAACCCATAACCCATAACGCATAACGCACAACGCATAACGCATAATGCACTACGCATAACGCATAACGCATAACGCATAACGCATTACACATAACGCATAACGCATAAAGCATAACGCATAACCCATAACCCATAACGCAGAACGCACAACGCACAACGCATAACGCATAACGCATAACGCATATCGCATAACGCAAAACGCATAACGCATAACGCAAAATGCATAACGCATAACGTTAACGCATAACGCATAACGCATAACGCATAACGCAAAAGGCATAACGCATATCGCATAACGCATAAATCATAACCCATAACGCATAACGCATAACGCATAATGCACAACGCATAACGAACACCGCATAACGTATAACGCAAAACTCATGACGCATAACGCAAAAGGCATAACGCATAACGCATAACGCATAACGCATAACGCATAAAGCATAAAGCATAACGCATAATGCATAACGCATAAAGCATAACTCATAACCCATAACGCAGAACGCATAACGCATAACGCATAACGCATAACGCATAACGCATAACCCATAACCCATAACGCATAACGCACAACGCATAACGCATAATGCACTACGCATAACGCATAACGCATAACGCATAACTTATAACTCATAACTCATAACGCATAACGCATGGCGCATAACGCAAAATGCATAACGCATAACGCATAACCCATAACCCATAACGCATAACGCATAACACATAATGCACAACGCATAATGCATAACGCATAACGCATAACGCATTACGCATAACTTATAACTCATAACGAATAACGCATAACACATAACGCAAAATGCATAACGCATAAAGCATAACGCATAACCCATAACCCATAACGCAGAACGCACAACGCACAACGCCTAACGCATAACGCATAACGCATAACGCATAACGCATAACGCATAACGCATAACGCATAACGCATAACGCATAACGCAAAACGCATAACGGATAACGCAAAAGGCATAACGCATAACTCATAACGAATAACGCATAACGCATAACGCATAACGCATAACGCATAACGCATAACGCATAACGCATAACGCATAACGCATAACGCATGACGCATAACGCATAACGCATAACGCATAACGCATAACGCATAACGCATAACGCATAACGCATAACGCATAACGCATGACGCATAACGCATAACGCATAACGCATTACGCATAACTTATAACTCATAACGAATAACGCATAACACATAACGCAAAATGCATAACGCATAAAGCGTAACGCATAACCCATAACCCATAACGCAGAACGCACAACGCACAACGCATAACGCATAACGCATAACGCATAACGCATAACGCATAACGCATAACGCATAACGCATAACGCAAAACGCATAACGGATAACGCATAAAGCATAACGCAAAAGGCATAACGCATATCGCATAACGCATAATTCATAACCCATAACGCATAACGCATAACGCATAATGCACAACGCATAACGAATACCGCATAACGTATAACGCAAAACTCATAACGCATAACGCAT
The DNA here is from genome assembly GCA_916610235.2 of Lasioglossum morio. Taxonomy (NCBI): domain Eukaryota; kingdom Metazoa; phylum Arthropoda; class Insecta; order Hymenoptera; family Halictidae; genus Lasioglossum; species Lasioglossum morio. The sequence continues at coordinate 485,225 of CAKAJA020000564.1, read as the reverse complement.
AACGCAAAAGGCATAACGCATAACGCATAACGCATAACGCATAACGCATAACGCATAACGCATAACGCATAAAGCATAACGCATAAAGCATAACGCATAAACCATAACCCATAACGCAAAACGCATAACGCAGAACGCATAACGCATTACGTATAACTCATAACGCATAACGCATAAAGCAAAACGCATCACGCATAACGCATAACGCATATCGCATAACCTATAACGCAAAACGCATAACGCATAACGTATAACGCAAAACGCATGACGCATAACTCATAACGCAAAAGGCATAACCCATAACGCATAACGCATAACGCATAACGCATAAAGCATAACGCATAACGCCTAACGCATAACGCAAACGTATAACACATAACGCATAACGCATAACGCGTAAAGCATTACGCTTAACGCATAACGCCTATCGCATAACGCATAAAACATAACCCATAACGCATAACGCATAATGCACAACGCATAACGCATAACGCATAACGCATAACGCAAAACGCATAACGCAATAACGCATAACGCATAAAGCATAAAGCATAACGCATAAAGCATAACGCATAAAGCATAACTCATAACCCATAACGCAGAACGCATAACGCATAACGCATAACGCATAACGCATAACGCAAAACGCATAACGCAATAACGCATAACGCATAAAGCATAAAGCATAACGCATAAAGCATAACGCATAAATCATAACCCATAACGCATAACGCATAACGCATAATGCACAACGCATAACGAATACCGCATAACGTATAACGCAAAACTCATGACGCATAACGCAAAAGGCATAACGCATAACGCATAACGCATAACGCATGACGCATAACGCATAACGCATAACGCATAACGCATAACTTATAACTCATAACTCATAACGCATAACGCATGGCGCATAACGCAAAATGCATAACGCATAACGCATAACCCATAACCCATAACGCATAACGCATAACACATAATGCACAACGCATAATGCATAACGCATAACGCATAACGCATTACGCATAACTTATAACTCATAACGAATAACGCATAACACATAACGCAAAATGCATAACGCATAAAGCATAACGCATAACCCATAACCCATAACGCAGAACGCACAACGCACAACGCCTAACGCATAACGCATAACGCATAACGCATAACGCATAACGCATAACGCATAACGCATAACGCATAACGCAAAACGCATAACGCATAACGCAAAAGGCATAACGCATAACGTTAACGCATAACGCATAACGCATAACGCATAACGCATAACGCATAACGCAAAAGGCATAACGCATATCGCATAACGCATAATTCATAACCCATAACGCATAACGCATAACGCATAATGCACAACGCATAACGAATACCGCATAACGTATAACGCAAAACTCATAACGCATAACGCATAACGCAAAAGGCATAACGCATAACGCATAACGCATAACGCATAACGCATAACGCATAACGCATAACGCATAAAGCATAACGCATAAACCATAACCCATAACTCAAAACGCATAACGCATAACGCATAACGCATTACGTATAACTCATAACGCATAACGCATAAAGCAAAACGCATCACGCATAACGCATAACGCATATCGCATAACCTATAACGCAAAACGCATAACGCATAACGTATAACGCAAAACGCATGACGCATAACTCATAACGCAAAAGGCATAACCCATAACGCATAACGCATAACGCATAACGCATAAAGCATAACGCATAACGCCTAACGCATAACGCAAACGTATAACACATAACGCATAACGCATAACGCGTAAAGCATTACGCTTAACGCATAACGCCTATCGCATAACGCATAAAACATAACCCATAACGCATAACGCATAATGCACAACGCATAACGCATAACGCATAACGCATAACTTATAACGCAAAACTCATGACGCATAACGCAAAAGACATAACGCATAACGCATAACGCATAACGCATAACGCATAACGCATAACGCATAACGCAAAAGGCATAACGCATATCGCATAACGCATAATTCATAACCCATAACGCATAACGCATAACGCATAATGCACAACGCATAACGAATACCGCATAACGTATAACGCAAAACTCATAACGCATAACGCATAACGCAAAAGGCATAACGCATAACGCATAACGCATAACGCATAACGCATAACGCATAACGCATAACGCAAAAGGCATAACGCATATCGCATAACGCATAATTCATAACCCATAACGCATAACGCATAACGCATAATGCACAACGCATAACGAATACCGCATAACGTATAACGCAAAACTCATAACGCATAACGCATTACGCATAACCCATAAGGCATAACGCAAGCGTATAACGCACAACGCATAACGTATAACGCATAACGCATAACGCATAACGCATTACGCATAACGCATGACGCATAACGCATAACGCATAACGCATAACTTATAACTCATAACGCATAACGCATGGCGCATAACACAAAATGCATAACGCATAACGCATAACCCATAACCCATAACGCATAACGCATAACACATAATGCACAACGCATAATGCATAACGCATAACGCATAACGCATTACGCATAACTTATAACTCATAACGAATAACGCATAACACATAACGCATAAAGCATAACGCATAAAGCATAACGCATAAACCATAACCCATAACGCAAAACGCATAACGCATAACGCATAACGCATTACGTATAACTCATAACGCATAACGCATAAAGCAAAACGCATCACGCATAACGCATAACGGATATCGCATAACCTATAACGCAAAACGCATAACGCATAACGTATAACGCAAAACGCATGACGCATAACTCATAACGCAAAAGGCATAACCCATAACGCATAACGCATAACGCATAACGCATAACGCATAAAGCATAACGCATAACGCCTAACGCATAACGCAAACGTATAACACATAACGCATAACGCATAACGCGTAAAGCATTACGCTTAACGCATAACGCCTATCGCATAACGCATAAAACATAACCCATAACGCATAACGCATAATGCACAACGCATAACGCATAACGCATAACGCATAACGCAAAACGCATAACGCATAACGCATAACGCATAACGCATAACGCATAACGCATAAAGCATAACGCATAACGCCTAACGCATAACGCAAACGTATAACACATAACGCATAACGCATAACGCCTATCGCATAACGCATAAAACATAACCCATAACGCATAACGCATAACGCACAACGCATAACGCATAATGCACTACGCATAACGCATAACGCATAACGCATAACGCATAACGCATAACGCCTATCACATAACGCATAAAACATAACCCATACCGCATAACGCATAATGCTCAACGCATAACGAATTCCGCATAACGTATAACGCAAAACTCATGACGCATAACGCAAAAGGCATAACGCATAACGCATAACGCATAACGCATAACGCATAACGCATAACGCATAACGCATAACGCATAAAGCATAAAGCATAACGCATAAAGCATAACGCATAACGCATAACGCATAACCCATAACTCATAACGAATAACGCATAACGCATAACGCATAACGCATAACGCATAACGCATAACGCATAACGCATAACGCATAACGCATAACGCATAACGCATAACGCATAACGCATAACGCATAACGCATAACGCATAACGCAAAACGCATAACGCAATAACGCATAACGCATAACGTTAACGCATAACCCATAACGCATAACGCATAACTTATAACTCATAACGCATAACGCATGGCGCATAACGCAAAATGCATAACCCATAACCCATAACGCATAACGCATAACACATAATTCACAACGCATAATGCATAACGCATAACGCATAACGCATTACGCATAACTTATAACTCATAACGAATACCGCATAACGCATAACGCAACATGCATAACGCACAACGCATAACGAATACCGCATAACGTATAACGCAAAACGCATAACGCATAACGCATAACGCATATAGCGTAACGTATAACGCCTAACGCATAACGCAAACGTAAACACATAACGAATAACGCATAAAGCATAACGCATAACGCATAACGCATAACGCATAACTTATAACTCATAACGCATAACGCATGGCGCATAACACATAACTTATAACTCATAACGCATAACGCATGGCGCATAACACATAACTTATAACTCATGACGCATCACGCATGGCGCATAACGCAAAAGCATAACGCATAACGCATAACGCATAACGCATAACGCATAACGCATAACGCATAACGCATAACGCATAACGCATAACGCATAACGCATAACGCATAACGCATAACCCATAACCCATAACGCAGAACGCACAACGCACAACGCATAACGCATAACGCAAAACGTATAACGCAAAACTCATAACGCATAACGCAAAAGGCATAACGCATAACGCATAACGCATAACGCATAACGCAAAACGCATAACGCATAACGCATAAAGCATAAAGCATAACGCATAAAGCATAACGCATAAAGCATAACTCATAACCCATAACGCAGAACGCATAACGCATAACGCATAACGCATAACGCATAAAACATAACCCATAACCCATAACGCATAACGCACAACGCATAACGCATAATGCACTACGCATAACGCATAACGCATAACGCATAACGCATAACGCATACCGCATAACGCATAACGCATAAAGCATAACGCATAACGCATAACGCATAACCCATAACTCATAACGAATAACGCATAACGCATAACGCATAACGCATGGCGCATAACGCAAAATGCATAACGCATGACGCATAACCCATAACCCATAACGCATAAAGCATAACACATAATTCACAACGCATAATGCATAACGCATAACGCATAACGCATTACGCATAACTTATAACTCATAACGAATAACGCATAACGCATAACGCAAAATGCACAACGCCTAACGCATAACGCATAACGCATAACGCATAACTTATAACTCATAACTCATAACGAATAACGCATAAAGCATAACGCATAACGCATAACGCATAACGCATAACGCATAACGCATAACGCATAACGCATAACGCATAACGCATAACGCATAACTTATAACTCATAACGCATAACGCATGGCGCATAACACATAACTTATAACTCATAACGCATAACGCATGGCGCATAACGCAAAAGCATAACGCATAACGCATAACGCATTACGTATAACTCATAACGCATAACGCATAAAGCATAACGCATAACGTTAACGCATAACGCATAACGCATAACGCATAACGCATAACGCAAAAGGCATATCGCATATCGCATAACGCATAATTCATAAACCATAACGCATAACGCATAACGCATAATGAACAACGCATAACGAATACCGCATAACGTATAACGCAATATTCATAACGCATAACGCATAATGCATAAGGCGTAACGCATAACGCATTACGCATAACCCATAAGGCATAACGCAAGCGTATAACGCACAACGCATAACGCATAACGCATAACGCATAACGCATAACGCATAACGCATAACGCATAACTTATAACTCATAACGCATAACGCATAACGCATAACGCAAAATGCATAACGCATAAAGCATAACGCATAACCCATAACGCAGAACGCACAACGCACAACGCATAACGCATAACGCATATCGCATAATGCAAAACGCATAACGCATAACGCAAAAGGCATAACGCATAACGTTAACGCATAACGCATAACGCATAACGCATAAAGCATAACTCATAACCCATAACGCAGAACGCATAACGCATAACGCATAACGCATAACGCATAACGCATAACGCATAACGCATAACGCATAACGCATAACGCATAACGCATAACGCATAACGCATAACGCATAACGCAAAACGCATAACGGATAACGCAAAAGGCATAACGCATAACGTTAACGCATAACGAATAACGCATAACGCATAACGCATAACGCATAACGCAAAAGGCATAACGCATATCGCATAACGCATAATTCATAACCCATAACGCATAACGCATAACGCAAAAGGCATAACGCACAACGTTAACGAATAACGCATAACGCATAACGCATAACGCATAACGCATAACGCAAAAGGCATAACGCATATCGCATAACGCATAATTCATAACCCATAACGCATAACGCATAACGCATAATGCACAATGCATAACGAATACCGCATATCGTATAACGCAAAACTCATAACGCATAACGCATAACGCAAAAGGCATAACGCATAACGCATAACGCATAACGCATAACGCATAAAGCGTAACGCATAAAGCATAACGCATAACGCATAAAGCATAACGCAAAACGCATAACGCAATAACGCATAACGCATAACGTTAACGCATAACCCATAACGCATAAGGCTTGATACATGACGCATATCGCATAACGCGTAAGGCATAACGCATAATACATAACGTATAACGCAATATTCATAACGCATAACGCATAATGCATAAGGCATAACGCATAACGCATTACGCATAACCCATAAGGCATAACGCATGCGTATAACGCACAACGCATAACGCATAACGCATAACGCATAACGCATAACGCATTACGCATAACTTATAACTCATAACGCATAACGCATAACGCATAACGCATAACGCATAACGCATAATTCATAACCCATAACGCATAACGCATAACGCATAATGCACAATGCATAACGAATACCGCATAACGTATAACGCAAAACTCATAACGCATAACGCATAACGCAAAAGGCATAACGCATAACGCATAACGCATAACGCATAACGCATAAAGCATAACGCATAAAGCATAACGCATAACGCATAACGCATAACGCATAACCCATAAGGCATAACGCAAGCGTATAACGCACAACGCATAACGCATAACGCATAACGCATAACGCATAACGCATAACGCATAACGCATAACGCATAACGCAAAAGGCATATCGCATATCGCATAACGCATAATTCATAACCCATAACGCATAACGCATAACGCATAATGCACAACGCATAACGAATACCGCATAACGTATAACGCAATATTCATAACGCATAACGCATAATGCATAAGGCATAACGCATAACGCATTACGCATAACCCATAAGGCATAACGCAAGCGTATAACGCACAACGCATAACGCATAACGCATAACGCATAACGCATAACGCATAACGCATAACGCATTACGCATAACTTATAACTCATAACGCATAACGCATAACGCATAACGCAAAATGCATAACGCATAAAGCATAACGCATAACCCATAACCCATAACGCAGAACGCACAACGCACAACGCATAACGCATAATGCACAACGCATAACGAATACCGCATAACGTATAACGCAAAACTCATGACGCATAACGCAAAAGGCATAACGCATAACGCATAACGCATAACGCATAAAGCATAAAGCATAACGCATAAAGCATAACGCATAAAGCATAACTCATAACCCATAACGCAGAACGCATAACGCATAACGCATAACGCATAACCCATAACCCATAACGCATAACGCACAACGCATAACGCATAATGCACTACGCATAACGCATAACGCATAACGCATAACGCATTACGCACAACTTATAACTCATAACGCATAACATATAACGCATAACGCATAACGCATGACGCATAACGCATAACGCATAACGCATAACGCATAACGCATAACTTATAACTCATAACGCATAACGCATGGCGCATAACGCAAAATGCATAACGCATAACGCATAACCCATAACCCATAACGCATAACGCATAACACATAATGCACAACGCATAATGCATAACGCATAACGCATAACGCATTACTCATAACTTATAACTCATAACGAATAACGCATAACACATAACGCAAAAAGCATAACGCATAAAGCATAACGCATAACCCATAACCCATAACGCAGAACGCACAACGCACAACGCATAACGCATAACGCATAACGCATAACGCATAACGCATAAAGCATAAAGCATAACGCATAAAGCATAACGCATAAAGCATAACTCATAACCCATAACGCATAACGCATAACGCATAACGCATAACGCATAACGCATAACGCATAACGCATAACGCATAACGCATAACGCATAACGCAAAACGCATAACGGATAACGCAAAAGGCATAACGCATAACGTTAACGCATAACGCATAACGCATAACGCATAACGCATAACGCATAACGCATAACGCAAAAGGCATGTCGCATATCGCATAACGCATAATTCATAACCCATAACGCATAACGCATAACGCATAATGCACAACGCATAACGAATACCGCATAACGTATAACGCAATATTCATAACGCATAACGCATAATGCATAAGGCATAACGCATAACGCATTACGCATAACCCATAAGGCATAACGCAAGCGTATAACGCACAACGCATAACGCATAACGCATAACGCATAACGCATAACGCAAAAGGCATATCGCATATCGCATAACGCATAATTCATAACCCATAACGCATAACGCATAACGCATAATGCACAACGCATAACGAATACCGCATAACGTATAACGCAATATTCATAACGCATAACGCATAATGCATAAGGCATAACGCATAAAGCATAACGCATAACCCATAACCCATAACGCAGAACGCACAACGCACAACGCATAACGCATAACGCATAACGCATAACGCATAAAGCATAAAGCATAACGCATAAAGCATAACGCATAAAGCATAACTCATAACCCATAACCCATAACCCATAACGCATAACGCATAACACATAATGCACAACGCATAATGCATAACGCATAACGCATAACGCATTACGCATAACTTATAACTCATAACGAATAACGCATAACACATAACGCAAAATGCATAACGCATAAAGCATAACGCATAACCCATAACCCATAACCCAGAACGCACAACGCACAACGCATAACGCATAACGCATAACGCATAACGCATAACGCATAACGCATAACGCATAACGCATAACGCAAAACGCATAACGGATAACGCAAAAGGCATAACGCATATCGTTAACGCATAACGCATAACGCATAACGCATAACGCATAACGCATAATGCACAACGCATAACGAATACCGCATAACGTATAACGCAAAACTCATAACGCATAACGCATAACGCAAAAGGCATAACGCATAACGCATAACGCATAACGCATAACGCATAACGCATAACGCATAACGCATAACGCATAACGCATAAAGCATAACGCATAAAGCATAACGCATAAACCATAACACATAACGCAAAACGCATAACGCATAACGCATAACGCATTACGTATAACTCATAACGCATAACGCATAAAGCAAAACGCATCACGCATAACGCATAACGGATATCGCATAACCTATAACGCAAAACGCATAACGCATAACGTATAACGCAAAACGCATGACGCATAACTCATAACGCAAAAGGCATAACCCATAACGCATAATGCATAACGCATAACGCATAAAGCATAACGCATAACGCCTAACGCATAACGCAAACGTATAACACATAACGCATAACGCCTAACGCATAACGCAAACGTATAACACATAACGCATAACGCATAACGCCTATCGCATAACGCATAAAACATAACCCATAACGCATAACGCATAACGCACAACGCATAACGCATAATGCACTACGCATAACGCATAACGCATAACGCATAACGCATAACGCATAACGCATAACGCATAACGCATAAAGCATAACGCATAACGCCTAACGCATAACGCAAACGTATAACACATAACGCATAACGCCTATCGCATAACGCATAAAACATAACCCATAACGCATAACGCATAATGCACAACGCATAACGCATAATGCACAACGCCTAACGCATAATGCATAACGCCTAACGCATAACGCAAACGTATAACACATAACGCATAACGCATAACGCGTAAAGCATAACGCCTAACGCATAACGCCTATCACATAACGCATAAAACATAACCCATACCGCATAACGCATAATGCACAACGCATAACGAATTCCGCATAACGTATAACGCAAAACTCATGACGCATAACGCAAAAGGCATAACGCATAACGCATAACGCATAACGCATAACGCATAACGCATAACGCATAAAGCATAAAGCATAACGCATAAAGCATAACGCATAACGCATAACGCATAACCCATAACTCATAACGAATAACGCATAACGCATAACGCATAACGCATAACGCATAACGCATAACGCATAACGCATAACGCATAACGCATAACGCATAACGCATAACGCATAAAGCATAACGCATAAAGCATAACGCATAAACCATAACACATAACGCAAAACGCATAACGCATAACGCATAACGCATTACGTATAACTCATAACGCATAACGCATAAAGCAAAACGCATCACGCATAACGCATAACGGATATCGCATAACCTATAACGCAAAACGCATAACGCATAACGTATAACGCAAAACGCATGACGCATAACTCATAACGCAAAAGGCATAACCCATAACGCATAATGCATAACGCATAACGCATAAAGCATAACGCATAACGCCTAACGCATAACGCAAACGTATAACACATAACGCATAACGCCTAACGCATAACGCAAACGTATAACACATAACGCATAACGCATAACGCCTATCGCATAACGCATAAAACATAACCCATAACGCATAACGCATAACGCACAACGCATAACGCATAATGCACTACGCATAACGCATAACGCATAACGCATAACGCATAACGCATAACGCATAACGCATAACGCATAAAGCATAACGCATAACGCCTAACGCATAACGCAAACGTATAACACATAACGCATAACGCCTATCGCATAACGCATAAAACATAACCCATAACGCATAACGCATAATGCACAACGCATAACGCATAATGCACAACGCCTAACGCATAATGCATAACGCCTAACGCATAACGCAAACGTATAACACATAACGCATAACGCATAACGCGTAAAGCATAACGCCTAACGCATAACGCCTATCACATAACGCATAAAACATAACCCATACCGCATAACGCATAATGCACAACGCATAACGAATTCCGCATAACGTATAACGCAAAACTCATGACGCATAACGCAAAAGGCATAACGCATAACGCATAACGCATAACGCATAACGCATAACGCATAACGCATAAAGCATAAAGCATAACGCATAAAGCATAACGCATAACGCATAACGCATAACCCATAACTCATAACGAATAACGCATAACGCATAACGCATAACGCATAACGCATAACGCATAACGCATAACGCATAACGCATAACGCATAACGCATAACGCATAACGCATAACGCAAAACGCATAACGCAATAACGCATAACGCATAACGTTAACGCATAACCCATAACGCATAACGCATAACTTATAACTCATAACGCATAACGCATGGCGCATAACGCAAAATGCATAACGCATAACCCATAACCCATAACGCATAACGCATAACACATAATTCACAACGCATAATGCATAACGCATAACGCATAACGCATTACGCAGAACGCATAACGTATAATGCATAACGCATAACGTTGACGCATAACCCATAACGCATAACGCATAACGCATGACGCATAACGCATAACTTATAACTCATAACGCATAACGCATGGCGCATAACGCCAAATGCATAACGCATAACGCATAACGCATAACGCATAACGCAGAACGCATAACGCAGAACGCATAACGTATAATGCATAACGCATAACGTTGACGCATAACCCATAACGCATAACGCATAACGCATGACGCATAACGCATAACGCATAACGCATAACGCATAACGCATAACGCATAACGCATAAAGCATAACTTATAACGCATAACGCATAACCCACAACCCATAACGCGTAACGCATAACGCATATCGTATAACGCATAACGTATAACGCATAACGCATAACGCATAACGCAGAACGCATAACGCATAATGCATAACGCATAACGTTGACGCATAACCCATAACGCATAACGCATAACGCATAAAGCATAACGCATAAAGCATAACGCATGAACCATAACCCATAACGCAGAACGCATAACGCATAACGCATAACGCATAAAGCATAACGCATAACCCATAACCCATAACGCAGCACGCATAACGCATAACGCATAACGCATAACGCATAACGCATAACGCATAACGCATAACGCATGACGCATAACGCATAACGCATAACGCATAACTTATAACTCATAACGCATAACGCATGGCGCATAACGAAAAATGCATAACGCATAACGCATAACCCATAACCCATAACGCATAACGCATAACACATAATGCACAACGCATAATGCACAACGCATAATGCATAACGCATAACGCTTAACGCATTACGCATAACTTATAACTCATAACGAATAACGCATAACACATAACGCAAAATGCATAACGCATAAAGCATAACGCATAACCCATAACCCATAACGCAGAACGCACAACGCATAACGCAAAAGGCATATCGCATATCGCATAACGCATAATTCATAACCCATAACGCATAACGCATAACGCATAACGCATAACGCATAACGCATAACGCATTACGCATAACTTATAACTCATAACGCATAACGCATAACGCAAAATGCATAACGCATAAAGCATAACGCATAACCCATAACGGATAACGCATAACGCATAACGTATAACGCATAACGCATAACGCATAACGCATAACTTATAACTCATAACGCATAACGCATGGCGCATAACGCCAAATGCATAACGCATAACGCATAACGCATAACGCATAACGCATAACGCATAACGCAGAACGCATAACGTATAATGCATAACGCATAACGTTGACGCATAACCCATAACGCATAACGCATAACGCATAAAGCATAACGCATAAAGCATAACGCATGAACCATAACCCATAACGCAGAACGCATAACGCATAACGCATAACGCATAAAGCATAACGCATAACCCATAACCCATAACGCAGCACGCATAACGCATAACGCATAACGCATAACGCATAACGCATAACGCATAACGCATAACGCATAACGCATAACGCATATCGCATAACGCATAAATCATAACCCATAACGCATAACGCATAACGCATAATGCACAACGCATAACGAATACCGCATAACGTATAACGCAAAACTCATGACGCATAACGCAAAAGGCATAAAGCATAACGCATAACGCATAACGCATAAAGCATAAAGCATAACGCATAAAGCATAACGCATAAAGCATAACTCATAACCCATAACGCAGAACGCATAACGCATAACGCATAACGCACAACGCATAACGCATAACCCATAACCCATAACGCATAACGCACAACGCATAACGCATAATGCACTACGCATAACGCATAACGCATAACGCATAACGCATAACGCATTACGCATAACTTATAACTCATAACGCATAACATATAACGCATAACGCATAACGCATGACGCATAACGCATAATGCATAACGCATAACGCATAACGCATTACGCATAACTTATAACTCATAACGAATAACGCATAACACATAACGCAAAATGCATAACGCATAAAGCATAACGCATAACCCATAACCCATAACGCACAACGCACAACGCACAACGCATAACGCATAACGCATAACGCATAACGCATAACGCATAACGCATAACGCAAAACGCATAACGGATAACGCAAAATGCATAACGCATAACGTTAACGCAAACGCATAACGCATAACGCATAACGCATAACGCATAACGCAAAAGGCATATCGCATATCGCATAACGCATAATTCATAACCCATAACGCATAACGCATAACGCATAATGCACAACGCATAACGAATACCGCATAACGTATAACGCAATATTCATAACGCATAACGCATAATGCATAAGGCATAACGCATAACGCATTACGCATAACCCATAAGGCATAACGCAAGCGTATAACGCACAACGCATAACGCATAACGCATAACGCATAACGCATTACGCATAACTTATAACTCATAACGCATAACGCATAACGCATAACGCAAAATGCATAACGCATAAAGCATAACGCATAACCCATAACCCATAACGCAGAACGCACAACGCACAACGCATAACGCATAACGCATATCGCATAACGCAAAACGCATAATGCATAACGCAAAAGGCATAACGCATAACGTTAACGCATAACGCATAACGCATAACGCATAAAGCATAAAGCATAACGCATAAAGCATAACACATAAAGCATAACTCATAACCCATAACGCATAACGCATAACGCATAACGCATAACGCATAACGCATAACGCATAACGCATAACGCATAACGCATAACGCATAACGCAAAACGCATAACGGATAACGCAAAAGGCATAACGCATAACGCAAAACGCATAACGGATAACGCAAAAGGCATAACGCATAACGTTAACGCATAACGCATAACGCATAACGCATAACGCATAACGCATAACGCAAAAGGCATATCGCATATCGCATAACGCATAATTCATAACCCATAACGCATAACGCATAACGCATAATGCACAACGCATAACGAATACCGCATAACGTATAACGCATAACGCATAATGCATAAGGCATAACGCATAACGCATTACGCATAACCCATAAGGCATAACGCAAGCGTATAACGCACAACGCATAACGCATAACGCATAACGCATAACGCATTACGCATAACTTATAACTCATAACGCATAACGCATAACGCATAACGCATAACGCAAAATGCATAACGCATAAAGCATAACGCATAACCCATAACCCATAACGCAGAACGCACAACGCACAACGCATAACGCATAACGCATATCGCATAACGCAAAACGCATAACGCATAACGCAAAAGGCATAACGCATAACGTTAACGCATAACGCATAACGCAAAAGGCATAACGCATATCGCATAACGCATAATTCATAACCCATAACGCATAACGCATAACGCATAATGCACAATGCATAACGAATACCGCATAACGTATAACGCAAAACTCATAACGCATAACGCATAACGCAAAAGGCATAACGCATAACGCATAACGCATAACGCATAACGCATAAAGCATAACGCATAAAGCATAACGCATAACGCATAACGCATAACGCAAAACGCATAACGCAATAACGCATAACGCATAACGTTAACGCATAACCCATAACGCATAAGGCTTGATACATGACGCATATCGCATAACGCGTAAGGCATAACGCATAATACATAACGTATAACGCAATATTCATAACGCATAACGCATAATGCATCAGGCATAACGCATAACGCATAACGCATAACGCATAACGCATAACGCAAAAGGCATAACGCATATCGCATAACGCATAATTCATAACCCATAACGCATAACGCATAACGCAAAAGGCATAACGCACAACGTTAACGAATAACGCATAACGCATAACTCATACCGCATAACGCATAACGCAAAAGGCATAACGCATATCGCATAACGCATAATTCATAACCCATAACGCATAACGCATAACGCATAATGCACAATGCATAACGAATACCGCATAACGTATAACGCAAAACTCATAACGCATAACGCATAACGCAAAAGGCATAACGCATAACGCATAACGCATAAAGCATAACGCATAAAGCATAACGCATAACGCATAACGCATAACGCAAAACGCATAACGCAATAACGCATAACGCATAACGTTAACGCATAACCCATAACGCATAAGGCTTGATACATGACGCATATCGCATAACGCGTAAGGCATAACGCATAATACATAACGTATAACGCAATATTCATAACGCATAACGCATAACCCATAAGGCATAACGCAAGCGTATAACGCACAACGCATAACGCATAACGCATAACGCATAACGCATAACGCATTACGCATAACTTATAACTCATAACGCATAACGCATAACGCATAACGCATAACGCATAACGCATAACGCATAACGCATAACGCAAAACGCATAACGCATAACGCAAAAGGCATAACGCACAACGTTAACGAATAACGCATAACGCATAACGCATAACGCATAACGCAAAAGGCATAACGCATATCGCATAACGCATAATTCATAACCCATAACGCATAACGCATAGCGCATAATGCACAATGCATAACGAATACCGCATAACGTATAACGCAAAACTCATAACGCATAACGCATAACGCAAAAGGCATAACGCATATCGCATAACGCATAACGCATAACGCATTACGCATAACTTATAACTCATAACGCATAACATATAACGCATAACGCATAACGCATGACGCATAACGCATAACGCATAACGCATAACGCATAACTTATAACTCATAACGCATAACGCATGGCGCATAACGCAAAATGCATAACGCATAACGCATAACCCATAACCCATAACGCATAACGCATAACACATAATGCACAACGCATAATGCATAACGCATAACGCATAACGCATTACGCATAACTTATAACTCATAACGAATAACGCATAACACATAACGCAAAATGCATAACGCATAAAGCATAACGCATAAACCATAACCCATAACGCAGAACGCACAACGCACAACGCATAACGCATAACGCATAACGCATAACGCATAACGCATAACGCATAACGCATAACGCATAACGCATAACGCATGGCGCATAACGCAAAATGCATAACGCATAACGCATAACCCATAACCCATAACGCATAACGCATAACACATAATGCACAACGCATAATGCATAACGCATAACGCATAACGCATTACGCATAACTTATAACTCATAACGAATAACGCATAACACATAACGCAAAATGCATAACGCATAAAGCATAACGCATAACCCATAACCCATAACGCAGAACGCACAACGCACAACGCATAACGCATAACGCATAACGCATAGCGCATAACGCATAACGCATAACGCATAACGCAAAACGCATAACGGATAACGCAAAAGGCATAACGCATAACGTTAACGCATAACGCATAACGCATAACGCATAACGCATAACGCAAAAGGCATATCGCATATCGCATAACGCATAATTCATAACCCATGACGCATAACGCATAACGCATAATGCACAACGCATAACGAATACCGCATAACGTATAACGCAATATTCATAACGCATAACGCATAATGCATAAGGCATAACGCATAACGCATTACGCATAACCCATAAGGCATAACGCAAGCGTATAACACACAACGCATAACGCATAACGCATAACGCATAACGCATAACGCATTACGCATAACTTATAACTCATAACGCATAACGCATAACGCATAACGCAAAATGCATAACGCATAAAGCATAACGCATAACCCATAACCCATAACGCAGAACGCACAACGCACAACGCATAACGCATAACGCATATCGCATAACGCAAAACGCATAACGCATAACGCAAAAGGCATAACGCATAACGTTAACGCATAACGCATAACGCATAACGCATAAAGCATAAAGCATAACGCATAAAGCATAACGCATAAAGCATAACTCATAACCCATAACGCAGAACGCATAACGCATAACGCATAACGCATAACGCATAACGCAAAAGGCACAACGCATATCGCATAACGCATAATTAATAACCCATAACGCAAAAGGCATAACGCACAACGTTAACGAATAACGCATAACGCATAACGCATAACGCATAACGCATAACGCAAAAGGCATAACGCATATCGCATAACGCATAATTCATAACCCATAACGCATAACGCATAACGCATAATGCACAACGCATAACGAATACCGCATAACGTATAACGCAAAACGCATAACCCATAACCCATAACGCAGAACGCACAACGCACAACGCATAACGCCTAACGCATAACGGATCACGCATAACGCATAAAGCATAACGCATAACGCATAACGCATATCGCATAACGCAAAACGCATAACGCATAACGCAAAAGGCATAACGCATAACGTTAACGCATAACGCATAACGCATAACGCAAAAGGCATAACGCATATCGCATAACGCATAAATCATAACACATAACGCATAACGCATAACGCATAATGCACAACGCATAACGAATACCGCATAACGTATAACGCAAAACTCATAACACATAACGCAAAAGGCATAACGCATAACGCATAACGCATAAGGCATAACGCATAACGCATAACGCAAAAGGCATAACGCACAACGTTAACGAATAACGCATAACGCATAACGCATAACGCATAACGCATAACGCAAAAGGCATAACGCATATCGCATAACGCATAATTCATAACCCATAACGCATAACGCATAACGCATAATGCACAACGCATAACGAATACCGCATAACGTATAACGCAATATTCATAACGCATAACGCATAATGCATAAGGCATAACGCATAACGCATTACGCATAACCCATAAGGCATAACGCAAGCGTATAACGCACAACGCATAACGCATAACGCATAACGCATTACGCATAACTTATAACTCATAACGCATAACGCATAACGCATAACGCAAAATGCATAACGCATAAAGCATAACGCATAACCCATAACCCATAACGCAGAAC
The DNA here is from genome assembly GCA_916610235.2 of Lasioglossum morio. Taxonomy (NCBI): domain Eukaryota; kingdom Metazoa; phylum Arthropoda; class Insecta; order Hymenoptera; family Halictidae; genus Lasioglossum; species Lasioglossum morio. The sequence continues at coordinate 466,559 of CAKAJA020000564.1, read as the reverse complement.
GCACAACGCACAACGCATAACGCATAACGCATATCGCATAACGCAAAACGCATAACGCATAACGCAAAAGGCATAACGCATAACGTTAACGCATAACGCATAACGCATAACGCATAAAGCATAAAGCATAACGCATAAAGCATAACACATAAAGCATAACTCATAACCCATAACGCAGAACGCATAACGCATAACGCATAACGCATAACGCATAACGCATAACGCATAACGCAAAACGCATAACGGATAACGCAAAAGGCATAACGCATAACGTTAACGCATAACGCATAACGCATAACGCATAACGCATAACGCATAACGCATAACGCAAAAGGCATAACGCATATCGCATAACGCATAATTCATAACCCATAACGCATAACGCATAACGCAAAAGGCATAACGCACAACGTTAACGAATAACTCATAACGCATAACGCATAACGCATAACGCATAACGCAAAAGGCATAACGCATATCGCATAACGCATAATTCATAACCCATAACGCATAACGCATAACGCATAATGCACAATGCATAACGAATACCGCATAACGTATAACGCAAAACTCATAACGCATAACGCATAACGCAAAAGGCATAACGCATAACGCATAACGCATAACGCATAACGCATAACGCATAAAGCATAACGCATAAAGCATAACGCATAACGCATAACGCATAACGCAAAACGCATAACGCAATAACGCATAACGCATAACGTTAACGCATAACCCATAACGCATAAGGCTTGATACATGACGCATATCGCATAACGCGTAAGGCATAACGCATAATACATAACGTATAACGCATAACGCATAACGCAAAAGGCATAACGCATAACGCATAACGCATAACGCATAACGCATAACGCATAAAGCATAACGCATAAAGCATAACGCATAACGCATAACGCATAACGCAAAACGCATAACGCAATAACGCATAACGCATAACGTTAACGCATAACCCATAACGCATAAGGCTTGATACATGACGCATATCGCATAACGCGTAAGGCATAACGCATAATACATAACGTATAACGCAATATTTATAACGCATAACGCATAATGCATCAGGCATAACGCATAACGCATAACGCATAACGCATAACGCATAACGCAAAAGGCATAACGCATATCGCATAACGCATAATTCATAACCCATAACGCATAACGCATAACGCAAAAGGCATAACGCACAACGTTAACGAATAACGCATAACGCATAACGCATAACGCATAACGCATAACGCAAAAGGCATAACGCATATCGCATAACGCATAATTCATAACCCATAACGCATAACGCATAACGCATAATGCACAATGCATAACGAATACCGCATAACGTATAACGCAAAACTCATAACGCATAACGCATAACGCAAAAGGCATAACGCATAACGCATAACGCATAACGCATAAAGCATAACGCATAAAGCATAACGCATAACGCATAACGCATAACGCAAAACGCATAACGCAATAACGCATAACGCATAACGTTAACGCATAACCCATAACGCATAAGGCTTGATACATGACGCATATCGCATAACGCGTAAGGCATAACGCATAATACATAACGTATAACGCAATATTCATAACGCATAACGCATAACCCATAAGGCATAACGCAAGCGTATAACGCACAACGCATAACGCATAACGCATAACGCATAACTTATAACTCATAACGCATAACATATAACGCATAACGCATAACGCATGACGCATAACGCATAACGCATAACGCATAACGCATAACTTATAACTCATAACGCATAACGCATGGCGCATAACGCAAAATGCATAACGCATAACGCATAACCCATAACCCATAACGCATAACGCATAACACATAATGCACAACGCATAATGCATAACGCATAACGCATAACGCATTACGCATAACTTATAACTCATAACGAATAACGCATAACACATAACGCAAAATGCATAACGCATAAAGCATAACGCATAACCCATAACCCATAACGCAGAACGCACAACGCACAACGCATAACGCATAACGCATAACGCATAACGCATAACGCATAACGCATAACGCATAACGCATAACGCAAAACGCATAACGGATAACGCAAAAGGCATAACGCATAACGTTAACGCATAACGCATAACGCATAACGCATAACGCAAAAGGCATATCGCATATCGCATAACGCATAATTCATAACCCATAACGCATAACGCATAACGCATAATGCACAACGCATAACGAATACCGCATAACGTATAACGCAATATTCATAACGCATAACGCATAATGCATAAGGCATAACGCATAACGCATTACGCATAACCCATAAGGCATAACGCAAGCGTATAACGCACAACGCATAACGCATAACGCATAACGCATAACGCATAACGCATTACGCATAACTTATAACTCATAACGCATAACGCATAACGCATAACGCAAAATGCATAACGCATAAAGCATAACGCATAACCCATAACCCATAACGCAGAACGCACAACGCACAACGCATAACGCATAACGCATATCGCATAACGCAAAACGCATAACGCATAACGCAAAAGGCATAACGCATAACGTTAACGCATAACGCATAACGCATAACGCATAAAGCATAAAGCATAACGCATAAAGCATAACGCATAAAGCATAACTCATAACCCATAACGCAGAACGCATAACGCATAACGCATAACGCATAACGCATAACGCATAACGCATAACGCATAACGCATAACGCATAACGCATAACGCATAACGCAAAACGCATAACGGATAACGCAAAAGGCATAACGCATAACGTTAACGCATAACGCATAACGCATAACGCATAACGAATAACGCATAACGCATAACGCAAAAGGCACAACGCATATCGCATAACGCATAATTAATAACCCATAACGCAAAAGGCATAACGCACAACGTTAACGAATAACGCATAACGCATAACGCATAACGCATAACGCATAACGCAAAAGGCATAACGCATATCGCATAACGCATAATTCATAACCCATAACGCATAACGCATAACGCATAATGCACAACGCATAACGAATACCGCATAACGTATAACGCAAAACTCATAACGCATAACGCAAAAGGCATAACGCATAACGCATAACGCATAACACATAACCCATAACCCATAACGCATAACGCACAACGCATAACGCATAATGCACAACGCATAACGCATAACGCATAACGCATAACGCATAACTTATAACTTATAACTCATAACGCATAACGCATAACGCCTAACGCATAACGGATCACGCATAACGCATAAAGCATAACGCATAACGCATAACGCATAACGCATAACGCATAACGCATAACGCATAACGCATAACGCATAACGCATAACGCATAACGCATAACGCATAACTCATAACGCATAACGCATAACGAATAACCCATAACCCATAACGCAAAACTCATAACGCATAACGCAAAAGGCATAACGCATAACGCATAACGCATACGGCATAACGCATAACGCATAACGCATAACGCATAAAGCATAAAGCATAACGCATAAAGCATAACGCATAATGCATAGCTCATAACCCATAACGCAGAACGCATAACGCATAACGCATAACGCATAACGCATAACGCATAACGCATAACATATAACCCATAACCCATAACGCATAACGCACAACGCATAACGCATAATGCACAACGCATAACGCATAACGCATAACGCATTACGCATAACGCAAAAGGCATACCGCATATCGCATAACGCATAAATCATAACCCATAACGAATAACGCATAACACATAATGCACAACGCATAACGAAGACCGCATAACGAAGACCGCATAACGTATAACGCAAAACTCATAACGTATAACGCAAAAGGCATACCGCATAACGCATAACGCATAAGGCATAACGCATAACGCATAACGCATAACGCATAACGCAAAAGGCACAACGCATATCGCATAACGCATAATTAATAACCCATAACGCAAAAGGCATAACGCACAACGTTAACGAATAACGCATAACGCATAACGCATAACGCATAACGCATAACGCATAACGCAAAAGGCATAACGCATATCGCAAAACGCATAATTCATAACCCATAACGCATAATGCATAACGCATAATGCACAACGCATAACGAATACCGCATAACGTATAACGCAAAACTCATAACGCATAACGCAAAAGGCATAACGCATAACGCAAAACGCATAACACATAACCCATAACCCATAACGCATAACGCACAACGCATAACGCATAATGCACAACGCATAACGCATAACGCATAACGCATTACGCATAACTTATAACTTATAACTCATAACGCATAACGCATAACGCCTAACGCATAATGGATCACGCATAACGCATAAAGCATAACGCATAACGCATAACGCATAACGCATAACGCATAACGCATAACGCATAACGCATAACGCATAACTCATAACGCATAACGCATAACGAATAACCCATAACCCATAACGCAGAACGCACAACGCACAACGCATAACGCATAACGCATATCGCATAACGCAAAACGCGTAACGCATAACGCAAAAGGCATAACGCATATCGCATAACGCATAAATCATAACCCATAACGCATAACGCATAACGCATAATGCACAACGCATAACGAATACCGCATAACGTATAACGCAAAACTCATAACGCATAACGCAAAAGGCATAACGCATAACGCATAACGCATAACGCATAACGCATAAAGCATAAAGCATAACGCATAAAGCATAACGCATAATGCATAGCTCATAACCCATAACGCAGAACGCATAACGCATAACGCATAACGCATAACGCATAACGCATAACGCATAACACATAACCCATAACCCATAACGCATAACGCACAACGCATAACGCATAATGCACAACGCATAACGCATAACGCATAACGCATTACGCATAACGCAAAAGGCATACCGCATATCGCATAACGCATAAATCATAACCCATAACGCATAACGCATAACGCATAATGCACAACGCATAACGAAGACCGCATAACGAAGACCGCATAACGTATAACGCAAAACTCATAACGTATAACGCAAAAGGCATACCGCATAACGCATAACGCATAAGGCATAACGCATAACGCATTAAGCATAACTTTTAACTCATAACGAATAACGCATAACGCAGAGCGCAAAATGCATAACGCATAATGCATAACGCATAACCCATAACCCATAACGCAGAACGCACAACGCACAACGCATAACGCCTAACGCATAACGGATCACGCATAACGCATAAAGCATAACGCATAACGCATAACGCATATCGCATAACGCAAAACGCATAACGCATAACGCAAAAGGCATAACGCATAACGTTAACGCATAACGCATAACGCATAACGCAAAAGGCATAACGCATATCGCATAACGCATAAATCATAACACATAACGCATAACGCATAACGCATAATGCACAACGCATAACGAATACCGCATAACGTATAACGCAAAACTCATAACGCATAACGCAAAAGGCATAACGCATAACGCATAACGCATAAGGCATAACGCATAACGCATAACGCAAAAGGCATAACGCACAACGTTAACGAATAACGCATAACGCATAACGCATAACGCATAACGCATAACGCATAACGCATAACGCATAACGCATAACGCATAACGCAAAAGGCATAACGCATAACGTTAACGCATAACGCATAACGCATAACGCAAAAGGCATAACGCATATCGCATAACGCATAAATCATAACACATAACGCATAACGCATAACGCATAATGCACAACGCATAACGAATACCGCATAACGTATAACGCAAAACTCATAACGCATAACGCAAAAGGCATAACGCATAACGCAAAAGGCATAACGCATATCGCATAACGCATAAATCATAACACATAACGCATAACGCATAACGCATAATGCACAACGCATAACGAATACCGCATAACGTATAACGCAAAACTCATAACGCATAACGCAAAAGGCATAACGCATAACGCATAACGCATAAGGCATAACGCATAACGCATAACGCAAAAGGCATAACGCACAACGTTAACGAATAACGCATAACGCATAACGCATAACGCATAACGCATAACGCAAAAGGCATAACGCATATCGCATAACGCATAATTCATAACCCATAACGCATAACGCATAACGCATAATGCACAACGCATAACGAATACCGCATAACGTATAACGCAAAACTCATAACGCATAACGCAAAAGGCATAACGCATAACGCATAACGCATAACACATAACCCATAACCCATAACGCATAACGCACAACGCATAACGCATAATGCACAACGCATAACGCATAACGCATAACGCATTACGCATAACTTATAACTTATAACTCATAACGCATAACGCATAACGCCTAACGCATAACGGATCACGCATAACGCAAAAAGCATAACGCATAACGCATAACGCATAACGCATAACGCATAACGCATAACGCATAACGCATAACGCATAATGCACAACGCATAACGAATACCGCATAACGTATAACGCAAAACTCATAACGCATAACACATAACCCATAACCCATAACGCATAACGCATAACGCACAACGCATAACGCATAATGCACAACGCATAACGCATAACGCATAACGCATTACGCATAACTTATAACTCATAACTCATAACGCATTACGCATAACGATAACGCATAACGGATCACGCATAACGCATAAAAGCATAACGCAAAAGGCATACCGCATATCGCATAACGCATAAATCATAACCCATAACGCATAACGCATAACGCATAATGCACAACGCATAACGAAGACCGCATAACGAAGACCGCATAACGTATAACGCAAAACTCATAACGTATAACGCAAAAGGCATACCGCATAACGCATAACGCATAAGGCATAACGCATAACGCATAACGCATAAAGCATAACGCATAAAGCATAACTCATAACCCATAACGCAGAACGCATAACGCATAACGCACAACGCATAACGGATCACGCATAACGCATAAAGCATAACGCATAACGCATAAAGCATAACGCATAACGCATAACGCATAACGCATAACGCATAACTCATAACGCATAACGCATAACCCATAACCCATAACGCATTGCGCATAACACATAATGCACAACGCATAATGCATAACGCATAACGCATAACGCATTAAGCATAACTTTTAACTCATAACGAATAACGCATAACGCAGAACGCAAAATGCATAACGCATAAAGCATAACGCATAACCCATAACCCATAACGCAGAACGCACAACGCACAACGCATAACGCCTAACGCATAACGGATCACGCATAACGCATAAAGCATAACGCATAACGCATAACGCATAACGCATAACGCATAACGCATAACTCATAACGCAAAACGCATAACGAATAACGCATAACGCATGACGCATAACGCATAACGCATTACGCATAACATATAACGCATAACGCATAACGCATAACGCATAACGCATAACGCATAACGCATAACTTATAACTCATAACGCATAACGCATAACGCATAACGCATAACGCATAACGCATAACGCATAACGCATAAAGCATAAAGCATAACGCATAAAGCATAACGCATAATGCATAGCTCATAACCCATAACGCAGAACGCATAACGCATAACGCATAACGCATAACGCATAACGCATAACATATAACCCATAACCCATAACGCATAACGCACAACGCAAAAGGCATAACGCATATCGCATAACGCATAATTCATAACCCATAACGCATAACGCATAACGCATAATGCACAACGCATAACGAATACCGCATAACGTATAACGCAAAACTCATAACGCATAACGCAAAAGGCATAACGCATAACGCATAACGCATAACACATAACCCATAACCCATAACGCATAACGCACAACGCATAACGCATAATGCACAACGCATAACGCATAACGCATAACGCATTACGCATAACTTATAACTTATAACTCATAACGCATAACGCATAACGCCTAACGCATAACGGATCACGCATAACGCATAAAGCATAACGCATAACGCATAACGCATAACGCATAACGCATAACGCATAACGCATAACGCATAACGCATAACGCATAACTCATAACGCATAACGCATAACGAATAACCCATAACCCATAACGCAGAACGCACAACGCACAACGCATAACGCATAACGCATATTGCATAACGCAAAACGCATAACGCATAACGCAAAAGGCATAACGCATAACGTTAACGCATAACGCATAACGCATAACGCAAAAGGCATAACGCATATCGCATAACGCATAAATCATAACCCATAACGCATAACGCATAACGCATAATGCACAACGCATAACGAATACCGCATAACGTATAACGCAAAACTCATAACGCATAACGCAAAAGGCATAACGCATAACGCATAACGCATACGGCATAACGCATAACGCATAACGCATAAAGCATAAAGCATAACGCATAAAGCATAACGCATAATGCATAGCTCATAACCCATAACGCAGAACGCATAACGCATAACGCATAACGCATAACGCATAACGCATAACATATAACCCATAACCCATAACGCATAACGCACAACGCATAACGCATAATGCACAACGCATAACGCATAACGCATAACGCATTACGCATAACGCAAAAGGCATACCGCATATCGCATAACGCATAAATCATAACCCATAACGCATAACGCATAACGCATAATGCACAACGCATAACGAAGACCGCATAACGAAGACCGCATAACGTATAACGCAAAACTCATAACGTATAACGCAAAAGGCATACCGCATAACGCATAACGCATAAGGCATAACGCATAACGCATAACGCATAACGCATAACGCAAAAGGCACAACGCATATCGCATAACGCATAATTAATAACCCATAACGCAAAAGGCATAACGCACAACGTTAACGAATAACGCATAACGCATAACGCATAACGCATAACGCATAACGCAAAAGGCATAACGCATATCGCATAACGCATAATTCATAACCCATAACGCATAACGCATAACGCATAATGCACAACGCATAACGAATACCGCATAACGTATAACGCAAAACTCATAACGCATAACGCAAAAGGCATAACGCATAACGCAAAACGCATAACACATAACCCATAACCCATAACGCATAACGCACAACGCATAACGCATAATGCACAACGCATAACGCATAACGCATAACGCATTACGCATAACTTATAACTTATAACTCATAACGCATAACGCATAACGCCTAACGCATAACGGATCACGCATAACGCATAAAGCATAACGCATAACGCATAACGCATAACGCATAACGCATAACGCATAACGCATAACGCATAACGCATAACGCATAACGCATAACGCATAACGCATAACTCATAACGCATAACGCATAACGAATAACCCATAACCCATAACGCAGAACGCACAACGCACAACGCATAACGCATAACGCATATCGCATAACGCAAAACGCATAACGCATAACGCAAAAGGCATAACGCATATCGCATAACGCATAAATCATAACCCATAACGCATAACGCATAACGCATAATGCACAACGCATAACGAATACCGCATAACGTATAACGCAAAACTCATAACGCATAACGCAAAAGGCATAACGCATAACGCATAACGCATAACGCATAACGCATAAAGCATAAAGCATAACGCATAAAGCATAACGCATAATGCATAGCTCATAACCCATAACGCAGAACGCATAACGCATAACGCATAACGCATAACGCATAACGCATAACGCATAACACATAACCCATAACCCATAACGCATAACGCACAACGCATAACGCATAATGCACAACGCATAACGCATAACGCATAACGCATTACGCATAACGCAAAAGGCATACCGCATATCGCATAACGCATAAATCATAACCCATAACGCATAACGCATAACGCATAATGCACAACGCATAACGAAGACCGCATAACGAAGACCGCATAACGTATAACGCAAAACTCATAACGTATAACGCAAAAGGCATACCGCATAACGCATAACGCATAAGGCATAACGCATAACGCATTAAGCATAACTTTTAACTCATAACGAATAACGCATAACGCAGAACGCACAACGCACAACGCATAACGCCTAACGCATAACGGATCACGCATAACGCATAAAGCATAACGCATAACGCATAACGCATATCGCATAACGCAAAACGCATAACGCATAACGCAAAAGGCATAACGCATAACGTTAACGCATAACGCATAACGCATAACGCAAAAGGCATAACGCATATCGCATAACGCATAAATCATAACACATAACGCATAACGCATAACGCATAATGCACAACGCATAACGAATACCGCATAACGTATAACGCAAAACTCATAACGCATAACGCAAAAGGCATAACGCATAACGCATAACGCATAAGCCATAACGCATAACGCATAACGCAAAAGGCATAACGCACAACGTTAACGAATAACGCATAACGCATAACGCATAACGCATAACGCATAACGCAAAAGGCATAACGCATAACGTTAACGCATAACGCATAACGCATAACGCAAAAGGCATAACGCATATCGCATAACGCATAAATCATAACACATAACGCATAACGCATAACGCATAATGCACAACGCATAACGAATACCGCATAACGTATAACGCAAAACTCATAACGCATAACGCAAAAGGCATAACGCATACCGCAAAAGGCATAACGCATATCGCATAACGCATAAATCATAACACATAACGCATAACGCATAACGCATAATGCACAACGCATAACGAATACCGCATAACGTATAACGCAAAACTCATAACGCATAACGCAAAAGGCATAACGCATAACGCATAACGCATAAGGCATAACGCATAACGCATAACGCAAAAGGCATAACGCACAACGTTAACGAATAACGCATAACGCATAACGCATAACGCATAACGCATAACGCAAAAGGCATAACGCATATCGCATAACGCATAATTCATAACCCATAACGCATAACGCATAACGCATAATGCACAACGCATAACGAATACCGCATAACGTATAACGCAAAACTCATAACGCATAACGCAAAAGGCATAACGCATAACGCATAACGCATAACACATAACCCATAACCCATAACGCATAACGCACAACGCATAACGCATAATGCACAACGCATAACGCATAACGCATAACGCATTACGCATAACTTATAACTTATAACTCATAACGCATAACGCATAACGCCTAACGCATAACGGATCACGCATAACGCAAAAAGCATAACGCATAACGCATAACGCATAACGCATAACGCATAACGCATAACGCATAACGCATAATGCACAACGCATAACGAATACCGCATAACGTATAACGCAAAACTCATAACGCATAACACATAACCCATAACCCATAACGCATAACGCATAACGCACAACGCATAACGCATAATGCACAACGCATAACGCATAACGCATAACGCATTACGCATAACTTATAACTCATAACTCATAACGCATTACGCATAACGCCTAACGCATAACGGATCACGCATAACGCATAAAAGCATAACGCAAAAGGCATACCGCATATCGCATAACGCATAAATCATAACCCATAACGCATAACGCATAACGCATAATGCACAACGCATAACGAAGACCGCATAACGAAGACCGCATAACGTATAACGCAAAACTCATAACGTATAACGCAAAAGGCATACCGCATAACGCATAACGCATAAGGCATAACGCATAACGCATAACGCATAAAGCATAACGCATAAAGCATAACTCATAACCCATAACGCAGAACGCATAACGCATAACGCACAACGCATAACGGATCACGCATAACGCATAAAGCATAACGCATAACGCATAAAGCATAACGCATAACGCATAACGCATAACGCATAACGCATAACTCATAACGCATAACGCATAACCCATAACCCATAACGCATTGCGCATAACACATAATGCACAACGCATAATGCATAACGCATAACGCATAACGCATTAAGCATAACTTTTAACTCATAACGAATAACGCATAACGCAGAACGCAAAATGCATAACGCATAAAGCATAACGCATAACCCATAACCCATAACGCAGAACGCACAACGCACAACGCATAACGCCTAACGCATAACGGATCACGCATAACGCATAAAGCATAACGCATAACGCATAACGCATAACGCATAACGCATAACGCATAACTCATAACGCAAAACGCATAACGAATAACGCATAACGCATAACGCATGACGCATAACGCATAACGCATAACGCATAACATATAACGCATAACGCATAACGCATAACGCATAACGCATAACGCATAACGCATAACGCATAACGCATAACGCATAACTTATAACTCATAACGCATAACGCATAACGCATAACGCATAATGCACAACGCATAACGAATACCGCATAACGTATAACGCAAAACTCATAACGCATAACGCAAAAGGCATAACGCATAACGCATAACGCATAACGCATTACGCATAACTTATAACTTATAACTCATAACGCATAACGCATAACGCCTAACGCATAACGGATCACGCATAACGCATAAAGCATAACGCATAACGCATAACGCATAACGCATAACGCATAACGCATAACGCATAACGCATAACGCATAACTCATAACGCATAACGCATAACGAATAACCCATAACGCAGAACGCACAACGCACAACGCATAACGCATAACGCATATCGCATAACGCAAAACGCATAACGCATAACGCAAAAGGCATAACGCATAACGTTAACGCATAACGCATAACGCATAACGCAAAAGGCATAACGCATATCGCATAACGCATAAATCATAACCCATAACGCATAACGCATAACGCATAATGCACAACGCATAACGAATACCGCATAACGTATAACGCAAAACTCATAACGCATAACGCAAAAGGCATAACGCATAACGCATAACGCATACGGCATAACGCATAACGCATAACGCATAACGCATAAAGCATAAAGCATAACGCATAAAGCATAACGCATAATGCATAGCTCATAACCCATAACGCAGAACGCATAACGCATAACGCATAACGCATAACGCATAACGCATAACGCATAACATATAACCCATAACCCATAACGCATAACGCACAACGCATAACGCATAATGCACAACGCATAACGCATAACGCATAACGCATTACGCATAACGCAAAAGGCATACCGCATATCGCATAACGCATAAATCATAACCCATAACGCATAACGCATAACGCATAATGCACAACGCATAACGAAGACCGCATAACGAAGACCGCATAACGTATAACGCAAAACTCATAACGTATAACGCAAAAGGCATACCGCATAACGCATAACGCATAAGGCATAACGCATAACGCATAACGCATAACGCATAACGCAAAAGGCACAACGCATATCGCATAACGCATAATTAATAACCCATAACGCAAAAGGCATAACGCACAACGTTAACGAATAACGCATAACGCATAACGCATAACGCATAACGCATAACGCATAACGCATAACGCAAAAGGCATAACGCATATCGCATAACGCATAATTCATAACCCATAACGCATAACGCATAACGCATAATGCACAACGCATAACGAATACCGCATAACGTATAACGCAAAACTCATAACGCATAACGCAAAAGGCATAACGCATAACGCAAAACGCATAACACATAACCCATAACCCATAACGCATAACGCACAACGCATAACGCATAATGCACAACGCATAACGCATAACGCATAACGCATTACGCATAGCTTATAACTTATAACTCATAACGCATAACGCATAACGCCTAACGCATAACGGATCACGCATAACGCATAAAGCATAACGCATAACGCATAACGCATAACGCATAACGCATAACGCATAACGCATAACGCATAACGCATAACGCATAACGCATAACTCATAACGCATAACGCATAACGAATAACCCATAACCCATAACGCAGAACGCACAACGCACAACGCATAACGCATAACGCATATCGCATAACGCAAAACGCATAACGCATAACGCAAAAGGCATAACGCATATCGCATAACGCATAAATCATAACCCATAACGCATAACGCATAACGCATAATGCACAACGCATAACGAATACCGCATAACGTATAACGCAAAACTCATAACGCATAACGCAAAAGGCATAACGCATAACGCATAAAGCATAACGCATAACGCATAACGCATAAAGCATAAAGCATAACGCATAAAGCATAACGCATAATGCATAGCTCATAACCCATAACGCAGAACGCATAACGCATAACGCATAACGCATAACGCATAACGCATAACGCATAACACATAACCCATAACCCATAACGCATAACGCACAACGCATAACGCATAATGCACAACGCATAACGCATAACGCATAACGCATTACGCATAACGCAAAAGGCATACCGCATATCGCATAACGCATAAATCATAACCCATAACGCATAACGCATAATGCACAACGCATAACGAAGACCGCATAACGAAGACCGCATAACGTATAACGCAAAACTCATAACGTATAACGCAAAAGGCATACCGCATAACGCATAACGCATAAGGCATAACGCATAACGCATTAAGCATAACTTTTAACTCATAACGAATAACGCAGAACGCAAAATGCATAACGCATAATGCATAACGCATAACCCATAACCCATAACGCAGAACGCACAACGCACAACGCATAACGCCTAACGCATAACGGATCACGCATAACGCATAAAGCATAACGCATAACGCATAACGCATATCGCATAACGCAAAACGCATAACGCATAACGCAAAAGGCATAACGCATAACGTTAACGCATAACGCATAACGCATAACGCAAAAGGCATAACGCATATCGCATAACGCATAAATCATAACACATAACGCATAACGCATAACGCATAATGCACAACGCATAACGAATACCGCATAACGTATAACGCAAAACTCATAACGCTATAACGCAAAAGGCATAACGCATAACGCATAACGCATAAGGCATAACGCATAACGCATAACGCAAAAGGCATAACGCACAACGTTAACGAATAACGCATAACGCATAACGCATAACGCATAACGCATAACGCAAAAGGCATAACGCATAACGTTAACGCATAACGCATAACGCATAACGCAAAAGGCATAACGCATATCGCATAACGCATAAATCATAACACATAACGCATAACGCATAACGCATAATGCACAACGCATAACGAATACCGCATAACGTATAACGCAAAACTCATAACGCATAACGCAAAAGGCATAACGCATAACGCATAACGCATAACGCATAACGCATAACGCATAACGCATAACATATAACGCATAACGCATAACGCATATCGCATAACGCAAAACGCATAACGCATAAGGCATAACGCATAACGCATAACGCATAAAGCATAACGCATAAAGCATAACTCATAACCCATAACGCAGAACGCATAACGCATAACGCACAACGCATAACGGATCACGCATAACGCATAAAGCATAACGCATAACGCATAAAGCATAACGCATAACGCATAACGCATAACGTATAACGCAAAAGGCATACCGCATAACGCATAACGCATAAGGCATAACGCATAACGCATAACGCATAAAGCATAACGCATAAAGCATAACTCATAACCCATAACGCAGAACGCATAACGCATAACGCACAACGCATAACGGATCACGCATAACGCATAAAGCATAACGCATAACGCATAAAGCATAACGCATAACGCATAACGCATAACGCATAACGCATAACGCATAACATATAACGCATAACGCATAACGCATATCGCATAACGCAAAACGCATAACGCATAACGCAAAAGGCATAACGCATAACGTTAACGCATAACGCATAACGCATAACGCAAAAGGCATAACGCATATCGCATAACGCATAAATCATAACACATAACGCATAACGCATAACGCATAATGCACAACGCATAACGAATACCGCATAACGTATAACGCAAAACTCATAACGCTATAACGCAAAAGGCATAACGCATAACGCATAACGCATAAGGCATAACGCATAACGCATAACGCAAAAGGCATAACGCACAACGTTAACGAATAACGCATAACGCATAACGCATAACGCATAACGCAAAAGGCATAACGCATAACGTTAACGCATAACGCATAACGCATAACGCATAACGCAAAAGGCATAACGCATATCGCATAACGCATAAATCATAACACATAACGCATAACGCATAACGCATAATGCACAACGCATAACGAATACCGCATAACGTATAACGCAAAACTCATAACGCATAACGCAAAAGGCATAACGCATAACGCAAAAGGCATAACGCATATCGCATAACGCATAAATCATAACACATAACGCATAACGCATAACGCATAATGCACAACGCATAACGAATACCGCATAACGTATAACGCAAAACTCATAACGCATAACGCAAAAGGCATAACGCATAACGCATAACGCATAAGGCATAACGCATAACGCATAACGCAAAAGGCATAACGCACAACGTTAACGAATAACGCATAACGCATAACGCATAACGCATAACGCAAAAGGCATAACGCATATCGCATAACGCATAATTCATAACCCATAACGCATAACGCATAACGCATAATGCACAACGCATAACGAATACCGCATAACGTATAACGCAAAACTCATAACGCATAACGCACAACACATAACGCATAATGCACAACGCATAACGCATAACGCATAACGCATTACGCATAACTTATAACTTATAACTCATAACGCATAACGCATAACGCCTAACGCATAACGGATCACGCATAACGCAAAAAGCATAACGCATAACGCATAACGCATAACGCATAACGCATAACGCATAACGCATAACGCATAATGCACAACGCATAACGAATACCGCATAACGTATAACGCAAAACTCATAACGCATAACACATAACCCATAACCCATAACGCATAACGCACAACGCATAACGCATAATGCACAACGCATAACGCATAACGCATAACGCATTACGCATAACTTATAACTCATAACTCATAACGCATTACGCATAACGCCTAACGCATAACGGATCACGCATAACGCATAAAAGCATAACGCATAACGCATAACGCAAAAGGCATACCGCATATCGCATAACGGATAAATCATAACCCATAACGCATAACGCATAACGCATAATGCACAACGCATAACGAAGACCGCATAACGAAGACCGCATAACGTATAACGCAAAACTCATAACGTATAACGCAAAAGGCATACCGCATAACGCATAACGCATAAGGCATAACGCATAACGCATAACGCATAAAGCATAACGCATAAAGCATAACTCATAACCCATAACGCAGAACGCATAACGCATAACGCACAACGCATAACGGATCACGCATAACGCATAAAGCATAACGCATAACGCATAAAGCATAACGCATAACGCATAACGCATAACGTATAACGCAAAAGGCATACCGCATAACGCATAACGCATAAGGCATAACGCATAACGCATAACGCATAAAGCATAACGCATAAAGCATAACTCATAACCCATAACGCAGAACGCATAACGCATAACGCACAACGCATAACGGATCACGCATAACGCATAAAGCATAACGCATAACGCATAAAGCATAACGCATAACGCATAACGCATAACGCATAACGCATAACGCATAACATATAACGCATAACGCATAACGCATAACGCATAACGCATAACGCATAACGCATAACGCATAACGCATAACTTATAACTCATAACGCATAACGCATAACGCATAACGCATAACGCATAACGCATAACGCATAACGCATAACGCCTAACGCATAACGCATAACGCATAACATATAACGCATAACGCATAACGCATAACGCATAAAGCATAACGCACAACGCATAACGGATCACGCATAACGCATAAAGCATAACGCATAACGCATAAAGCATAACGCATAACGCATAACGCATAACGCATAACGCATAACGCATAACATATAACGCATAACGCATAACGCATAACGCATAACGCATAACGCATAACGCATTAAGCATAACTTTTAACTCATAACGAATAACGCATACCGCAGAACGCAAAATGCATAACGCATAAAGCATAACGCATAACCCATAACCCATAACGCAGAACGCACAACGCACAACGCATAACGCCTAACGCATAACGGATCACGCATAACGCATAAAGCATAACGCATAACGCATAACGCATAACGCATAACGCATAACTCATAACGCAAAACGCATAACGAATAACGCATAACGCATGACGCATAACGCATAACGCATAACGCATAACATATAACGCATAACGCATAACGCATAACGCATAACGCATAACGCATAACGCATAACGCATAACTTATAACTCATAACGCATAACGCATAACGCATAACGCATAACGCATAACGCATAACGCATAACGCATAACGCATAACGCATAACTTATAACTCATAACGCATAACGCATGGCGCATAACGCAAAAAGCATAACGCATAACGCATAACGCATAACGCATAACGCATAATGCATAACCCATAACCCATAACGCATAACGCATAACGCATAATGCATAACGCATAAAGCAAAAGGCATAACGCATATCGCATAACGCATAATTCATAACCCATAACGCATAACGCATAACGCATAATGCACAACGCATAACGAATACCGCATAACGTATAACGCAAAACTCATAACGCATAACGCATAACGCAAAAGGCATAACGCATAACGCATAACGCATAACGCATAACGCATAAAGCATAACGCATAAAGCATAACGCATAAACCATAACCCATAACGCAGAACGCATAACGCATAACGCATAACGCATAACGCATAAAGCATAACGCATAAAGCATAACGCATAAAGCATAACTCATAACCCATAACGCAGAACGCATAACGCACAACGCATAACGCATAACGCATAACGCATAACACATAACCCATAACCCATAACGCATAACGCACAACGCATAACGCATAATGCACAACGCATAACGCATAACGCATAACGCATTACGCATAACTTATAACTCATAACTCATAACGCATAACGCATAACGCCTAACGCATAACGGATCACGCATAACGCATAAAGCATAACGCATAACGCACAACGCACAACGCATAACGCATAACGCATATCGCATAACGCAAAACGCATAACGCATAACGCAAAAGGCATAACGCATAACGTTAACGCATAACGCATAACGCATAACGCAAAAGGCATAACGCATATCGCATAACGCATAAATCATAACCCATAACGCATAACGCATAACGCATAATGCACAACGCATAACGAATACCGCATAACGTATAACGCAAAACTCATAACGCATAACGCAAAAGGCATAACGCATAACGCATAACGCAAAGGCATAACGCATAACGCATAACGCATAAAGCATAAAGCATAACGCATAAAGCATAACGCATAATGCATAGCTCATAACCCATAACGCAGAACGCATAGCGCATAACGCATAGCGCATAACGCATAACGCATAACGCATAACGCATAACACAGAACCCATAACCCATAACGCATAACGCACAACGCATAACGCATAATGCACAACGCATAACGCATAACGCATAACGCATTACGCATAACTTATAACTCATAACTCATAACGCATTACGCATAACGCCTAACGCATAACGGATCATGCATAACGCATAAAGCATAACGCATAACGCATAACGCATAACGCATAACGCAAAAGGCATAACGCATATCGCATAACGCATAAATCATAACCCATAACGCATAACGCATAACGCATAATGCACAACGCATAACGAATACCGCATAACGTATAACGCAAAACTCATAACGCATAACGCAAAAGGCATAACGCATAACGCATAAGGCATAACGCATAACGCATAACGCATAAAGCATAACGCATAAAGCATAACTCATAACCCATAACGCAGAACGCATAACGCATAACGCATAACCCATAACGCATAACGCACAACGCATAACGTATAATGCACAACGCATAACGCATAACGCATAACGCATTACGCATAACTTATAACTCATAACTCATAACGCATAACGCATAACGCCTAACGCATAACGGATCACGCATAACGCATAAAGCATAACGCATAACGCATAACGCATAACGCATAACGCATAACTCATAACGCATAACGCATAACGAATAACGCATAACGCATAATGCAGAACGCAAAATGCATAACGCATAAAGCATAACGCATAACCCATAACCCATAACGCAGAACGCACAACGCACAACGCATAACGCCTAACGCATAACGGATCACGCATAACACATAAAGCATAACGCATAACGCATAACGCATAACGCATAACGCATAACGCATAACGCATAACTCATAACGCATAACGCATAACGAATAACGAATAACGCATAACGCATGACGCATAACGCATAACGCATAACGCATAACATATAACGCATAACGCATAACGCATAACGCATAACGCATAACGCATAACTTATAACTCATAACGCATAACGCATAACGCATAACGCATAACGCATAACGCATAACGCATAACGCATAACGCATAACGCATAACGCATAACGCATAACGCATAACGCATAACGCATAACGCATAACTCATGACGCATAACGCATGGCGCATAACGCAAAAAGCATAACGCATAACGCATTACGCATAACGCATAACGCATAATGCATAACCCATAACCCATAACGCATAACGCATAACGCATAATGCATAACGCATAAAGCAAAAGGCATAACGCATATCGCATAACCCATAATTCATAACCCATAACGCATAACGCATAACGCATAATGCACAACGCATAACGAATACCGCATAACGTATAACGCACAACTCATAACGCATAACGCATAACGCAAAAGGCATAACGCATAACGCATAACGCATAACGCATAAAGCATAACGCGTACACCATAACCCATAACGCAGAACGCATAACGCATAACGCATAACGCATAACGCATAAAGCATAACGCATAACCCATAACCCATAACGCAGAACGCATAACGCATAACGCATAACGCATAACGCATAACGCATAACGCATAACGCATAACGCATAACGCATAACGCATTACGCATAACCCATAAGGCATAACGCAAACGTATAACGCACAACGCATAACGTATAACGAACAACGGATAACGCATAACGCATAACGCATAAGGCATAACGCACAACGCATAACGCACAACGCATAACGCATAACGCATAACGCATAACGCATAACGCATAACGCATAACGCATAACGCATAACTCATAACGCATAACGCACAACGAATAACGCATAACGCATAACGCATGACGCATAACGCATAACGCATAACGCATAAAGCATAACGCATAACCCATAACCCATAACGCAGAACGCATAACGCATAACGCATAACGCATAACGCATAACGCATAACGCATAACGCATTACGCATAACCCATAAGGCATAACGCAAACGTATAACGCACAACGCATAACGTATAACGAACAACGGATAACGCATAACGCATAACGCATAAGGCATAACACACAACGCATAACGCACAACGCATAACGCATAATGCATAACGCATAACGCATAACGCATAACGCATAAAGAATAACGCATAACGCATAACTCATAATGCATAACGCACAACGAATAACGCATAACGCATAACGCATGACGCATAACGCATAACGCATAACGCATAACGCATAACGCATAACATATAACGCATAACGCATAACGCATAACGCATAACGCATAACGCATAACGCATAACGCATAACGCATAACTTATAACTCATAACGCATAACGCAAACTGCATAACGCATAACTCATAACCCTTAACCCATAACGCATAGCGCATAACACATAATGCACAACGCATAATGCATAACGCATAACGCATAACGCATAACTTATAACTCATAACGCATAACGCACAACGCATAACGCATAATGCACAACGCATAACGCATAACGCATAACGCATTACGCATAACTTATAACTTATAACTCATAACGCATAACGCATAACGCCTAACTCATAACGCATAACGCACAACGCATAACGCATAACGTTAACGCATAACGCATAACGCATAACGCAAAAGGCATAACGCATATCGCATAACGCATAAATCATAACCCATAACGCATAACGCATAACGCATAATGCACAACGCATAACGAATACCGCATAACGTATAACGCAAAACTCATAACGCATAACGCAAAAGGCATAACGCATAACGCATAACGCATACGGCATAACGCATAACGCATAACGCATAACGCATAAAGCATAAAGCATAACGCATAAAGCATAACGCATAATGCATACCTCATAACCCATAACGCAGAACGCATAACGCATAACGCATAACGCATAACGCATAACGCATAACGCATAACGCATAACACATAACCCATAACCCATAACGCATAACGCACAACGCATAACGCATAATGCACAACGCATAACGCATAACGCATAACGCATTACGCATAACGCAAAAGGCATACCGCATAACGCATAACGCATAAGGCATAACGCATAACGCATTAAGCATAACTTTTAACTCATAACGAATAACGCATAACGCAGAACGCAAAATGCATAACGCATAATGCATAACGCATAACCCATAACCCATAACGCAGAACGCACAACGCACAACGCATAACGCCTAACGCATAACGGATCACGCATAACGCATAAAGCATAACGCATAACGCATAACGCATATCGCATAACGCAAAACGCATAACGCATAACGCAAAAGGCATAACGCATAACGTTAACGCATAACGCATAACGCATAACGCAAAAGGCATAACGCATATCGCACAACGCATAACGCCTAACGCATAACGGATCACGCATAACGCATAAAGCATAACGCATAACGCATAACGCATATCGCATAACGCAAAACGCATAACCCATAACGCAAAAGGCATAACGCATAACGTTAACGCATAACGCATAACGCATAACGCAAAAGGCATAACGCATATCGCATAACGCATAAATCATAACACATAACGCATAACGCATAACGCATAATGCACAACGCATAACTCATAACGCATAACGCATAACGCCTAACGCATAACGGATCACGCATAACGCATAAAGCATAACGCATAACGCACAACGCACAACGCATAACGCATAACGCATATCGCATAACGCAAAACGCATAACGCATAACGCAAAAGGCATAACGCATAACGTTAACGCATAACGCATAACGCATAACGCAAAAGGCATAACGCATATCGCATAACGCATAAATCATAACCCATAACGCATAACGCATAACGCATAATGCACAACGCATAACGAATACCGCATAACGTATAACGCAAAACTCATAACGCATAACGCAAAAGGCATAACGCATAACGCATAACGCAAAGGCATAACGCATAACGCATAACGCATAAAGCATAAAGCATAACGCATAAAGCATAACGCATAATGCATAGCTCATAACCCATAACGCAGAACGCATAGCGCATAACGCATAGCGCATAACGCATAACGCATAACGCATAACGCATAACACAGAACCCATAACCCATAACGCATAACGCACAACGCATAACGCATAATGCACAACGCATAACGCATAACGCATAACGCATTACGCATAACTTATAACTCATAACTCATAACGCATTACGCATAACGCCTAACGCATAACGGATCATGCATAACGCATAAAGCATAACGCATAACGCATAACGCATAACGCAAAAGGCATAACGCATATCGCATAACGCATAAATCATAACCCATAACGCATAACGCATAACGCATAATGCACAACGCATAACGAATACCGCATAACGTATAACGCAAAACTCATAACGCATAACGCAAAAGGCATAACGCATAACGCATAAGGCATAACGCATAACGCATAACGCATAAAGCATAACGCATAAAACATAACTCATAACCCATAACGCAGAACGCATAACGCATAACGCATAACCCATAACGCATAACGCACAACGCATAACGTATAATGCACAACGCATAACGCATAACGCATAACGCATTACGCATAACTTATAACTCATAACTCATAACGCATAACGCATAACGCCTAACGCATAACGGATCACGCATAACGCATAAAGCATAACGCATAACGCATAACGCATAACGCATAACGCATAACTCATAACGCATAACGCATAACGAATAACGCATAACGCATAACGCATGACGCATAACGCATAACGCATAACGCATAACGCATTACATATAACGCATAACGCATAACGCATAACGCATAACGCATAACGCATAACTTATAACTCATAACGCATAACGCAAGGCGCATAACGCAAACTGCATAACGCATAACGCATAACCCTTAACCCATAACGCATAGCGCATAACACATAATGCACAACGCATAATGCATAACGCATAACGCATAACGCATTAAGCATAACTTTTAACTCATAACGAATAACGCATAACGCAGAACGCAAAATGCATAACGCATAAAGCATAACGCATAACCCATAACCCATAACGCAGAACGCACAACGCACAACGCATAACGCCTAACGCATAACGGATCACGCATAACACATAAAGCATAACGCATAACGCATAACGCATAACGCATAACGCATAACGCATAACGCATAACTCATAACGCATAACGCATAACGAATAACGAATAACGCATAACGCATGACGCATAACGCATAACGCATAACGCATAACATATAACGCATAACGCATAACGCATAACGCATAACGCATAACTTATAACTCATAACGCATAACGCATAACGCATAACTCATGACGCATAACGCATGGCGCATAACGCAAAAAGCATAACGCATAACGCATTACGCATAACGCATAACGCATAATGCATAACCCATAACCCATAACGCATAACGCATAACGCATAATGCATAACGCATAAAGCAAAAGGCATAACGCATAACGCATAACGCATAACGCATAACGCATAACGCATAACTCATAACGCATAACGCACAACGAATAACGCATAACGCATAACGCATGACGCATAACGCATAACGCATAACGCATAAAGCATAACGCATAACCGATAACCCATAACGCAGAACGCATAACGCATAACGCATAACGCATAACGCATAACGCATAACGCACAACGCATAACGTATAACGAACAACGGATAACGCATAACGCATAACGCATAAGGCATAACACACAACGCATAACGCACAACGCATAACGCATAATGCATAACGCATAACGCATAACGCATAACGCATAAAGCATAACGCATAACGCATAACTCATAACGCATAACGCACAACGAATAACGCATAACGCATAACTCATGACGCATAACGCATGGCGCATAACGCAAAAAGCATAACGCATAACGCATTACGCATAACGCATAACGCATAATGCATAACCCATAACCCATAACGCATAACGCATAACGCATAATGCATAACGCATAAAGCAAAAGGCATAACGCATAACGCATAACGCATAACGCATAACGCATAACGCATAACTCATAACGCATAACGCACAACGAATAACGCATAACGCATAACGCATGACGCATAACGCATAACGCATAACGCATAAAGCATAACGCATAACCGATAACCCATAACGCAGAACGCATAACGCATAACGCATAACGCATAACGCATAACGCATAACGCATAACGCATTACGCATAACCCATAAGGCATAACGCAAACGTATAACGCACAACGCATAACGTATAACGAACAACGGATAACGCATAACGCATAACGCATAAGGCATAACACACAACGCATAACGCACAACGCATAACGCATAATGCATAACGCATAACGCATAACGCATAACGCATAAAGCATAACGCATAACGCATAACTCATAACGCATAACGCACAACGAATAACGCATAACGCATAACGCATGACGCATAACGCATAACGCATAACGCATAACGCATAACGCATAACATATAACGCATAACGCATAACGCATAACGCATAACGCATAACGCATAACGCATAACGCATAACTTATAACTCATAACGCATAACGCAAACTGCATAACGCATAACTCATAACCCTTAACCCATAACGCATAGCGCATAACACATAATGCACAACGCATAATGCATAACGCATAACGCATAACGCATAACTTATAACTCATAACGCATAACGCACAACGCATAACGCATAATGCACAACGCATAACGCATAACGCATAACGCATTACGCATAACTTATAACTTATAACTCATAACGCATAACGCATAACGCCTAACGCATAACGGATCACGCATAACGCATAAAGCATAACGCATAACGCATAACGCATAACGCATAACGCATAACGCATAACGCATAACGCATAACGCATAACGCATAACTCATAACGCATAACGCATAACGAATAACCCATAACCCATAACGCAGAACGCACAACGCACAACGCATAACGCATAACGCATATCGCATAACGCAAAACGCATAACGCATAACGCAAAAGGCATAACGCATAACGTTAACGCATAACGCATAACGCATAACGCAAAAGGCATAACGCATATCGCATAACGCATAAATCATAACCCATAACGCATAACGCATAACGCATAATGCACAACGCATAACGAATACCGCATAACGTATAACGCAAAACTCATAACGCATAACGCAAAAGGCATAACGCATAACGCATAACGCATACGGCATAACGCATAACGCATAACGCATAACGCATAAAGCATAAAGCATAACGCATAAAGCATAACGCATAATGCATAGCTCATAACCCATAACGCAGAACGCATAACGCATAACGCATAACGCATAACGCATAACGCATAACGCATAACACATAACCCATAACCCATAACGCATAACGCACAACGCATAACGCATAATGCACAACGCATAACGCATAACGCATAACGCATAACGCATAACGCATTACGCATAACGCAAAAGGCATACCGCATAACGCATAACGCATAAGGCATAACGCATAACGCATTAAGCATAACTTTTAACTCATAACGAATAACGCATAACGCAGAACGCAAAATACATAACGCATAATGCATAACGCATAACCCATAACCCATAACGCAGAACGCACAACGCACAACGCATAACGCCTAACGCATAACGGATCACGCATAATGCATAAAGCATAACGCATAACGCATAACGCATATCGCATAACGCAAAACGCATAACGCATAACGCAAAAGGCATAACGCATAACGTTAACGCATAACGCATAACGCATAACGCAAAAGGCATAACGCATATCGCATAACGCATAAATCATAACACATAACGCATAACGCATAACGCATAATGCACAACGCATAACGAATACCGCATAACGTATAACGCAAAACTCATAACGCATAACGCAAAAGGCATAACGCATAACGCATAACGCATAAGGCATAACGCATAACGCATAACGCAAAAGGCATAACGCACAACGTTAACGAATAACGCATAACGCATAACGCATAACGCATAACGCATAACGCAAAAGGCATAACGCATATCGCATAACGCATAATTCATAACCCATAACGCATAACGCATAACGCATAATGCACAACGCATAACGAATACCGCATAACGTATAACGCAAAACTCATAACGCATAACGCAAAATGCATAACGCATAACGCATAACGCATAACACATTACCCATAACCCATAACGCATAACGCATAACGCACAACGCATAACGCATAATGCACAACGCATAACGCATAACGCATAACGCATAACGCATAACTTATAACTTATAACTCATAACGCATAACGCATAACGCCTAACGCATAACGGATCACGCATAACGCATAAAGCATAACGCATAACGCATAACGCATAACGCATAACGCATAACGCATAACGCATAATGCACAACGCATAACGAATACCGCATAACGTATAACGCAAAACTCATAACGCATAACACATAACCCATAACCCATAACGCATAACGCACAACGCATAACGCATAATGCACAACGCATAACGCATAACGCATAACGCATTACGCATAACTTATAACTCATAACTCATAACGCATTACGCATAACGCCTAACGCATAACGGATCACGCATAACGCATAAAAGCATAACGCATAACGCATAACGCAAAAGGCATACCGCATATCGCATAACGCATAAATCATAACCCATAACGCATAACGCATAACGCATAATGCACAACGCATAACGAAGACCGCATAACGAAGACCGCATAACGAAGACCGCATAACGTATAACGCAAAACTCATAACGTATAACGCAAAAGGCATACCGCATAACGCATAACGCATAAGGCATAACGCATAACGCATAACGCATAAAGCATAACGCATAAAGCATAACGCATAACGCATAATGCAGAACGCATAACGCATAACGCACAACGCATAACGGATCACGCATAACGCATAAAGCATAACGCATAACGCATAAAGCATAACGCATAACGCATAACGCATAACGCATAACGCATAACTCATAACGCATAACGCATAACCCATAACCCATAACGCATTGCGCATAACACATAATGCACAACGCATAATGCATAACGCATAACGCATAACGCATTAAGCATAACTTTTAACTCATAACGAATAACGCATAACGCAGAACGCAAAATGCATAACGCATAAAGCATAACGCATAACCCATAACCCATAACGCAGAACGCACAACGCACAACGCATAACGCCTAACGCATAACGGATCACGCATAACGCATAAAGCATAACGCATAACGCATAACGCATAACGCATAACGCATAACTCAAAACGCAAAACGCATAACGAATAACGCATAACGCATGACGCATAACGCATAACGCATAACGCATAACATATAACGCATAACGCATAACGCATAACGCATAACGCATAACGCATAACGCATAACGCATAACTTATAACTCATAACGCATAACGCATAACGCATAACGCATAACGCATAACGCATAACGCATAACGCATAACGCATAACTCATAACGCATAACGCATGGCGCATAACGCAAAAAGCATAACGCATAACGCATAACGCATAACGCATAACGCATAATGCATAACCCATAACCCATAACGCATAACGCATAACGCATAATGCATAACGCATAAAGCAAAAGGCATAACGCATATCGCATAACGCATAATTCATAACCCATAACGCATAACGCATTACGCATAATGCACAACGCATAACGAATACCGCATAACGTATAACGCAAAACTCATAACGCATAACGCATAACGCAAAAGGCATAACGCATAACGCATAACGCATAAAGCATAACGCATAAAGCATAACGCATAAACCATAACCCATAACGCAGAACGCATAACGCATAACGCATAACGCATAACGCATAACGCATAAAGCATAACGCATAAAGCATAACGCATAAAGCATAACTCATAACCCATAACGCAGAACGCATAACGCACAACGCATAACGCATAACGCATAACGCATAACACATAACCCATAACCCATAACGCATAACGCACAACGCATAACGCATAATGCACAACGCATAACGCATGACGCATAACGCATTACGCATAACTTATAACTCATAACTCATAACGCATAACGCATAACGCCTAACGCATAACGGATCACGCATAACCCATAAAGCATAACGCATAACGCACAACGCACAACGCATAACGCATAACGCATATCGCATAACGCAAAACGCATAACGCATAACGCAAAAGGCATAACGCATAACGTTAACGCATAACGCATAACGCATAACGCAAAAGGCATAACGCATATCGCATAACGCATAAATCATAACCCATAACGCATAACGCATAACGCATAATGCACAACGCATAACGAATACCGCATAACGTATAACGCAAAACTCATAACGCATAACGCAAAAGGCATAACTCATAACGCATAACGCAAAGGCATAACGCATAACGCATAACGCATAAAGCATAAAGCATAACGCATAAAGCATAACGCATAATGCATAGCTCATAACCCATAACGCAGAACGCATAGCGCATAACGCATAGCGCATAACGCATAACGCATAACGCATAACGCATAACACAGAACCCATAACCCATAACGCATAACGCACAACGCATAACGCATAATGCACAACGCATAACGCATAACGCATAACGCATTACGCATAACTTATAACTCATAACTCATAACGCATTACGCATAACGCCTAACGCATAACGGATCATGCATAACGCATAAAGCATAACGCATAACGCATAACGCATAACGCAAAAGGCATAACGCATATCGCATAACGCATAAATCATAACCCATAACGCATAACGCATAACGCATAACGCATAATGCACAACGCATAACGAATACCGCATAACGTATAACGCAAAACTCATAACGCATAACGCAAAAGGCATAACGCATAACGCATAAGGCATAACGCATAACGCATAACGCATAAAGCATAACGCATAAAGCATAACTCATAACCCATAACGCAGAACTCATAACGCATAACGCATAACCCATAACGCATAACGCACAACGCATAACGTATAATGCATAAAGCATAACGCATAACGCATAACGCATAACGCATAACGCATAACTCATAACGCATAACGCATAACGAATAACGCATAACGCATAACGCATGACGCATAACGCATAACGCATAACGCATAACGCATTACATATAACGCATAACGCATAACGCATAACGCATAACGCATAACGCATAACTTATAACTCATAACGCATAACGCAAGGCGCATAACGCAAACTGCATAACGCATAACGCGTAACCCTTAACCCATAACGCATAGCGCATAACACATAATGCACAACGCATAATGCATAACGCATAACGCATAACGCATTAAGCATAACTTTTAACTCATAACGAATAACGCATAACGCAGAACGCAAAATGCATAACGCATAAAGCATAACGCATAACCCATAACCCATAACGCAGAACGCACAACGCACAACGCATAACGCCTAACGCATAACGGATCACGCATAACACATAAAGCATAACGCATAACGCATAACGCATAACGCATAACGCATAACGCATAACGCATAACGCATAACGCATAACTCATAACGCATAACGCATAACGAATAACGAATAACGCATAACGCATGACGCATAACGCATAACGCATAACGCATAACATATAACGCATAACGCATAACGCATAACGCATAACGCATAACTTATAACTCATAACGCATAACGCATAACGCATAACGCATAACGCATAACGCATAACGCATAACGCATAACGCATAACGCATAACGCATAACGCATAACGCATAACGCATGACGCATAACGCATGGCGCATAACGCAAAAAGCATAACGCATAACGCATTACGCATAACGCATAACGCATAATGCATAACCCATAACCCATAACGCATAACGCATAACGCATAATGCATAACGCATAAAGCAAAAGGCATAACGCATATCGCATAACCCATAATTCATAACCCATAACGCATAACGCATAACGCATAATGCACAACGCATAACGAATACCGCATAACGTATAACGCACAACTCATAACGCATAACGCATAACGCAAAAGGCATAACGCATAACGCATAACGCATAACGCATAACGCATAAAGCATAACGCGTACACCATAACCCATAACGCAGAACGCATAACGCATAACGCATAACGCATAACGCATAACGCATAAAGCATCACGCATAACCCATAACCCATAACGCAGAACGCATAACGCATAACGCATAACGCATAACGCATAACGCATAACGCATAACGCATAACGCATAACGCATTACGCATAACCCATAAGGCATAACGCAAACGTATAACGCACAACGCATAACGTATAACGAACAACGGATAACGCATAACTCATAACGCATAAGGCATAACGCACAACGCATAACGCACAACGCATAACGCATAACGCATAACGCATAACGCATAACGCATAACGCATAACGCATAACGCATAACTCATAACGCATAACGCATAACGCATAACGCATAACGCATAACGCATAACGCATAACGCATAACGCATAACGCATAACGCATAAAGCATAACGCATAACCCATAACCCATAACGCAGAACGCATAACGCATAACGCATAACGCATAACGCATAACGCATAACGCATAACGCATTACGCATAAGCCATAAGGCATAACGCAAACGTATAACGCACAACGCATAACGTATAACGAACAACGGATAACGCATAACGCATAACGCATAAGGCATAACACACAACGCATAACGCACAACGCATAACGCATAATGCATAACGCATAACGCATAACGCATAACGCATAACGCATAACGCATAACGCATAACGCATAACTCATAACGCATAACGCACAACGAATAACGCATAACGCATAACGCATAACGCATAACGCATAACGCATAACGCATAACGCATAACGCATAACATATAACGCATAACGCATAACGCATAACGCATAACGCATAACGCATAACTTATAACTCATAACGCATAACGCAAACTGCATAACGCATAACTCATAACCCTTAACCCATAACGCATAGCGCATAACACATAATGCACAACGCATAATGCATAACGCATAACGCATAACGCATAACTTATAACTCATAACGCATAACGCATAACGCATAACGCATAACGCATAACGCATAACGCATAACGCATAACGCATAACGCATAACGCATAACTTATAACTCATAACGCATAACGCATGGCGCATAACGCAAAAAGCATAACGCATAACGCATTACGCATAATGCATAACGCATAATGCAAAACCCATAACCCATAACGCATAACGCATAACGCATAATGCATAACGCATAAAGCAAAAGGCATAACGCATATCGCATAACGCATAATTCATAACCCATAACGCATAACGCATAACGCATAATGCACAACGCATAACGAATACCGCATAACGTATAACGCACAACTCATAACTTATAACTCATAACGCATAACGCATAACGCATAACGCATAACGCATAACGCATAAAGCATAACGCATAAAGCATAACGCATAATGCATAGCTCAGAACCCATAACGCAGAACGCATAACGCATAACGCATAACGCATAACGCATAACGCATAACGCATAACACATAACCCATAACCCATAACGCATAACGCACAACGCATAACGCATAATGCACAACGCATAACGCATAACGCATAACGCATTACGCATAACTTATAACTCATAACTCATAACGCATTACGCATAACGCCTAACGCATAACGGATCACGCATAACGCATAAAGCATAACGCATAACGCATAACACATAACGCATAACGCAAAAGGCATAACGCATATCGCATAACGCATAAATCATAACCCATAACGCATAACGCATAACGCATAATGCACAACGCATAACGAATACCGCATAACGTATAACGCCAAACGCATAACGCATAACGCATAACGCATAACTCATAACGCATAACGCACAACGAATAACGCATAACGCATAACGCATGACGCATAACGCATAACGCATAACGCATAACGCATAACGCATAACGCATAACGCATAACGCATAACGCATAACGCATAACGCAAAAGCGTAAAGCATAACGCATAACGCATAAGGCATAACGCATAACGCATAACGCATAAAGCATAACGCATAAAGCATAACTCACAACCCATAACGCAGAACGCATAACGCATAACGCATAACCCATAAGGCATAACGCAAACGTATAACGCACAACTCATAAGGCATAACGCACAACGCAAAAAGCATAACGCATATCGCATAACGCATAACGCATAACGCAAAAGCGTAAAGCATAACGCATAACGTATAAGGCATAACGCATAACGCATAACGCATAAAGCATAACGCATAAAGCATAACTCACAACCCATAACGCAGAACGCATAACGCATAACGCATGACGCATAACGCATAACGCATAACGCATAACATATAACGCATAACGCATAACGCATAACGCATAACGCATAACGCAAAAGCGTAAAGCATAACGCATAACGCATAAGGCATAACGCATAACGCATAACGCATAAAGCATAACGCATAAAGCATAACTCAGAACCCATAACGCAGAACGCATAACGCATAACGCATAACCCATAAGGCATAACGCAAACGTATAACGCACAACGCATAAGGCATAACGCACAACGCAAAAAGCATAACGCATATCGCATAACGCATAATTCATAACCCATAACGCATAACGCATAACGCATAATGCACAACGCATAACGAATACCGCATTACGTATAACGCAAAACTCATATCGCATAACGCATAACGCAAAAGGCATAACGCAAACGTATAACGCACAACGCATAACGTATAACGAACAACGGATAACGCATAACGCATAACGAATAAGGCATAACGCACAACGCATAACGCACAACGCATAACGCATAACGCATAACGCATAACGCATAACGCATAACGCATAACGCATAACTCATAACGCATAACGCATAACGTATAAAGCATAACGCATAACGCCTAACGCATAACGCAAACGTATAACACATAACGCATAACGCATAACGCATAACACATAACCCATAACCCATAACGCATAACGCACAACGCATAACGCATACTGCATAACACATAACGCAAAACGCATGACGCATAACGCATAACGCATAACGCATAACGCATAACATATAACACATAACGCATAACGCATAACGCATAACGCATAACCCATAACCCATAACGCATAACGCACAACGCATAACGCATAACACATAATGCACAACGCATAATGCTTAACGCATAACGCATAACGCATTACGCATAACTTATAACTCATAACGAATAACGCATAACGCATAACGTAAAAGGCATAACGCATATCGCATAACGCATAAATCATAACCCATAACGCATAACGCATAACGCATAATGCACAACGCATAACGAATACCGCATAACGTATAACGCAAAACTCATAACGCGTAACGCATAACGCGTTACGCATAACTTATAATTCATAACTCATAACGCATAACGCATAACGCATAACGCCTAACGCATAACGGATCACGCATAACGCATAAATCATAACGCATAACGCATAAGGCATAACGCATAACGCATAACGCATAACGCATAACTCATAACGCATAACGCATAACGCATAACGCATAACGCATAACGCGTAACGCATAACGCATAACGCATAACTCATGACGCATAACGCATAATTCACAACGCATAACATATAACGTATAACGCATAACGCATAACGCACAACGCATAACGTATAACGCATAACGCATAACGCATAACTCATAACGCATAACACATAACGCATAACGCATAACGCATAAAGCATAACGCATAACGCATGACGCATAACGCATAACGCATAACGCATAACATATAACGTATAACGCATAACGCATAACGCATAACGCATAACGCATAACGCATAACGCATAACGCATAACGCAATCGCAAAATGCATAACGCATAAAGCATAACGCATAACGCATAACGCATAACGCATAACGCATAACGCAAAACGCATAACGCATAACGCATAACGCGTAACGCATAACGCATAACGCATAACACATGACGCATAACGCATAATTCATAACGCATAACATATAACGTATAACGCATAACGCATAACGCACAACGCATAACGTATAACGCATAACGCATAACGCATAACGCATAACTCATAACGCATAACACATAACGCATAACGCATAACGCATAACGCATAACGCATAACGCATGACGCATAACGCATAACGCATAACGCATAACATATAACGTATAACGCATAACGCATAACGCATAACGCATAACGCATAACGCATAACGCATAACGCATAACGCATAACGCATAACGCAATCGCAAAATGCTTAACGCATAAAGCATAACGCATAACGCATAACGCATAACGCATAACGCATAACGCATAACGCATAACGCATAACGCATAACGCATAACGTATAACGAACAACGGATAACGCATAACGCATAACGCATAAGGCATAACGCATAACGCATAACGAACAACGGATAACGCATAACGCATAACGCATAAGGCATAACGCATAACGCATAACGCATAACGCATAACGCATAACGCATACCGTATAACGCATAAAGCATAACGCATAAGGCATCACGCATACCGCATAACGCATAACGCATAACGCATAACGCATAACGCATAACGCATAACGCATAACGCATAACGCATAACGCATAACGCATAACGCATAACGCATAACGCATAACGCATAACGCATAACGCATAAGGCATAACGCAAAACTCATAACGCATAACGCATAAAGCATATCGCATCACGCATAACACATAAAGCGTAACGCATAACGCATAACGCATAACGCATAACGCATAACGCATAACGCATACCGTATAACGCATAACGCATAAGGCATCACGCATACCGCATAACGCATAACGCATAACGCATAACGCATAACGCATAACGCATAACGCATAACGCATAACGCATAACGCATAACGCATAACGCATAACGCATAACGCATAACGCATAACGCCTAACGCATAACCGATCACGCATAACGCATAAAGCATAACGCATAACGCATAACGCATAACGCATAACGCATAACGCATAACGCATAACGCATAACGCATAACGCATAACGCATAACGCATAACGCATAACGTATAACGAACAACGGATAACGCATAACGCATAACGCATAAGGCATAACGCATAACGCATAACGCATAACGCATAACGCATAACGCATAACGCATACCGTATAACGCATAACGAATAAGGCATCACGCATACCGCATAACGCATAACGCATAACGCATAACGCATAACGCATAACGCATAACGCATAACGCATAACGCAAAACGCATAACGCATAACGCATAACGCCTAACGCATAACGGATCACGCATAACGCATAAAGCATAACGCATAACGCATAACGCATAACGCATAACGCATAACGCATAACGCATAACGCATAACGCATAACGCAATCGCAAAATGCATAACGCATAAAGCATAACGCATAACGCATAACGCATAACGCATAACGCATAACGCATAACGTATAACGCATAACACATAAAGCATAACGCATAACGCATAACGCATAACGCATAACGCATAACGCATAACGCATAACGCATAACGCATAACTCATAACGCATAACGCATAACGAATAACGAATAACGCATAACGCATGACGCATAACGCATAACGCATAACGCATAACATATAACGCATAACGCATAACGCATAACGCATAACGCATAACTTATAACTCATAACGCATAACGCATAACGCATAACGCATAACGCATAACGCATAACGCATAACGCATAACGCATAACGCATAACGCATAACGCATAACGCATAACTCATGACGCATAACGCATGGCGCATAACGCAAAAAGCATAACGCATAACGCATTACGCATAACGCATAACGCATAATGCATAACCCATAACCCATAACGCATAACGCATAACGCATAATGCATAACGCATAAAGCAAAAGGCATAACGCATATCGCATAACCCATAATTCATAACCCATAACGCATAACGCATAACGCATAATGCACAACGCATAACGAATACCGCATAACGTATAACGCACAACTCATAACGCATAACGCATAACGCAAAAGGCATAACGCATAACGCATAACGCATAACGCATAACGCATAAAGCATAACGCGTACACCATAACCCATAACGCAGAACGCATAACGCATAACGCATAACGCATAACGCATAACGCATAAAGCATCACGCATAACCCATAACCCATAACGCAGAACGCATAACGCATAACGCATAACGCATAACGCATAACGCATAACGCATAACGCATAACGCATAACGCATTACGCATAACCCATAAGGCATAACGCAAACGTATAACGCACAACGCATAACGTATAACGAACAACGGATAACGCATAACTCATAACGCATAAGGCATAACGCACAACGCATAACGCACAACGCATAACGCATAACGCATAACGCATAACGCATAACGCATAACGCATAACGCATAACGCATAACTCATAACGCATAACGCACAACGCATAACGCATAACGCATAACGCATAACGCATAACGCATAACGCATAACGCATAACGCATAAAGCATAACGCATAACCCATAACCCATAACGCAGAACGCATAACGCATAACGCATAACGCATAACGCATAACGCATAACGCATAACGCATTACGCATAAGCCATAAGGCATAACGCAAACGTATAACGCACAACGCATAACGTATAACGAACAACGGATAACGCATAACGCATAACGCATAAGGCATAACACACAACGCATAACGCACAACGCATAACGCATAATGCATAACGCATAACGCATAACGCATAACGCATAACGCATAACGCATAACGCATAACGCATAACTCATAACGCATAACGCACAACGAATAACGCATAACGCATAACGCATGACGCATAACGCATAACGCATAACGCATAACGCATAACGCATAACGCATAACGCATAACGCATAACGCATAACGCATAACGCATAACGCATAACTTATAACTCATAACGCATAACGCAAACTGCATAACGCATAACTCATAACCCTTAACCCATAACGCATAGCGCATAACACATAATGCACAACGCATAATGCATAACGCATAACGCATAACGCATAACTTATAACTCATAACGCATAACGCATAACGCATAACGCATAACGCATAACGCATAACGCATAACGCATAACGCATAACGCATAACGCATAACTTATAACTCATAACGCATAACGCATGGCGCATAACGCAAAAAGCATAACGCATAACGCATTACGCATAATGCATAACGCATAATGCAAAACCCATAACCCATAACGCATAACGCATAACGCATAATGCATAACGCATAAAGCAAAAGGCATAACGCATATCGCATAACGCATAATTCATAACCCATAACGCATAACGCATAACGCATAATGCACAACGCATAACGAATACCGCATAACGTATAACGCACAACTCATAACTTATAACTCATAACGCATAACGCATAACGCATAACGCATAACGCATAACGCATAAAGCATAACGCATAAAGCATAACGCATAATGCATAGCTCAGAACCCATAACGCAGAACGCATAACGCATAACGCATAACGCATAACGCATAACGCATAACGCATAACACATAACCCATAACCCATAACGCATAACGCACAACGCATAACGCATAATGCACAACGCATAACGCATAACGCATAACGCATTACGCATAACTTATAACTCATAACTCATAACGCATTACGCATAACGCCTAACGCATAACGGATCACGCATAACGCATAAAGCATAACGCATAACGCATAACACATAACGCATAACGCAAAAGGCATAACGCATATCGCATAACGCATAAATCATAACCCATAACGCATAACGCATAACGCATAATGCACAACGCATAACGAATACCGCATAACGTATAACGCCAAACGCATAACGCATAACGCATAACGCATAACTCATAACGCATAACGCACAACGAATAACGCATAACGCATAACGCATGACGCATAACGCATAACGCATAACGCATAACATATAACGCATAACGCATAACGCATAACGCATAACGCATAACGCATAACGCAAAAGCGTAAAGCATAACGCATAACGCATAAGGCATAACGCATAACGCATAACGCATAAAGCATAACGCATAAAGCATAACTCACAACCCATAACGCAGAACGCATAACGCATAACGCATAACCCATAAGGCATAACGCAAACGTATAACGCACAACTCATAAGGCATAACGCACAACGCAAAAAGCATAACGCATATCGCATAACGCATAACGCATAACGCAAAAGCGTAAAGCATAACGCATAACGTATAAGGCATAACGCATAACGCATAACGCATAAAGCATAACGCATAAAGCATAACTCACAACCCATAACGCAGAACGCATAACGCATAACGCATGACGCATAACGCATAACGCATAACGCATAACATATAACGCATAACGCATAACGCATAACGCATAACGCATAACGCAAAAGCGTAAAGCATAACGCATAACGCATAAGGCATAACGCATAACGCATAACGCATAAAGCATAACGCATAAAGCATAACTCAGAACCCATAACGCAGAACGCATAACGCATAACGCATAACCCATAAGGCATAACGCAAACGTATAACGCACAACGCATAAGGCATAACGCACAACGCAAAAAGCATAACGCATATCGCATAACGCATAATTCATAACCCATAACGCATAACGCATAACGCATAATGCACAACGCATAACGAATACCGCATTACGTATAACGCAAAACTCATATCGCATAACGCATAACGCAAAAGGCATAACGCAAACGTATAACGCACAACGCATAACGTATAACGAACAACGGATAACGCATAACGCATAACGAATAAGGCATAACGCACAACGCATAACGCACAACGCATAACGCATAACGCATAACGCATAACGCATAACGCATAACGCATAACGCATAACTCATAACGCATAACGCATAACGTATAAAGCATAACGCATAACGCCTAACGCATAACGCAAACGTATAACACATAACGCATAACGCATAACGCATAACACATAACCCATAACCCATAACGCATAACGCACAACGCATAACGCATACTGCATAACACATAACGCAAAACGCATGACGCATAACGCATAACGCATAACGCATAACGCATAACATATAACACATAACGCATAACGCATAACGCATAACGCATAACCCATAACCCATAACGCATAACGCACAACGCATAACGCATAACACATAATGCACAACGCATAATGCTTAACGCATAACGCATAACGCATTACGCATAACTTATAACTCATAACGAATAACGCATAACGCATAACGTAAAAGGCATAACGCATATCGCATAACGCATAAATCATAACCCATAACGCATAACGCATAACGCATAATGCACAACGCATAACGAATACCGCATAACGTATAACGCAAAACTCATAACGCGTAACGCATAACGCGTTACGCATAACTTATAACTCATAACTCATAACGCATAACGCATAACGCATAACGCCTAACGCATAACGGATCACGCATAACGCATAAATCATAACGCATAACGCATAAGGCATAACGCATAACGCACAACGCATAACGCATAACTCATAACGCATAACGCATAACGCATAACGCATAACGCATAACGCGTAACGCATAACGCATAACGCATAACTCATGACGCATAACGCATAATTCACAACGCATAACATATAACGTATAACGCATAACGCATAACGCACAACGCATAACGTATAACGCATAACGCATAACGCATAACTCATAACGCATAACACATAACGCATAACGCATAACGCATAAAGCATAACGCATAACGCATGACGCATAACGCATAACGCATAACGCATAACATATAACGTATAACGCATAACGCATAACGCATAACGCATAACGCATAACGCATAACGCATAACGCATAACGCAATCGCAAAATGCATAACGCATAAAGCATAACGCATAACGCATAACGCATAACGCATAACGCATAACGCAAAACGCATAACGCATAACGCATAACGCGTAACGCATAACGCATAACGCATAACACATGACGCATAACGCATAATTCATAACGCATAACATATAACGTATAACGCATAACGCATAACGCACAACGCATAACGTATAACGCATAACGCATAACGCATAACGCATAACTCATAACGCATAACACATAACGCATAACGCATAACGCATAACGCATAACGCATAACGCATGACGCATAACGCATAACGCATAACGCATAACATATAACGTATAACGCATAACGCATAACGCATAACGCATAACGCATAACGCATAACGCATAACGCATAACGCATAACGCATAACGCAATCGCAAAATGCTTAACGCATAAAGCATAACGCATAACGCATAACGCATAACGCATAACGCATAACGCATAACGCATAACGCATAACGCATAACGCATAACGTATAACGAACAACGGATAACGCATAACGCATAACGCATAAGGCATAACGCATAACGCATAACGCATAACGCATAACGCATAACGCATACCGTATAACGCATAAAGCATAACGCATAAGGCATCACGCATACCGCATAACGCATAACGCATAACGCATAACGCATAACGCATAACGCATAACGCATAACGCATAACGCATAACGCATAACGCATAACGCATAACGCATAACGCATAACGCATAACGCATAACGCATAACGCATAACGCATAACGCATAACGCATAACGCATAACGCATAACGCATAAGGCATAACGCAAAACTCATAACGCATAACGCATAAAGCATATCGCATCACGCATAACACATAAAGCGTAACGCATAACGCATAACGCATAACGCATAACGCATAACGCATAACGCATACCGTATAACGCATAACGCATAAGGCATCACGCATACCGCATAACGCATAACGCATAACGCATAACGCATAACGCATAACGCATAACGCATAACGCATAACGCATAACGCATAACGCATAACGCATAACGCATAACGCATAACGCATAACGCCTAACGCATAACCGATCACGCATAACGCATAAAGCATAACGCATAACGCATAACGCATAACGCATAACGCATAACGCATAACGCATAACGCATAACGCATAACGCATAACGCATAACGCATAACGCATAACGTATAACGAACAACGGATAACGCATAACGCATAACGCATAACGCATAACGCATAACGCATAACGCATAACGCATAACGCATAACGCATAACGCATACCGTATAACGCATAACGAATAAGGCATCACGCATACCGCATAACGCATAACGCATAACGCATAACGCATAACGCATAACGCATAACGCATAACGCATAACGCAAAACGCATAACGCATAACGCATAACGCCTAACGCATAACGGATCACGCATAACGCATAAAGCATAACGCATAACGCATAACGCATAACGCATAACGCATAACGCATAACGCATAACGCATAACGCATAACGCAATCGCAAAATGCATAACGCATAAAGCATAACGCATAACGCATAACGCATAACGCATAACGCATAACGCATAACGTATAACGCATAACGCATAACGCATAACGCATAACGCATAACGCATAACGCATAACGCATAACGCATAACGCATAACGCATAATGCAAAACGCATAACGCCTAACGCATAACGGATCACGCATAACGCATAAAGCATAACGCATAACGCATAACGCATAACGCATAACGCATAACTCGTAACGCATAACGCATGGCGCATAACGCAAAATGTATAACGCATAACGCATAACGCATAACGCATAACGCATAACGCATAACACATAATGCACAACGCATAATGCATAACGCATAACGCATAACGCATTGCGCATAACTTATAACTCATAACTAATAACGCATAACGCAAAATGCATAACGTATAACGAACAACGGATAACGCATAACGCATAACGCATAACGCATAACGCATAACGCATAACGCATAACGCATAACGCATAACGCATAACGCATAACGCATAACGCATAACGCATAACGCATAACGCATAACGCATAACGCATAACGCATAACGCATAACGCATAACGCATAACGCATAACGCATAAGGCATAACGCAAAACTCATAACGCATAACGCATAACGCATAACGCATAACGCATAACGCATAACGCATAACGCATAACGCATAACGCATAACGCATAACGCATTACGCATAACGCATAACGCATAACGCATAACGCATAACGCATAACGCATAAGGCATAACGCATAACGCATAACGAACAACGGATAACGCATAACGCATAACGCATAAGGCATAACGCATAACGCATAACGCATACCGTATAACGCATAAAGCATAACGCATAAGGCATCACGCATACCGCATAACGCATAACGCATAACGCATAACGCATAACGCATAACGCATAACGCATAACGCATAACGCATAACGCATAACGCATAACGCATAACGCATAACGCATAACGCATAACGCATAACGCATAACGCATAACGC
This sequence comes from Lasioglossum morio, assembly GCA_916610235.2. Lineage (NCBI taxonomy): Eukaryota > Metazoa > Arthropoda > Insecta > Hymenoptera > Halictidae > Lasioglossum > Lasioglossum morio. The sequence goes on along the minus strand of CAKAJA020000564.1, from coordinate 422,010 downwards.
ATAACGCATAACGCATAACGCATAACGCATAACGCATAACGCATAACGCATAACGCATAACGCATAACGCATAACGCAAAACTCATAACGCATAACGCATAAAGCATATCGCATCACGCATAACACATAAAGCGTAACGCATAACGCATAACGCATAACGCATAACGCATAACGCATAACGCATAACGCATACCGTATAACGCATAACGCATAAGGCATCACGCATACCGCATAACGCATAACGCATAACGCATAACGCATAACGCATAACGCATAACGCATAACGCAAAACGCATAACGCATAACGCATAACGCATAACGCCTAACGCATAACGGATCACGCATAACGCATAAAGCATAACGCATAACGCATAACGCATAACGCATAACGCATAACGCATAACGCATAACGCATAACGCATAACGCAATCGCAAAATGCATAAAGCATAACGCATAACGCATAACGCATAACGCATAACGCATAACGCATAACGCATAACGCATAACGCATAACGCATAACGCATAACGCATAACGTATAACGAACAACGGATAACGCATAACGCATAACGCATAAGGCATAACGCATAACGCATAACGCATAACGCATAACGCATAACGCATACCGTATAACGCATAAAGCATAACGCATAAGGCATCACGCATACCGCATAACGCATAACGCATAACGCATAACGCATAACGCATAACGCATAACGCATAACGCATAACGCATAACGCATAACGCATAACGCATAACGCATAACGCATAACGCATAACGCATAACGCATAACGCATAACGCATAACGCATAACGCATAACGCATAACGCATAACTCATAACGCATAACGCATAAAGCATATCGCATCACGCATAACACATAAAGCATAACGCATAACGCATAACGCATAACGCATAACGCATAACGCATAACGCATAACGCATAACGCATAACGCCTAACGCATAACGGATCACGCATAACGCATAAAGCATAACGCATAACGCATAACGCATAACGCATAACGCATAACGCATAACGCATAACGCATAACGCATAACGCATAACGCATAACGCATAACGCAATCGCAAAATGCATAACGCATAAAGCATAACGCATAACGCATAACGCATAACGCATAACGCATAACGCATAACGCATAACGCATAACGCATACCGTATAACGCATAACGCATAAGGCATCACGCATACCGCATAACGCATAACGCATAACGCATAACGCATAACGCATAACGCATAACGCATAACGCAAAACGCATAACGCATAACGCATAACGCATAACGCCTAACGCATAACGGATCACGCATAACGCATAAAGCATAACGCATAACGCATAACGCATAACGCATAACGCATAACGCATAACGCATAACGCATAACGCATAACGCATAACGCATAACGCATAACGCCTAACGCATAACGGATCACGCATAACGCATAAAGCATAACGCATAACGCATAACGCATAACGCATAACGCATAACGCATAACGCATAACGCATAACGCATAACGCATAACGCAATCGCAAAATGCATAACGCATAAAGCATAACGCATAACGCATAACGCATAACGCATAACGCATAACGCATAACGCATAACGCATAACGCATAACGCATAACGCATAACGCATAACGCATAACGCATAACGCATAACGCATAACGCAATCGCAAAATGCATAACGCATAAAGCATAACGCATAACGCATAACGCATAACGCATAACGCATAACGCATAACGCATAACGCATAACGTATAACGAACAACGGATAACGCATAACGCATAACGCATAAGGCATAACGCATAACGCATAACGCATAACGCATAACGCATAACGCATAACGCATAACGCATACCGTATAACGCATAACGCATAAGGCATCACGCATACCGCATAACGCATAACGCATAACGCATAACGCATAACGCATAACGCATAACGCATAACGCATAACGCATAACGCATAACGCAAAACGCATAACGCATAACGCATAACGAATAACGCATAACGCCTAACGCATAACGGATCACGCATAACGCATAAAGCATTACGCATAACGCATAACGCATGACGCATAACGCATAACGCATAACGCATAACGCATAACGCATAACGCAATCGCAAAATGCATAACGCATAAAGCATAACGCATAACGCATAACGCATAACCCATAACGCATAACGCATAACGCATAACGCATAACGCATAACGCATAACGCATAACGCATAACGCATAACGCATAACGCATAACGCATAACGCATAACGCATAACGCATAACGCATAACGCATAACGCATTACGCATAACGCATAACGCATAACGCATAACGCATAACGCATAACGCATAATGCAAAACGCATAACGTATAACGCATAACGCCTAACGCATAACGGATCACGCATAACGCATAAAGCATAACGCATAACGCATAACGCATAACGCATAACGCATAACTCGTAACGCATAACGCATGGCGCATAACGCAAAATGTATAACGCATAACGCATAACGCATAACGCATAACACATAATGCACAACGCATAATGCATAACGCATAACGCATAACGCATTACGCATAACTTATAACTCATAACTAATAACGCATAACGCAAAATGCATAACGCATAACGCATAACGCATACCGTATAACGCATAAAGCATAACGCATAAGGCATCACGCATACCGCATAACGCATAACGCATAACGCATAACGCATAACGCATAACGCATAACGCATAACGCATAACGCATAACGCATAACGCATAACGCATAACGCATAACGCATAACGCATAACGCATAACGCATAACGCATAACGCATAACGCATAAGGCATAACGCAAAACTCATAACGCATAACGCATAAAGCATATCGCATCACGCATAACACATAAAGCGTAACGCATAACGCATAACGCATAACGCATAACGCATAACGCATAACGCATACCGTATAACGCATAAAGCATAACGCATAAGGCATCACGCATACCGCATAACGCATAACGCATAACGCATAACGCATAACGCATAACGCATAACGCATAACGCATAACGCATAACGCATAACGCATAACGCATAACGCATAACGCATAACGCATAACGCATAACGCATAACGCATAACGCATAAAGCATAACGCATAACGCATAACGCATAACGCAAAACTAATAACGCATAACGCATAAAGCATATCGCATCACGCATAACACATAAAGCGTAACGCATAACGCATAACGCATAACGCATAACGCATAACGCATAACGCATACCGTATAACGCATAACGCATAAGGCATCACGCATACCGCATAACGCATAACGCATAACGCATAACGCATAACGCATAACGCATAACGCATAACGCATAACGCATAACGCAAAACGCATAACGCATAACGCATAACGCATAACGCATAACGCCTAACGCATAACGGATCACGCATAACGCATAAAGCATAACGCATAACGCATAACGCATAACGCATAACGCATAACGCATAACGCATTACGCATAACGCATAACGCATAACGCATAACGCATAACGCATAACGCATAACGCAATCGCAAAATGCATAACGCATAAAGCATAACGCATAACGCATAACGCATAACGCATAACGCATAACGCATAACGCATAACGTATAACGAACAACGGATAACGCATAACGCATAACGCATAAGGCATAACGCATAACGCATAACGCATAACGCATAACGCATAACGCATAACGCATAACGCATACCGTATAACGCATAAAGCATAACGCATAAGGCATCACGCATACCGCATAACGCATAACGCATAACGCATTACGCATAACTCATAACGCATAACGCATAACGCATAACGCATAACGCATAACGGATCACGCATAACGCATAAAGCATAACGCATAACGCATAACGCATAACGCATAACGCATAACGCATAACGCATAACGCATAACGCATAACGCATAACGCATAACGCATAACGCAATCGCAAAATGCATAACGCATAAAGCATAACGCATAACGCATAACGCATAACGCATAACGCATAACGCATAACGTATAACGAACAACGGATAACGCATAACGCATAACGCATAAGGCATAACGCATAACGCATAACGCATAACGCATAACGCATAACGCATAACGCATAACGCATACCGTATAACGCATAACGCATAACGCATAAGGCATCACGCATACCGCATAACGCATAACGCATAACGCATTACGCATAACTCATAACGCATAACGCATAACGCATAACGCATAACGCATAACGCATAACGCATAACGCATAACGTATAACTCATAACGCATAACGCATAAAGCATATCGCATCACGCATAACACATAAAGCATAACGCATAACGCATAACGCATTACGCATAACGCATAACGCATAACGCATGCCGTATAACGCATAAAGCATAACGCATAAGGCATCACGCATACCGCATAACGCATAACGCATAACGCATAACGCATAACGCATAACGCATAACGCATAATGCAAAACGCATAACGCATAACGCATAACGCCTAACGCATAACGGATCACGCATAACGCATAAAGCATAACGCATAACGCATAACGCATAACGCATAACGCCTAACTCGTAACGCATAACGCATGGCGCATAACGCAAAATGTATAAAGCATAACGCATAACGCATAACGCATAACACATAATGCACAACGCATAATGCATAACGCATAACGCATAACGCATTACGCATAACTTATAACTCATAACTAATAACGCATAATGCAAAACGCATAACGCATAACGCATAACGCCTAACGCATAACGGATCACGCATAACGCATAAAGCATAACGCATAACGCATAACGCATAACGCATAACGCCTAACTCGTAACGCATAACGCATAACGCATAACGCATAACGCATAACGCATAACGCATAACGCAATCGCAAAATGCATAACGCATAAAGCATAACGCATAACGCATAACGCATAACGCATAACGCATAACGCATAACGTATAACGAACAACGGATAACGCATAACGCATAACGCATAAGGCATAACGCATAACGCATAACGCATAACGCATAACGCATAACGCATAACGCATAACGCATACCGTATAACGCATAAAGCATAACGCATAAGGCATCACGCATACCGCATAACGCATAACGCATAACGCATTACGCATAACTCATAACGCATAACGCATAACGCATAACGCATAACGCATAACGCATAACGCATAACGCATAACGCATAACGCATAACGTATAACTCATAACGCATAACGCATAAAGCATATCGCATCACGCATAACACATAAAGCATAACGCATAACGCATAACGCATTACGCATAACGCATACCGCATAACGCATAACGCATAACGCATAACGCATAACGCATAACGCATAACGCATACCGCATAACGCATAACGCATAACGCATAACGCATAACGCATAACGCATAACGCATAACGCATAACGCATAACGCATAACGCATAACGCATAACGCATAACGCATAACGCATAACGCATAACGCATAACGCATAACGCATAACGCATAACGCATAACGCATAACGCATAAGGCATAACGCAAAACTCATAACGCATAACGCATAAAGCATATCCCATCACGCATAACACATAAAGCGTAACGCATAACGCATAACGCATAACGCATAACGCATAACGCATACCGTATAACGCATAAAGCATAACGCATAAGGCATCACGCATACCGCATAACGCATAACGCATAACGCATAACGCATAACGCATAACGCATAACGCATAACGCATTACGCATAACGCATAACGCATAACGCATAACGCATAACGCATAACGCATAATGCAAAACGCATAACGCATAACGCATAACGCCTAACGCATAACGGATCACGCATAACGCATAAAGCATAACGCATAACGCATAACGCATAACGCATAACGCATAACTCGTAACGCATAACGCATGGCGCATAACGCAAAATGTATAACGCATAACGCATAACGCATAACGCATAACACATAATGCACAACGCATAATGCATAACGCATAACGCATAACGCATTACGCATAACTTATAACTCATAACTAATAACGCATAACGCAAAATGCATAACGCATAACGCATAACGCATACCGTATAACGCATAAAGCATAACGCATAAGGCATCACGCATACCGCATAACGCATAACGCATAACGCATAACGCATAACGCATAACGCATAACGCATAACGCATAACGCATAACGCATAACGCATAACGCATAACGCATAACGCATAACGCATAACGCATAACGCATAACGCATAACGCATAACGCATAACGCATAACGCATAAGGCATAACGCAAAACTCATAACGCATAACGCATAAAGCATATCGCATCACGCATAACACATAAAGCGTAACGCATAACGCATAACGCATAACGCATAACGCATAACGCATACCGTATAACGCATAAAGCATAACGCATAAGGCATCACGCATACCGCATAACGCATAACGCATAACGCATAACGCATAACGCATAACGCATAACGCATAACGCATAACGCATAACGCATAACGCATTACGCATAACTCATAACGCATAACGCATAACGCATAACGCATAACGCATAACGGATCACGCATAACGCATAAAGCATAACGCATAACGCATAACGCATAACGCATAACGCATAACGCATAACGCATAACGCATAACGCATAACGCATAACGCATAACGCATAACGCAATCGCAAAATGCATAACGCATTACGCATAACGCATAACGCATAACGCATAACGCATAACGCATAACGCATAACGAACAACGGATAACGCATAACGCATAACGCATAAGGCATAACGCATAACGCATAACGCATAACGCATAACGCATAACGCATACCGTATAACGCATAAAGCATAACGCATAAGGCATCACGCATACCGCATAACGCATAACGCATAACGCATAACGCATAACGCATAACGCATAACGCATAACGCATAACGCATAACGCATAACGCATAACGCATAACGCATAACGCATAACGCATAACGCATAACGCATAACGCATAACGCATAACGCATAACGCAAAACTCATAACGCATAACGCATAAAGCATATCGCATCACGCATAACACATAAAGCGTAACGCATAACGCATAACGCATAACGCATAACGCATAACGCATAACGCATACCGTATAACGCATAACGCATAAGGCATCACGCATACCGCATAACGCATAACGCATAACGCATAACGCATAACGCATAACGCATAACGCATAACGCATAACGCAAAACGCATAACGCATAACGCATAACGCATAACGCATAACGCCTAACGCATAACGGATCACGCATAACGCATAAAGCATAACGCATAACGCATAACGCATAACGCATAACGCATAACGCATAACGCATAACGCATAACGCATAACGCATAACGCATAACGCATAACGCATAACGCATAACGCATAACGCATAACGCATAACGCATAACGCAATCGCAAAATGCATAACGCAATCGCAAAATGCATAACGCATAAAGCATAACGCATAACGCATAACGCATAACGCATAACGCATAACGCATAACGCATAACGCATAACGCATAACGCATAACGCATAACGCATAACGCATAACGCATAACGCATAACGCATAACGTATAACGAACAACGGATAACGCATAACGCATAACGCATAAGGCATAACGCATAACCCATAACGCATAACGCACAACGCATAACGCATAATGCACAACGCATAACGCATAACGCATAACGCATAACGCATAACGCATAACGCATGCATAACGCATAAAGCATAACGCATAAACCATAACCCATAACCCATAACGCAGAACGCATAACGCATAACGCATAACGCATAACCCATAACCCATAACCCATAACGCATAACGCATAACGCATAACGCATAACGCATAACTCATAACGCATAACGCATAACGCATAACGCATAACGCATACCGTATGACGCATACCGCATAACGCATAACGCATAACATATAACGTATAACGCATAACGCATAACGCATAACGCATAACGCACAACGCATAACGCATAACGCATAACGCATAACGCATAACACATAACCCATAACCCATAACCCATAACCCATAACGCATAAGGCACAACGCATAACGCATAATGCCCAACGCATAACGCATAACGCATAACGCATAACGCATTACGCATAACTTATAACTCATAACTCATAAGGCATAACGCATAACGCATAACGCACAACGCATAACGCATAACGCATAACACATAACCCATAACCCATAACGCATAACGCACAACGCATAACGTATAATGCACAACGCATAACGCATAACGCATAACGCATTACGCATAACTTATAACTCATAACTCATAACGCATAACGAATACCGCATAACGTATAACGCAAAACTCATAACGCATAACGCAAAAGGCATAACGCAAAACGCAAAACGCATAACGCATAACGCAAAAGGCATAACGCATAACGCAAAAGGCATAACGCAAATCGCATAACGCATAAATCATAACCCATAACGCATAACGCATAACGCATAAGGCATAACGCATAACGCATAACGCATAAAGCATAACGCATAAAGCATAACTCATAATGCATAACTCATAACCCATAACGCAGAACGCATAACGCATAACGCATAACGCATAACGCATAACGCATAACACATAACCCATAACCCATAACGCATAACGCATAACGCATAATGCACAACGCATAACGCATAACGCATAACGCATTACGCATTACGCATAACTTATAACTTATAACTCATAACTCATAACGCATAACGCATAACGCCTAACGCATAACGGATCACGCATAACGCATAACGCATAAAGCATAACGCATAACGCATAACGCATAACGCATAACGCAAAAGGCATAACGCATTTCGCATAACGCATAAATCATAACCCATAACGCATAACGCATAACGCATAATGCACAACGCATAACGAATACCGCATAACGTATAACGCAAAACTCATAACGCATAACGCAAAAGGCATAACGCATAACGCATAACGCATAAGGCATAACGCATAACGCATAACGCATAAAGCATTATGCATAAAGCATAACTCATAACCCATAACGCAGAACGCATAACGCATAACGCACAACGCATAACGCATAACGCATAACACATAACCCATAACCCATAACGCATAACGCACAACGCATAACGTATAATGCACAACGCATAACGCATAACGCATAACGCATTACGCAGAACTTATAACTCATAACTCATAACGCATAACGCATAACGCCTAACGCATAACGGATCACGCATAACGCATAAAGCATAACGCATAACGCATAACGCATAACGCATAACGCATAACGCATAACATATAACGCATAACGCATAACGCATGACGCATAACGCATAACGCAAAAGGCATAACGCATAACGCATAACGCATAAGGCATAACGCATAACGCATAACGCATAAAGCATAACGCATAAAGCATAACTCATAACCCATAACGCATAACGCATAACGCATAACATATAACGCATAACGCATAACTCATAACGCATAACGCATAACGCATAACGAATAACGCATAACGCATAACTTATAACTCATAACGCATAACGCATGGCGCATAACGCAAACTGCATAACGCATAACGCATAACTCATAACCCATAACGCATAGCGCATAACACATAATGCACAACACATAATGCATAACGCATAACGCATAACGCATTAAGCATAACTTTTAACTCATAACGAATAACGCATAACGCAGAACGCAAAATGCATAACGCATGAAGCATAACGCATAACCCATAACCCATAACGCATAGCGCATAACACATAATGCACAACGCATAACGCATAACGCATAACGCATAACGCATAACGCAGAACGCATTACGCATAACTTATAACTCATAACGAATACCGCATAACGCATAACGCAAAATGCATAACGCATAAAGCATAACGCATAACCCATAACCCATAACGCAGAACGCACAACGCACAACGCATAACGCATAACGCATATCGCATAACCTATAACGCAAAACGCATAACGCATAACGTATAACGCAAAACGCATAACGCATAACTCATAACGCATAACGCATAACGCATAACGCATAACGCATAACGCAAAAGGCATACCGCATATCGCATAACGCATAAATCATAACCCATAACGCATAACGCATAATGCACAACGCATAACGAATACCGCATAACGTATAACGCAAAACTCATAACGCATAACGCATAACGCATAATGCACAACGCATAACGAATACCGCATAACGTATAACGCAAAACTCATAACGCATAACGCAAAAGGCATAACGCATAACGCATAACGCATAAGGCATAACGCATAACGCATAACGCATAAAGCATAACGCATAAAGCATAACTCATAACCCATAACGCAGAACGCATAACGCATAACGCATAACGCATAATGCACAACGCATAACGAATACCGCATAACGTATAACGCAAAACTCATAACGCATAACGCAAAAGGCATAACGCATAACGCATAACGCATAAGGCACAAGGCATAACGCATAACGCATAACGCATAAAGCATAAAGCATAAAGCATAACGCATAATGCATAGCTCATAACCCATAACGCAGAACGCATAACGCATAACGCATAACGCATAACGCATAACGCATAACGCATAACGCATAACACATAACCCATAACCTATAACGCATAACGCACAACGCATAACGCATAACGCATAACGCAAAAGGCATACCGCATATCGCATAACGCATAAATCATAACCCATAACGCATAACGCATAATGCACAACGCATAACGCATAACGCAAAAGGCATAACGCATAACGCATAACGCATTTGGCATAACGCATAACGCATAACGCATAAAGCATAACGCATTAAGCATAACTCATAACCCATAATGCAGAACGCATAACGCATAACGCACAACGCATAACGTATAATGCACAACGCATAACGCATAACGCATAACGCATTACGCATAACTTATAACTCATAACTCATAACGCATAACGCATAACGCCTAACGCATAACGGATCACGCATAACGCATAAAGCATAACGCATAACGCATAAAGCATAACGCATAACGCATAACGCATAACGCATAACGCATAACTCATAACCCATAACGCATAACCCATAACCCATAACGCATAGCGCATAACACATAATGCACAACGCATAACGCATAACGCATAACGCATTACGCATAACTTATAACTCATAACTCATAACGCATAACGCATAACGCCTAACGCATAACGGATCACGCATAACGCATAAAGCATAACGCATAACGCATAATGCATAGCTCATAACCCATAACGCAGAACGCATAACGCATAACGCATAACGCATTACGCATAACTTATAACTCATAACTCATAACGCATAACGCATAACGCCGAACGCATAACGGATCACGCATAACGCATAAAGCATAACGCATAAAGCATAAAGCATAACGCATAACGCATAACGCATAACGCATAACGCATAACTCATAACGCATAACGCATAACCCAATACCCATAACGCACAGCGCATAACACATAATGCACAACGCATAATGCATAACGCATAACGCATAACGCATTAAGCATAATTTTTAACTCATAACGAATAACGCATAACGCAGAACGCAAAATGCATAACGCATAAAGCATAACGCATAACCCATAACCCATAACGCAGAACGCACAACGCACAACGCATAACGCCTAACGCATAACGGATCACGCATAACGCATAAAGCATAACTTATAACTCATAACGCATAACGCATAACGCATAACGCATAACGCATAACGCATAACGCATAACGCATAACGCATAACGCATAACGCATAACCCATAAGGCATAACGCAAACGTATAACGCACAACGCATAACGTATAACGAACAACGGATAACGCATAACGCATAAGGCATAACGCACAACGCATAACGCACAACGCATAACGCATATCGCATAACGCATAATTCATAACCCATAACGCATAACGCATAACGCATAATGCACAACGCATAACGAATACCGCATAACGTATAACGCAAAACTCATAACGCATAAAGCATAACGCATAACGCATAACGCATAACGCATAACGCATAACGCATAACGCATAAAGCATAACGCATAAAGCATAACGCATAAACCATAACCCATAACGCAGAACGCATAACGCATAACCCATAACGCATAACGCATAACGCATAAAGCATAACGCATAACCCATAACCCATAACGCAGAACGCATAACGCATAACGCATAACGCATAACGCATAACTCATAACGAATAACGCATAACGCATAAAGCATAACGCATAACGCATAACGCCTAACGCATAACGCAAACGTATAACACATAACGCATAACGCATAACTCATAACCCATAACCCATAACCCATAATCCATAACGCATAACGCACAACGCATAACGCATAATGCATAACGCATAACGCATAACGCATGACGCATGACGCATAACGCTTAACGCATAACATATAACGCATAACGCAAAACGCATAACGCATAACGCATAACCCATAACCCATAACGCATAACGCAGAACGCATAACACATAACACATAATGCACAACGTATAACGCATAATGCACAACGCATAACGCATAACGCATAACGCATTACGCATAACTTATAACTCATAACTCATAACGCATAACGCATAACGCCTAACGCATAACGGATCACGCATAACGCATAACGCATAAAGCATAACGCATAACGCATAACGCATAACGCATAACGCAAAAGGCATAACGCATATCGCATAACGCATAAATCATAACCCATAACGCATAACGCATAACGCATAATGCACAACGCATAACGAATACCGCATAACGTATAACGCAAAACTCATAAAGCATAACGCAAAAGGCATAACGCATAACGCATAACGCATAACGCATAACGCATAACGCATAACGCATAAAGCATAACGCATAAAGCATAACTCATAACCCATAACGCAGAACGCATAACGCACAACGCATAACGCATAACGCATAACGCATAACACATAACCCATAACCCAATACCCATAACGCACAACGCATAACGCATAATGCACAACGCATAACTCATAACTCATAACGCATAACGCATAACGCCTAACGCATAACGGATCACGCATAACGCATAAAGCATAACGCATAACGCACAACGCACAACGCATAACCCATAACGCATAACGCATAACGCAAAACGCATAATGCATAACGCATAACGCATTACGCATAACTTATAACTCATAACTAATAACGCATAACGCAAAATGCATAACGCATAAAGCATAACGCATAACCCATGACCCATAACGCAGAACGCACAACGCACAATTCATAACACATAACGCATAACGCATAACGCATAACGCATAACGCATAACGCATAACGCAAAACGCATAACGCAAAAGGCATAACGCATAACGTTAACGCATAACGCATAACGCATAACGCATAACGCAAAAGGCACAACGCATATCGCATAACGCATAAATCATAACCCATAACGCATAACGCATAACGCATAATGCACAACGCATAACGAATACCGCATAATGTATAACGCAAAACTCATAACGCATAACGCATAACGCAAAAGGCATAACGCATAACGCATAACGCATAACGCATAACGCATAACGCATAACGCCTAACGCATACAGCATTACGCATAAAGCATAACGCATAAAGCATAACGCATAAACCATAACCCATAACCCATAACGCAGAACGCATAACGCATAACGCATAACGCATAACGCATAACGCATAACGCATAACGCATAACGCATAACGCATAACCCATAACGCATAACGCATAACGCATTAAGCATAACTTTTAACTCATAATGAATAACGCATAACGTATAACGCAAAACTCATAACGCGTAACGCATAACGCAAAAGGCATAACGCATAACGCATAACGCATAACGCATAAAGCATAACGCATAAAGCATAACGCATAAAGCATAACGCATAAACCATAACCCATAACCCATAACGCAGAACGCATAACGCATAACGCATAACGCATAACACATAACCCATAACCCATAACCCAAAACGCATAACGCACAACGCATAACGCATAATGCACAACGCATAACGCATAACGCATAACGCATAACGCATAACGCATTACGCATAACCCATAAGGCATAACGCAAACGTATAACGCACAACGCATAACGTATAACGAACAACGGATAACACATAACGCATAACGCATAAGGCATAACGCACAACGCATAACGCACAACGCATAACGCATAACGCATATCGCATAACGCATAAACCATAACGCATAACGTAGAATGCAAAAGGCATAACGCATAACGCATAACGCATAACGCATAACTCATAACGCATAACGCATAACGCATAAAGCATAACGCATAACGCCTAACGCATAACGCAAACGTATAACACATAACGCATAACGCATAACGCATAACACATAACCCATAACCCATAACGCATAAATCACAACGCATAACGCATAATGCATAACGCATAACGCATAACGCATGACGCATAACGCATAACACATAACGCATAACATATAACGCATAACGCATAACGCATAACGCATAACCCATAACCCATAACGCATAACGCACAACGCATAACGCATAACACATAATGCACAACGCAAAATGCTTAACGCATAACGCTTAACGCATTACGCATAACTTATAACTCATAACGAATAACGCATAACGCATAACGTAAAAGGCATAACCCATATCGCATAACGCATAAATCATAACCCATAACGCATAACGCATAACGCATAATGCACAACGCATAACGAATACCGCATAACGTATAACGCAAAACTCATAACGCGTAACGCATAACGCAAAAAGCATAACGCATAACGCATAACGCATAACGCATAACGCATAAAGCATAACGCATAAAGCATAACGCATAAAGCTTGACGCATAAACCATAACCCATAACCCATAACGCAGAACGCATAACGCATAACGCATAACGCATAACCCATAACCCATAACCCATAACGCATAACGCACAACGCATAACACATAACCCATAACCCATAACCCATAACCCATAACGCATAACGCACAACGCATAACGCATAATGCACAACGCATAACGCATAACGCATAACGCATAACGCATAACGCATAAAGCATAACGCATAAAGCATAACGCATAAACCATAACCCATAACCTATAACGCAGAACGCATAACGCATAACGCATAACGCATATCCCATATCCCATAACCCATAACGCATAACGCATAACGCATAACGCATAACGCATAACTCATAACGCATAACGCATAACGCATAACGCATAACGCATACCGTATGACGCATACCGCATAACGCATAACGCATAACATATAACGTATAACGCATAACGCATAACGCATAACGCATAACGCATAACGCATAACGCATAACGCATAACGCATAACACATAACCCATAACCCATAACCCATAACGCATAAGGCACAACGCATAACGCATAATGCCCAACGCATAACGCATAACGCATAACGCATAACGCATTACGCATAACTTATAACTCATAACTCATAAGGCATAACGCATAACGCATAACGCACAACGCATAACGCATAACACATAACCCATAACCCATAACGCATAACGCACAACGCATAACGTATAATGCACAACGCATAACGCATAACGCATA
This sequence comes from Lasioglossum morio, assembly GCA_916610235.2. NCBI lineage: Eukaryota > Metazoa > Arthropoda > Insecta > Hymenoptera > Halictidae > Lasioglossum > Lasioglossum morio. The sequence goes on along the minus strand of CAKAJA020000564.1, from coordinate 406,143 downwards.
ACGCATTACGCATAACTTATAACTCATAACTCATAACGCATAACGAATACCGCATAACGTATAACGCAAAACTCATAACGCATAACGCAAAAGGCATAACGCATAACGCAAAACGCATAACGCATAACGCAAAAGGCATAACGCATAACGCAGAAGGCATAACGCAAATCGCATAACGCATAAATCATAACCCATAACGCATAACGCATAACGCATAAGGCATAACGCATAACGCATAACGCATAAAGCATAACGCATAAAGCATAACGCATAATGCATAACTCATAACCCATAACGCAGAACGCATAACGCATAACGCATAACGCATAACGCATAACACATAACCCATAACCCATAACGCATAACGCATAACGCATAATGCACAACGCATAACGCATAACGCATAACGCATTACGCATAACTTATAACTTATAACTCATAACTCATAACGCATAACGCATAACGCCTAACGCATAACGGATCACGCATAACGCATATCGCATAAAGCATAACGCATAACGCATAACGCATAACGCATAACGCAAAAGGCATAACGCATATCGCATAACGCATAAATCATAACCCATAACGCATAACGCATAACGCATAATGCACAACGCATAACGAATACCGCATAACGTATAACGCAAAACTCATAACGCATAACGCAAAAGGCATAACGCATAACGCATAACGCATAAGGCATAACGCATAACGCATAACGCATAAAGCATAACGCATAAAGCATAACTCATAACCCATAACGCAGAACGCATAACGCATAACGCACAACGCATAACGCATAACGCATAACGCATAACCCATAACCCATAACGCATAACGCACAACGCATAACGTATAATGCACAACGCATAACGCATAACGCATAACGCATTACGCATAACTTATAACTCATAACTCATAACGCATAACGCATAACGCCTAACGCATAACGGATCACGCATAACGCATAAAGCATAACGCATAACGCATAACGCATAACGCATTACGCATAACTTATAACTCATAACTCATAACGCATAACGCATAACGCCTAACGCATAACGGATCACGCATAACGCATAAAGCATAACGCATAACGCATAATGCATAGCTCATAACCCATAACGCAGAACGCATAACGCATAACGCATAACGCATTACGCATAACTTATAACTCATAACTCATAACGCATAACGCATAACGCCGAACGCATAACGGATCACGCATAACGCATAAAGCATAACGCATAAAGCATAAAGCATAACGCATAACGCATAACGCATAACGCATAACGCATAACTCATAACGCATATCGCATAACCCAATACCCATAACGCACAGCGCATAACACATAATGCACAACGCATAATGCATAACGCATAACGCATAACGCATTAAGCATAATTTTTAACTCATAACGAATAACGCATAACGCAGAACGCAAAATGCATAACGCATAAAGCATAACGCATAACCCATAACCCATAACGCAGAACGCACAACGCACAACGCATAACGCCTAACGCATAACGGATCACGCATAACGCATAAAGCATAACTTATAACTCATAACGCATAACGCATAACGCATAACGCATAACGCATAACGCATAACGCATAACGCATAACGCATAACGCATAACGCATAACGCATAACGCATAACCCATAAGGCATAACGCAAACGTATAACGCACAACGCATAACGTATAACGAACAACGGATAACGCATAACGCATAAGGCATAACGCACAACGCATAACGCACAACGCATAACGCATATCGCATAACGCATAATTCATAACCCATAACGCATAACGCATAACGCATAATGCACAACGCATAACGAATACCGCATAACGTATAACGCAAAACTCATAACGCATAAAGCATAACGCAAAAGGCATAACGCATAACGCATAACGCATAACGCATAACGCATAAAGCATAACGCATAAAGCATAACGCATAAACCATAACCCATAACGCAGAACGCATAACGCATAACCCATAACGCATAACGCATAACGCATAAAGCATAACGCATAACCCATAACCCATAACGCAGAACGCATAACGCATAACGCATAACGCATAACTCATAACGAATAACGCATAACGCATAAAGCATAACGCATAACGCATAACGCCTAACGCATAACGCAAACGTATAACACATAACGCATAACGCATAACTCATAACCCATAACCCATAACCCATAATCCATAACGCATAACGCACAACGCATAACGCATAATGCATAACGCATAACGCATAACGCATGACGCATGACGCATAACGCTTAACGCATAACATATAACGCATAACGCAAAACGCATAACGCATAACGCATAACCCATAACCCATAACGCATGACGCAGAACGCATAACGCATAACACATAATGCACAACGTATAACGCATAATGCACAACGCATAACGCATAACGCATAACGCATTACGCATAACTTATAACTCATAACTCATAACGCATAACGCATAACGCCTAACGCATAACGGATCACGCATAACGCATAACGCATAAAGCATAACGCATAACGCATAACGCATAACGCATAACGCAAAAGGCATAACGCATATCGCATAACGCATAAATCATAACCCATAACGCATAACGCATAACGCATAATGCACAACGCATAACGAATACCGCATAACGTATAACGCAAAACTCATAAAGCATAACGCAAAAGGCATAACGCATAACGCATAACGCATAAGGCATAACGCATAACGCATAACGCATAAAGCATAACGCATAAAGCATAACTCATAACCCATAACGCAGAACGCATAACGCACAACGCATAACGCATAACGCATAACGCATAACACATAACCCATAACCCATAACGCATAACGCACAACGCATAACGCATAATGCACAACGCATAACTCATAACTCATAACGCATAACGCATAACGCCTAACGCATAACGGATCACGCATAACGCATAAAGCATAACGCATAACGCACAACGCACAACGCATAACCCATAACGCATATCGCATAACGCAAAACGCATAATGCATAACGCATAACGCATTACGCATAACTTATAACTCATAACTAATAACGCATAACGCAAAATGCATAACGCATAAAGCATAACGCATAACCCATGACCCATAACGCAGAACGCACAACGCACAATTCATAACACATAACGCATAACGCATAACGCATAACGCATAACGCATAACGCATAACGCATAACGCAAAACGCATAACGCAAAAGGCATAACGCATAACGTTAACGCATAACGCATAACGCATAACGCATAACGCAAAAGGCACAACGCATATCGCATAACGCATAAATCATAACCCATAACGCATAACGCATAACGCATAATGCACAACGCATAACGAATACCGCATAATGTATAACGCAAAACTCATAACGCATAACGCATAACGCAAAAGGCATAACGCATAACGCATAACGCATAACGCATAACGCATAACGCATAACGCCTAACGCATACAGCATTACGCATAAAGCATAACGCATAAAGCATAACGCATAAACCATAACCCATAACCCATAACGCATAACGCATAACGCATAACGCATAACGCATAACGCATAACGCATAACGCATAACGCATAACGCATAACGCATAACCCATAACGCATAACGCATTAAGCATAACTTTTAACTCATAATGAATAACGCATAACGTATAACGCAAAACTCATAACGCGTAACGCATAACGCAAAAGGCATAACGCATAACGCATAACGCATAACGCATAAAGCATAACGCATAAAGCATAACGCATAAAGCATAACGCATAAACCATAACCCATAACCCATAACGCAGAACGCATAACGCATAACGCATAACACATAACCCATAACCCATAACCCAAAACGCATAACGCACAACGCATAACGCATAATGCACAACGCATAACGCATAACGCATAACGCATAACGCATAACGCATTACGCATAACCCATAAGGCATAACGCAAACGTATAACGCACAACGCATAACGTATAACGAACAACGGATAACACATAACGCATAACGCATAAGGCATAACGCACAACGCATAACGCACAACGCATAACGCATAACGCATAACGCATAACGCATATCGCATAACGCATAAACCATAACGCATAACGTAGAATGCAAAAGGCATAACGCATAACGCATAACGCATAACGCATAACTCATAACGCATAACGCATAACGCATAAAGCATAACGCATAACGCCTAACGCATAACGCAAACGTATAACACATAACGCATAACGCATAACGCATAACACATAACCCATAACCCATAACGCATAAATCACAACGCATAACGCATAATGCATAACGCATAACGCATAACGCATGACGCATAACGCATAACACATAACGCATAACATATAACGCATAACGCATAACGCATAACGCATAACCCATAACCCATAACGCATAACGCACAACGCATAACGCATAACACATAATGCACAACGCAAAATGCTTAACGCATAACGCTTAACGCATTACGCATAACTTATAACTCATAACGAATAACGCATAACGCATAACGTAAAAGGCATAACCCATATCGCATAACGCATAAGTCATAACCCATAACGCATAACGCATAACGCATAATGCACAACGCATAACGAATACCGCATAACGTATAACGCAAAACTCATAACGCGTAACGCATAACGCAAAAAGCATAACGCATAACGCATAACGCATAACGCATAACGCATAAAGCATAACGCATAAAGCATAACGCATAAAGCTTGACGCATAAACCATAACCCATAACCCATAACGCAGAACGCATAACGCATAACGCATAACGCATAACCCATAACCCATAACCCATAACGCATAACGCACAACGCATAACACATAACCCATAACCCATAACCCATAACCCATAACGCATAACGCACAACGCATAACGCATAATGCACAACGCATAACGCATAACGCATAACGCATAACGCATAACGCATAAAGCATAACGCATAAAGCATAACGCATAAACCATAACCCATAACCTATAACGCAGAACGCATAACGCATAACGCATAACGCATATCCCATAACCCATAACCCATAACGCATAACGCATAACGCATAACGCATAACGCATAACTCATAACGCATAACGCATAACGCATAACGCATAACGCATACCGTATGACGCATACCGCATAACGCATAACGCATAACATATAACGTATAACGCATAACGCATAACGCATAACGCATAACGCATAACGCATAACGCATAACGCATAACGCATAACACATAACCCATAACCCATAACCCATAACGCATAAGGCACAACGCATAACGCATAATGCCCAACGCATAACGCATAACGCATAACGCATAACGCATTACGCATAACTTATAACTCATAACTCATAAGGCATAACGCATAACGCATAACGCACAACGCATAACGCATAACACATAACCCATAACCCATAACGCATAACGCACAACGCATAACGTATAATGCACAACGCATAACGCATAACGCATAACGCATTACGCATAACTTATAACTCATAACTCATAACGCATAACGAATACCGCATAACGTATAACGCAAAACTCATAACGCATAACGCAAAAGGCATAACGCATAACGCAAAACGCATAACGCATAACGCAAAAGGCATAACGCATAACGCAGAAGGCATAACGCAAATCGCATAACGCATAAATCATAACCCATAACGCATAACGCATAACGCATAAGGCATAACGCATAACGCATAACGCATAAAGCATAACGCATAAAGCATAACGCATAATGCATAACTCATAACCCATAACGCAGAACGCATAACGCATAACGCATAACGCATAACGCATAACACATAACCCATAACCCATAACGCATAACGCATAACGCATAATGCACAACGCATAACGCATAACGCATAACGTATTACGCATAACTTATAACTTATAACTCATAACTCATAACGCATAACGCATAACGCCTAACGCATAACGGATCACGCATAACGCATAACGCATAAAGCATAACGCATAACGCATAACGCATAACGCATAACGCAAAAGGCATAACGCATATCGCATAACGCATAAATCATAACCCATAACGCATAACGCATAACGCATAATGCACAACGCATAACGAATACCGCATAACGTATAACGCAAAACTCATAACGCATAACGCAAAAGGCATAACGCATAACGCATAACGCATAAGGCATAACGCATAACGCATAACGCATAAAGCATAACGCATAAAGCATAACTCATAACCCATAACGCAGAACGCATAACGCATAACGCACAACGCATAACGCATAACGCATAACACATAACCCATAACCCATAACGCATAACGCACAACGCATAACGTATAATGCACAACGCATAACGCATAACGCATAACGCATTACGCATAACTTATAACTCATAACTCATAACGCATAACGCATAACGCCTAACGCATAACGGATCACGCATAACGCATAAAGCATAACGCATAACGCATAACGCATAACGCATAACGCATAACGCATAACATATAACGCATAACGCATAACGCATGACGCATAACGCATAACGCATTTGGCATAACGCATAACGCATAACGCATAAAGCATAACGCATTAAGCATAACTCATAACCCATAATGCAGAACGCATAACGCATAACGCACAACGCATAACGTATAATGCACAACGCATAACGCATAACGCATAACGCATTACGCATAACTTATAACTCATAACTCATAACGCATAACGCATAACGCCTAACGCATAACGGATCACGCATGACGCATAAAGCATAACGCATAACGCATAAAGCATAACGCATAACGCATAACGCATAACGCATAACGCATAACTCATAACCCATAACGCATAACCCATAACCCATAACGCATAGCGCATAACACATAATGCACAACGCATAACGCATAACGCATAACGCATTACGCATAACTTATAACTCATAACTCATAACGCATAACGCATAACGCCTAACGCATAACGGATCACGCATAACGCATAAAGCATAACGCATAACGCATAATGCATAGCTCATAACCCATAACGCAGAACGCATAACGCATAACGCATAACGCATTACGCATAACTTATAACTCATAACTCATAACGCATAACGCATAACGCCTAACGCATAACGGATCACGCATAACGCATAAAGCATAACGCATAAAGCATAAAGCATAACGCATAACGCATAACGCATAACGCATAACGCATAACTCATAACGCATATCGCATAACCCAATACCCATAACGCACAGCGCATAACACATAATGCACAACGCATAATGCATAACGCATAACGCATAACGCATTAAGCATAATTTTTAACTCATAACGAATAACGCATAACGCAGAACGCAAAATGCATAACGCATAAAGCATAACGCATAACCCATAACCCATAACGCAGAACGCACAACGCACAACGCATAACGCCTAACGCATAACGGATCACGCATAACGCATAAAGCATAACTTATAACTCATAACGCATAACGCATAACGCATAACGCATAACGCATAACGCATAACGCATAACGCATAACGCATAACGCATAACCCATAAGGCATAACGCAAACGTATAACGCACAACGCATAACGTATAACGAACAACGGATAACGCATAACGCATAAGGCATAACGCACAACGCATAACGAATACCGCATAACGTATAACGCAAAACTCATAACGCATAACGCATAACGCCAAAGGCATAACGCATAACGCATAACGCATAACGCATAACGCATAACGCATAAAGCATAACGCATAAAGCATAACGCATAAACCATAACCCATAACGCAGAACGCATAACGCATAACCCATAACGCATAACGCATAACGCATAAAGCATAACGCATAACCCATAACCCATAACGCAGAACGCATAACGCATAACGCATAACGCATAACTCATAACGCATAACGCATAACGCATAAAGCATAACGCATAACGCATAACGCCTAACGCATAACGCAAACGTATAACACATAACGCATAACGCATAACTCATAACCCATAACCCATAACCCATAATCCATAACGCATAACGCACAACGCATAACGCATAATGCATAACGCATAACGCATAACGCATGACGCATAACGCATAACGCTTAACGCATAACATATAACGCATAACGCAAAACGCATAACGCATAACGCATAACCCATGACCCATAACGCATAACGCAGAACGCATAACGCATAACACATAATGCACAACGCATAACGCATAATGCACAACGCATAACGCATAACGCATAACGCATTACGCATAACTTATAACTCATAACTCATAACGCATAACGCATAACGCCTAACGCATAACGGATCACGCATAACGCATAACGCATAAAGCATAACGCATAACGCATAACGCATAACGCAAAAGGCATAACGCATATCGCATAACGCATAAATCATAACCCATAACGCATAACGCATAACGCATAATGCACAACGCATAACGAATACCGCATAACGTATAACGCAAAACTCATAAAGCATAACGCAAAAGGCATAACGCATAACGCATAACGCATAAGGCATAACGCATAACGCATAACGCATAAAGCATAACGCATAAAGCATAACTCATAACCCATAACGCAGAACGCATAACGCACAACGCATAACGCATAACGCATAACGCATAACACATAACCCATAACCCATTACGCATAACGCACAACGCATAACGCATAATGCACAACGCATAACTCATAACTCATAACGCATAACGCATAACGCCTAACGCATAACGGATCACGCATAACGCATAAAGCATAACGCATAACGCACAACGCACAACGCATAACCCATAACGCATATCGCATAACGCAAAACGCATAATGCATAACGCATAACGCATAACGCATTACGCATAACTTATAACTCATAACTAATAACGCATAACGCAAAATGCATTACGCATAAAGCATAACGCATAACCCATGACCCATAACGCAGAACGCACAACGCACAATTCATAACACATAACGCATAACGCATAACGCATAACGCATAACGCATAACGCATAACGCATAACGCAAAACGCATAACGCAAAAGGCATAACGCATAACGTTAACGCATAACGCATAACGCATAACGCATAACGCAAAAGGCACAACGCATATCGCATAACGCATAAATCATAACCCATAACGCATAACGCATAACGCATAATGCACAACGCATAACGAATACCGCATAATGTATAACGCAAAACTCATAACGCATAACGCATAACGCAAAAGGCATAACGCATAACGCATAACGCATAACGCATAACGCATAACGCATAACGCCTAACGCATACAGCATTACGCATAAAGCATAACGCATAAAGCATAACGCATAAACCATAACCCATAACCCATAACGCAGAACGCATAACGCATAACGCATAACGCATAACGCATAACGCATAACGCATAACGCATAACGCATAACGCATAACGCATAACGCATAACCCATAACGCATAACGCATAACGCATTAAGCATAACTTTTAACTCATAACGAATAACGCATAACGTATAACGCAAAACTCATAACGCGTAACGCATAACGCAAAAGGCATAACGCATAACGCATAACGCATAACGCATAAAGCATAACGCATAAAGCATAACGCATAAAGCATAACGCATAAACCATAACCCATAACCCATAACGCAGAACGCATAACGCATAACGCATAACGCATAACACATAACCCATAACCCATAACCCATAACGCATAACGCACAACGCATAACGCATAATGCACAACGCATAACGCATAACGCATAACGCATAACGCATAACGCATTACGCATAACCCATAAGGCATAACGCAAACGTATAACGCACAACGCATAACGTATAACGAACAACGGATAACACATAACGCATAACGCATAAGGCATAACGCACAACGCATAACGCACAACGCATAACGCATAACGCATAACGCATAACGCATATCGCATAACGCATAAACCATAACGCATAACGTAGAATGCAAAAGGCATAACGCATAACGCATAACGCATAACGCATAACTCATAACGCATAACGCATAACGCATAAAGCATAACGCATAACGCCTAACGCATAACGCAAACGTATAACACATAACGCATAACGCATAACGCATAACACATAACCCATAACCCATAACGCATAAATCACAACGCATAACGCATAATGCATAACGCATAACGCATAACGCATGACGCATAACGCATAACACATAACGCATAACATATAACGCATAACGCATAACGCATAACGCATAACCCATAACCCATAACGCATAACGCACAACGCATAACGCATAACACATAATGCACAACGCAAAATGCTTAACGCATAACGCTTAACGCATTACGCATAACTTATAACTCATAACGAATAACGCATAACGCATAACGTAAAAGGCATAACCCATATCGCATAACGCATAAATCATAACCCATAACGCATAACGCATAACGCATAATGCACAACGCATAACGAATACCGCATAACGTATAACGCAAAACTCATAACGCGTAACGCATAACGCAAAAAGCATAACGCATAACGCATAACGCATAACGCATAACGCATAAAGCATAACGCATAAAGCATAACGCATAAAGCATGACGCATAAACCATAACCCATAACCCATAACGCAGAACGCATAACGCATAACGCATAACGCATAACCCATAACCCATAACCCATAACGCATAACGCACAACGCATAACACATAACCCATAACCCATAACCCATAACCCATAACGCATAACGCACAACGCATAACGCATAATGCACAACGCATAACGCATAACGCATAACGCATAACGCATAACGCATAAAGCATAACGCATAAAGCATGACGCATAAACCATAACCCATAACCCATAACGCAGAACGCATAACGCATAACGCATAACGCATAACCCATAACCCATAACCCATAACGCATAACGCATAACGCATAACGCATAACGCATAACTCATAACGCATAACGCATAACGCATAACGCATAACGCATACCGTATGACGCATACCGCATAACGCATAACGCATAACATATAACGTATAACGCATAACGCATAACGCATAACGCATAACGCATAACGCATAACGCATAACGCATAACGCATAACGCATAACGCATAACGCATAACACATAACCCATAACCCATAACCCATAACGCATAAGGCACAACGCATAACGCATAATGCCCAACGCATAACGCATAACGCATAACGCATAACGCATAACGCATTACGCATAACTTATAACTCATTACTCATAAGGCATAACGCATAACGCATAACGCACTACGCATAACGCATAACACATAACCCATAACCCATAACGCATAACGCACAACGCATAACGTATAATGCACAACGCATAACGCATAACGCATAACGCATTACGCATAACTTATAACTCATAACTCATAACGCATAACGAATACCGCATAACGTATAACGCAAAACTCATAACGCATAACGCAAAAGGCATAACGCATAACGCAAAACGCATAACGCATAACGCAAAAGGCATAACGCATAACGCAAAAGGCATAACGCAAATCGCATAACGCATAAATCATAACCCATAACGCATAACGCATAACGCATAAGGCATAACGCATAACGCATAACGCATAAAGCATAACGCATAAAGCATAACGCATAATGCATAACTCATAACCCATAACGCAGAACGCATAACGCATAACGCATAACGCATAACGCATAACGCATAACCCATAACCCATAACGCATAACGCATAACGCATAATGCACAACGCATAACGCATAACGCATAACGCATTACGCATAACTTATAACTTATAACTCATAACTCATAACGCATAACGCATAACGCCTAACGCATAACGGATCACGCATAACGCATAACGCATAAAGCATAACGCATAACGCATAACGCATAACGCAAAAGGCATAACGCATATCGCATAACGCATAAATCATAACCCATAACGCATAACGCATAACGCATAATGCACAACGCATAACGAATACCGCATAACGTATAACGCAAAACTCATAACGCATAACGCAAAAGGCATAACGCATAACGCATAACGCATAAGGCATAACGCATAACGCATAACGCATAAAGCATAACGCATAAAGCATAACTCATAACCCATAACGCAGAACGCATAACGCATAACGCACAACGCATAACGCATAACGCATAACACATAACCCATAACCCATAACGCATAACGCACAACGCATAACGTATAATGCACAACGCATAACGCATAACGCATAACGCATTACGCATAACTTATAACTCATAACTCATAACGCATAACGCATAACGCCTAACGCATAACGGATCACGCATAACGCATAAAGCATAACGCATAACGCATAACGCATAACGCATAACGCATAACGCATAACATATAACGCATAACGCATGACGCATAACGCATAACGCAAAAGGCATAACGCATAACGCATAACGCATAAGGCATAACGCATAACGCATAACGCATAAAGCATAACGCATAAAGCATAACTCATAACCCATAACGCATAAAGCATAACGCATAACATATAACGCATAACGCATAACGCATAACGCATAACGCATAACGCATAACGAATAACGCATAACGCATAACTTATAACTCATAACGCATAACGCATGGCGCATAACGCAAACTGCATAACGCATAACGCATAACTCATAACCCATAACGCATAGCGCATAACACATAATGCACAACACATAATGCATAACGCATAACGCATAACGCATTAAGCATAACTTTTAACTCATAACGAATAACGCATAACTCAGAACGCAAAATGCATAACGCATGAAGCATAACGCATAACCCATAACCCATAACGCATGACGCATAACGCATAACGCATAACGCATAACATATAACGCATAACGCATAACGCATAACGCATAACGCATAACGCATAACGCATAACGCATAACGCATAACGCATAACGCATAACTTATAACTCATAACGCATAACGCATGGCGCATAACGCAAACTGCATAACGCATAACGCATAACCCATAACCCATAACGCAGAACGCACAACGCACAACGCATAACGCATAACGCATATCGCATAACCTATAATGCAAAACACATAACGCATAACGTATAACGCAAAACGCATAACGCATAACTCATAACGCAAAACGCATAACGCATAACGTATAACGCATAACGCAAAAGGCATAACGCATAACGCATAATGCATAACGCATAACGCATGATGCACAACGCATAACGTATAACGCATAACGCATAACGCATTACGCATAACTTATAACTCATAACCTATAACGCATAACGCATAACGCCTAACGCATAACGGATCACGCATAACGCATAAATCATAACGCATAACGCATAACGCATAACGCATAACGCATAACGCATAACGCATAACGCATAACGCATAACGCATAACGCATAACGCATAACGCATAACGCATAACGCATAACGCATAACGCATAACTCATAACGCATAACGCATAACGCATAACCCATAACCCATAACGCATAGCGCATAACACATAATGCACAACGCATAACCCATAACGCATAACGCAGAACGCATTACGCATAACTTATAACTCATAACGAATAACGCATAACGCATAACGCAAAATGCATAACGCATAAAGCATAACGCATAACCCATAAACCATAACGCAGGACGCACAACGCACAACGCATAACGCCTAACGCATAACGAATCACGCATAACGCATAAAGCATAACGCATAACGCATAACGCATAACGCATAACGCATAACGCATAACTCATAACGCATAACGCATAACGCATAACGCATAACGCATAACGCATAACTTATAACTCATAACGCATAACGCATGGCGCATAACGCAAACTGCATAACGCATAACGCATAACCCATAACCCATAACGCATAGCGCATAACACATAATGCACAACGCATAACGCATAACGCATTAAGCATAACTTTTAACTCATAACGAATAACGCATAACGCAGAACGCAAAATGCATAACGCATAAAGCATAACGCATAACCCATAACCCATAACGCAGGACGCACAACGCACAACGCATAACGCCTAACGCATAACGGATCACGCATAACGCATAAAGCATAACGCATAACGCATAACGCATAACGCATAACGCATAACGCATAACGCATAACGCATAACTCAACGCATAACGCATAACGAATAACGCATAACGCATGACGCATAACGCATAACGCATAAAGCATAATATATAACGCATAACGCATAACGCATAACGCATAACGCATAACGCATAACGCATAACTTATAACTCATAACGCATAACGCATGGCGCATAACGCAAACTGCATAACGCATAACGTATAACCCATAACCCATAACGCATAGCGCATAACACATAATGCACAACGCATAACGCATAACGCATATCGCAGAACGCATTACGCATAACTTATAACTCATAACGAATAACGCATAACGCATAACGCAAAATGCATAACGCATAAAGCATAACGCATAACCCATAACCCATAACGCAGAACGCACAACGCACAACGCATAACGCATAACAAATATCGGATAACCTATAACGCAAAACGCATAACGCATAACGTATAACGCAAAACGCATAACGCATAACTCATAACCCATAACGCAGAACGCATAACGCATAACGCATAACGCATAACGCATAACGCATAACGCATAACGCATAACGCATAACGCATAACGCATAACGCATAACACATAACCCATAACCCATAACGCATAACGCACAACGCATAACGCATAATGCACAACGCATAACGCATAACGCATAACGCATAACGGATCACGCATAACGCATAAAGCATAACGCATAACGCATAACGCAAAAGGCATACCGCATATCGCATAACGCATAAATCATAACCCATAACGCATAACGCATAATGCACAACGCATAACGAATACCGCATAACGTATAACGCAAAACTCATAACGCATAACGCATAATGCACAACGCATAACGAATACCGCATAACGTATAACGCAAACCTCATAACGCATAACGCAAAAGGCATAACGCATAACGCATAACGCATAAGGCATAACGCATAACGCATAACGCATAAAGCATAACGCATAAAGCATAACTCATAACCCATAACGCAGAACGCATAACGCATAACGCATAATGCACAACGCATAACGAATACCGCATAACGTATAACGCAAAACTCATAACGCATAACGCCAAAGGCATAACGCATACCGCATAACGCATAAGGCATAACGCATAACGCATAACGCATAAAGCATAAAGCATAAAGCATAACGCATAATGCATAGCTCATAACCCATAACGCAGAACGCATAACGCATATTGCATAACGCATAACGCATAACGCATAACGCATAACGCATAACACATAACCCATAACCTATAACGCATAACGCACAACGCATAACGCATAATGCACAACGCATAACGCATAACGCATAATGCATTACGCATAACTTATAACTCATAACTCATAACGCATTACGCATAACGCCTAACGCATAACGGATCACGCATATCGCATAAAGCATAACGCATAACGCATAACGCAAAAGGCATACCGCATATCGCATATCGCATAACGCATAAATCATAACCCATAACGCATAACGCATAATGCACAACGCATAACGAATACCGCATAACGTATAACGCAAAACTCATAACGCATAACGCAAAAGGCATAACGCATAACGCATAACGCATATGGCATAACGCATAACGCATAACGCATAAAGCATAACGCATTAAGCATAACTCATAACCCATAACGCAGAACGCATAACGCATAACGCACAACGCATAACGTATAATGCACAACGCATAACGCATAACGCATAACGCATTACGCATAACTTATAACTCATAACTCATAACGCATAACGCATAACGCCTAACGCATAACGGATCACGCATAACGCATAAAGCATAACGCATAACGCATAAAGCATAACGCATAACGCATAACGCATAACGCATAACCCATAACGCATAGCGCATAACACATAATGCACAACGCATAATGCATAACGCATAACGCATAACGCATTAAGCATAACTTTTAACTCATAACGAATAACGCATAACGCAGAACGCAAAATGCATAACGCATAAAGCATAACGCATAACCCATAACCCATAACGCAGAACGCACAACGCACAACGCATAACGCCTAACGCATAACGCATAAAGCATAACGCATAACCCATAACCCATAACGCAGAACGCACAACGCACAACGCATAACGCATAACAAATATCGGATAACCTATAACGCAAAACGCATAACGCATAACGTATAACGCAAAACGCATAACGCATAACTCATAACCCATAACGCAGAACGCATAACGCATAACGCATAACGCATAACGCATAACGCATAACGCATAACGCATAACTTATAACTCATAACTCATAACGCATAACGCATAACGCCTAACGCATAACGGATCACGCATAACGCATAAAGCATAACGCATAACGCATAATGCATAGCTCATAACCCATAACGCAGAACGCATAACGCATAACGCATAACGCATTACGCATAACTTATAACTCATAACTCATAACGCATAACGAATAACGCCTAACGCATAACGGATCACGCATAACGCATAAAGCATAACGCATAACGCATAAAGCATAACGCATAACGCATAACGCATAACGCATAACGCATAACTCATAACTCATAACACATAACCCATAACCCATAACGCATAGCGCATAACACATAATGCACAACGCATAATGCATAACGCATAACGCATAACGCATTAAGCATAACTTTTAACTCATAACGAATAACGCATAACGCAGAACGCAAAATGCATAACGCATAAAGCATAACGCATAACCCATAACCCATAACGCAGAACGCACAACGCACAACGCATAACGCCTAACGCATAACGCATAAAGCATAACGCATAACCCATAACCCATAACGCAGAACGCACAACGCACAACGCATAACGCCTAACGCATAACGGATCACGCATAACGCATAAAGCATAACTCATAACGCATAACGCATAACGCATGACGCATAAAGCATAACTCATAACCCATAACGCAGAACGCATAACGCATAACGCACAACGCATAACGTATAATGCACAACGCATAACGCATTACGCATAACTTATAACTCATAACTCATAACGCATAACGCATAACGCCTAACGCATAACGGATCACGCATAACGCATAAAGCATAACGCATAAAGCATAAAGCATAACGCATAACGCATAACGCATAACGCATAACTCATAACGCATATCGCATAACCCAATACCCATAACGCACAGCGCATAACACATAATGCACAACGCATAATGCATAACGCATAACGCATAACGCATTAAGCATAATTTTTAACTCATAACGAATAACGCATAACGCAGAACGCAAAATGCATAACGCATAAAGCATAACGCATAACCCATAACCCATAACGCAGAACGCACAACGCACAACGCATAACGCCTAACGCATAACGGATCACGCATAACGCATAAAGCATAACTTATAACTCATAACGCATAACGCATAACGCATAACGCATAACGCATAACGCATAACGCATAACGCATAACGCATAACGCATAACGCATAACGCATAACCCATAAGGCATAACGCAAACGTATAACGCACAACGCATAACGTATAACGAACAACGGATAACGCATAACGCATAAGGCATAACGCACAACGCATAACGCACAACGCATAACGCATATCGCATAACGCATAATTCATAACCCATAACGCATAACGCATAACGCATAATGCACAACGCATAACGAATACCGCATAACGTATAACGCAAAACTCATAACGCATAACGCAAAAGGCATAACGCATAACGCATAACGCATAACGCATAACGCATAACGCATAAAGCATAACGCATAAAGCATAACGCATAAACCATAACCCATAACGCAGAACGCATAACGCATAACGCATAACGCATAACGCATAACGCATAACGCATAACGCATAAAGCATAACGCATAACGCATAACCCATAACCCATAACGCAGAACGCATAACGCATAACGCATAACGCATAACTCATAACGCATAACGCATAACGCATAACGCATAAAGCATAACGCATAACGCATAACGCCTAACGCATAACGCAAACGTATAACACATAACGCATAACGCATAACGCATAACTCATAACCCATAACCCATAACCCATAATCCATAACGCATAACGCACAACGCATAACGCATAACGCATAATGCATAACGCATAACGCATAACGCATGACGCATAACGCATAACGCTTAACGCATAACATATAACGCATAACCCAAAACGCATAACGCATAACGCATAACCCATAACCCATAACGCATAACGCACAACGCATAACGCATAACACATAATGCACAACGCATAACGCATAATGCACAACGCATAACGCATAACGCATAACGCATTACGCATAACTTATAACTCATAACTCATAACGCATAACGCATAACGCCTAACGCATAACGGATCACGCATAACGCATAACGCATAAAGCATAACGCATAACGCATAACGCATAACGCATAACGCAAAAGGCATAACGCATATCGCATAACGCATAAATCATAACCCATAACGCATAACGCATAACGCATAATGCACAACGCATAACGAATACCGCATAACGTATAACGCAAAACTCATAAAGCATAACGCAAAAGGCATAACGCATAACGCATAACGCATAAGGCATAACGCATAACGCATAACGCATAAAGCATAACGCATAAAGCATAACTCATAACCCATAACGCAGAACGCATAACGCACAACGCATAACGCATAACGCATAACGCATAACGCATAACACATAACCCATAACCCATAACGCATAACGCACAACGCATAACGCATAATGCACAACGCATAACGCATAACGCATAACGCATTACGCATAACTTATAACTCATAACTCATAACGCATAACGCATAACGCCTAACGCATAACGGATCACGCATAACGCATAAAGCATAACGCATAACGCACAACGCACAACGCATAACCCATAACGCATATCGCATAACGCAAAACGCATAACGCATAACGCAAAAGGCATAACGCATAACGTTAACGCATAACGCATAACGCATGACGCAAAAGGCATAACGCATATCGCATAACGCATAAATCATAACCCATAACGCATAACGCATAACGCATAATGCACAACGCATAACGAATACCGCATAACGTATAACGCAAAACTCATAACGCATAACGCAAAAGGCATAACGCATAACGCATAACGCATAAGGCATAACGTATAACGCATAACGCATAAAGCATAAAGCATAACGCATAAAGCATAACGCATAATGCATAGCTCAGAACCCATAACGCAGAACGCATAACGCATAACGCATAACGCATAACGCATAACGCATAACACATAACCCATAACCCATAACGCATAACGCACAACGCATAACGCATAATGCACAACGCATAACGCATAACGCATAACGCATTACGCATAACTTATAACTCATAACTCATAACGCATTACGCATAACGCCTAACGCATAACGGATCACGCATAACGCATAAAGCATAACGCATAACGCATAACGCATAACGCAAAAGGCATAACGCATATCGCATAACGCATAAATCATAACCCATAACGCATAACGCATAAAGCATAATGCACAACGCATAACGAATACCGCATAACGTATAACGCAAAACTCATAACGCATAACGCAAAAGCGTAACGCATAACGCATAACGCATAAGGCATAACGCATAACGCATAACGCATAAAGCATAACGCATAAAGCATAACTCATAACCCATAACGCAGAACGCATAACGCATAACGCATAACGCATAACCCATAAGGCATAACGCAAACGTATAACGCACAACGCATAACGTATAACGAACAACGGATAACGCATAACGCATAACGAATAAGGCATAACGCACAACGCATAACGCACAACGCATAACGCATAACGCATAACGCATAACGCATAACGCATAACGCATAACGCATAACGCATAACTCATAACGCATAACGCACAACGAATAACGCATAACGCATAACGCATGACGCATAACGCATAACGCATAACGCATAACATATAACGCATAACGCATAACGCATAACGCATAACGCATAACGCATAACGCAAAAGCGTAACGCATAACGCATAACGCATAAGGCATAACGCATAACGCATTACGCATAAAGCATAACGCATAAAGCATAACTCATAACCCATAACGCAGAACGCATAACGCATAACGCATAACCCATAAGGCATAACGCAAACGTATAACGCACAACGCATAAGGCATAACGCACAACGCAAAAAGCATAACGCATAACGCATAACGCATAACGCATAACGCATAACGCATAACGCATAACGCATAACGCATAACGCATAACGCATACCGTATAACGCATAAAGCATAACGCATAAGGCATCACGCATACCGCATAACGCATAACGTATAACGCATTACGCATAACTCATAACGCATAACGCATAACGCATAACGCATAACGCATAACGCATAACGCATAACGCATAACGCATAACGTATAACTCATAACGCATAACGCATAAAGCATATCGCATCACGCATAACACATAAAGCATAACGCATAACGCATAACGCATTACGCATAACGCATAACGCATAACGCATAACGCATACCGTATAACGCATAAAGCATAACGCATAAGGCATCACGCATACCGCATAACGCATAACGCATAACGCATAACGCATAACGCATAACGCATAATGCAAAACGCATAACGCATAACGCATAACGCCTAACGCATAACGGATCACGCATAACGCATAAAGCATAACGCATAACGCATAACGCATAACGCATAACGCATAACGCATAACTCGTAACGCATAACGCATGGCGCATAACGCAAAATGTATAACGCATAACGCATAACGCATAACGCATAACGCATAACACATAATGCACAACGCATAATGCATAACGCATAACGCATAACGCATTACGCATAACTTATAACTCATAACTAATAACGCATAACGCAAAATGCATAACGCATGAAGCAAAACGCATAACCCATAACCCATAACGCAGAACGCACAACGCACAATTCATAACACATAACGCATAACGCATAACGCATAACGCATAACGCATAACGCATAACGCATAACGCATAACGCATAACGCAAAACGCATAACGCAAAAGGCATAACGCATAACGTTAACGCATAACGCATAACGCATAACGCATAACGCAAAAGGCACAACGCATATCGCATAACGCATAAATCATAACCCATAACGCATAACGCATAACGCATAATGCACAACGCATAACGAATACCGCATAATGTATAACGCAAAACTCATAACGCATAACGCATAACGCAAAAGGCATAACGCATAACGCATAACGCATAACGCAGAACGCATAATGCATAACGCATAACGCCTAACGCATAAAGCATTACGCATAAAGAATAACGCATAAAGCATAACGCATAAACCATAACCCATAACCCATAACGCAGAACGCATAACGCATAACGCATAACGCATAACGCATAACGCATAACGCATAACGCATAACGCATAACGCATAACGCATAATGCATAACGCATAACGCATAACGCATAACGCATAACGCATAACGCATAACCCATAACGCATAACGCACAACGCATAACGCATAATGCACAACGCATAACGCATAACGCATAACGCATTACGCATAACTTATAACTCATAACTCATAACGCATAACGCATAACGCCTAACGCATAACGGATCACGCATAACGCATAAAGCATAACGCATAACGCATAACGCATAACGCATAACGCATAACGCATACCGCATAACGCATAACTCATAACGCATAACGCATAACGCATAACGCATAAAGCATGACGCATAACGCATAACGCATAACGCATAACATATAACGCATAACGCATAACGCATAACGCATAACGCATAACGCATAACGCATAACGCATTAAGCATAACTTTTAACTCATAACGAATAACGCATAACGTATAACGCAAAACTCATAACGCGTAACACATAACGCAAAAGGCATAACGCATAACGCATAACGCATAACGCATAAAGCATAACGCATAACCCATAACCCATAACCCATAACGCATAACGCACAACGCATAACGCATAATGCACAACGCATAACGCATAACGCATAACGCATAACGCATAACGCATTACGCATAACCCATAAGGCATAACGCAAACGTATAACGCACAACGCATAACGTATAACGAACAACGGATAACGCATAACGCATAACGCATAAGGCATAACGCACAACGCATAACGCACAACGCATAACGCATAACGCATAACGCATATCGCATAACGCATAAACCATAACGCATAACGTAGAATGCAAAAGGCATAACGCATAACGCATAACGCATAACACATAACCCATAACCCATAACGCATAAATCACAACGCATAACGCATAATGCATAACGCATAACGCATAACGCATGACGCATAACGCATAACGCATAACGCATAACATATAACGCATAACGCATAACGCATAACGCATAACCCATAACCCATAACGCATAACGCACAACGCATAACGCATAACACATAATGCACAACGCATAATGCTTAACGCATAACGCTTAACGCATTACGCATAACTTATAACTCATAACGAATAACGCATAACGCATAAATCATAACCCATAACGCATAACGCATAACGCATAATGCACAACGCATAACGAATACCGCATAACGTATAACGCAAAATTCATAACGCGTAACGCATAACGCAAAAAGCATAACGCATAACGCATAACGCATAACGCATAACGCATAACGCATAAAGCATAACGCATAAAGCATAACGCATAAAGCATAACGCATAAACCATAACCCATAACCCATAACGCAGAACGCATAACGCATAACGCATAACGCATAACCCATAACCCATAACCCATAACGCATAACGCACAACGCATAACACATAACCCATAACCCATAACCCATAACGCATAACGCACAACGCATAACGCATAATGCACAACACATAACGCATAACGCATAACGCATAACGCAAAACGCATAAAGCATAACGCATAAAGCATAACGCATAAACCATAACCCATAACCCATAACGCAGAACGCATAACGCATAACGCATAACGCATAACGCATAACCCATAACCCATAACTTATAACTCATAACTCATAACGCATAACGCATAACGCCTAACGCATAACGGATCACGCATAACGCATAAAGCATAACGCAAAAAGCATAACGCATAACGCATAACGCATAACGCATAACGCATAAAGCATAACGCATAAAGCATAACGCATAAACCATAACCCATAACCCATAACGCAGAACGCATAACGCATAACGCATAACGCATAACCCATAACCCATAACCCATAACGCATAACGCACAACGCATGACACATAACCCATAACCCATAACCCATAACGCATAACGCACAACGCATAACGCATAATGCACAACGCATAACGCATAACGCATAACGCATAACGCATTACGCATAACTTATAACTCATAACTCATAACGCATAACGCATAACGCATAACGCATAACGCATAACTCATAACGCATAACGCATAACGCATAACGCATAACGCATACCGTATGACGCATAACGCATAACGCATAACGCATAACATATAACGTATAACGCATAACGCATAACGCATAACGCATAACGCATAACGCATAACGCATAACGCATAACGCATAACGCATAACGCATAACACATAACCCATAACCCATAACCCATAACGCATAAGGCACAACGCATAACGCATAATGCACAACGCATAACGCATAACGCATAACGCATAACGCATTACGCATAACTTATAACTCATAACTCATAACGCATAACGCATAACGCCTAACGCATAACGGATCACGCATAACGCATAAATCATAACGCATAACGCATAAGGCATAACGCATAACGCATAACGCATAACGCATAACGCATAACGCATAACTCATAACGCATAACGCATTACGCATAACGCATAACGCATAACGCATGACGCATAACGCATAACTCATAACGCATAACATATAACGTATAACGCATAACGCATAACGCACAACGCATAACGCATAACGCATAACGCATAACGCATAACGCATAACTCATAACGCATAACGCATAACGCATAACGCATAACGCATAACGCATAACGCACAACGCATAACGCATAACGCATAACGTATAACTCATAACGCATAACGCATAAAGCATATCGCATCACGCATAACGCAGAACGCATAACGCATAACGCATAACGCATAACGCATAACGCCTAACGCATAAAGCATTACGCATAAAGAATAACGCACAAAGCATAACGCATAAACCATAACCCATAACCCATAACCCATAACGCAGAACGCATAACGCATAACGCATAACGCATAACGCATAACGCATAACGCATAACGCATAACGCATAACGCATAACGCATAACGCATAACGCATAACCCATAACGCATAACGCACAACGCATAACGCATAATGCACAACGCATAACGCATAACGCATAACGCATAACGCATAACGCATAACGCATAACGCATAACGCATAACCCATAACCCATAACGCATAACGCACAACGCATAACGCATAACACATAATGCACAACGCATAATGCTTAACGCATAACGCTTAACGCATTACGCATAACTTATAACTCATAACGAATAACGCATAACGCATAACGTAAAAGGCATAACCCATATCGCATAACGCATAAATCATAACCCATAACGCATAACGCATAATGCACAACGCATAACGAATACCGCATAACGTATAACGCAAAATTCATAACGCGTAACGCATAACGCAAAAAGCATAACGCATAACGCATAACGCATAACGCATAACGCATAACGCATAAAGCATAACGCATAAAGCATAACGCATAAAGCATAACGCATAAACCATAACCCATAACCCATAACGCAGAACGCAGAACGCATAACGCATAACGCATAACGCATAACCCATAACCCATAACCCATAACGCATAACGCACAACGCATAACACATAACCCATAACCCATAACCCATAACGCATAACGCACAACGCATAACGCATAATGCACAACACATAACGCATAACGCATAACGCATAACGCAAAACGCATAAAGCATAACGCATAAAGCATAACGCATCAACCATAACCCATAACCCATAACGCAGAACGCATAACGCATAACGCATAACGCATAACCCATAACCCATAACTTATAACTCATAACTCATAACGCATAACGCATAACGCCTAACGCATAACGGATCACGCATAACGCATAAAGCATAACGCAAAAAGCATAACGCATAACGCATAACGCATAACGCATAACGCATAAAGCATAACGCATAAAGCATAACGCATAAAGCATAACGCATAAACCATAACCCATAACCCATAACGCAGAACGCATAACGCATAACGCATAACGCATAACCCATAACCCATAACGCATAACGCACAACGCATAACACATAACCCATAACCCATAACCCATAACGCATAACGCACAACGCATAACGCATAATGCACAACACATAACGCATAACGCATAACGCATAACGCATAACGCATAAAGCATAACGCATAAAGCATAACGCATAAACCATAACCCATAACCCATAACGCAGAACGCATAACGCATAACGCATAACGCATAACCCATAAACCATGACCCATAACGCATAACGCACAACGCATAACACATAACCCATAACCCATAACCCATAACGCATAACGCACAACGCATAACGCATAATGCACAACGCATAACGCATAACGCATAACGCATAACGCATTACGCATAACTTATAACTCATAACTCATAACGCATAACGCATAACGCATAACGCATAACGCATAACTCATAACGCATAACGCATAACGCATAACGCATAACGCATACCGTATGACGCATAACGCATAACGTATAACGCATAACATATAACGTATAACGCATAACGCATAACGCATAACGCATAACGCATAACGCATAACGCATAACACATAACCCATAACCCATAACCCATAACGCATAAGGCACAAAGCATAACGCATAATGCACAACGCATAACGCATAACGCATAACGCATTACGCATAACTTATAACTCATAACTCATAACGCATAACGCATAACGCCTAACGCATAACGGATCACGCATAACGCATAAATCATAACGCATAACGCATAAGGCATAACGCATAACGCATAACGCATAACTCATAACGCATAACGCATAGCGCATAACGCATAACGCATAACGCATAACGCATGACGCATAACGCATAACTCATAACGCATAACATATAACGTATAACGCATAACGCATAACGCACAACGCATAACGCATAACGCATAACGCATAACGCATAACGCATAACTCATAACGTATAACGCATAACGCATAACGCATAACGCATAACGCATAACTCATAACGCATAACGCATAACGCATAACGCATAACGCATACCGTATGACGCCTAACGCATAACGCATAACGCATAACATATAACGTATAACGCATAACGCATAACGCATAACGCATAACGCATAACGCATAACGCATAACACATAACCCATAACCCATAACCCATAACGCATAATGCACAACGCATAACGCATAACGCATAACGCATTACGCATAACTTATAACTCATAACTCATAACGCATAACGCATAACCCATAAGGCATAACGCAAACGTATAACGCACAACGCATAACGTATAACGAACAACGGATAACGCATAACGCATAACGAATAAGGCATAACGCACAACGCATAACGCACAACGCATAACGCATAACGCATAACGCATAACGCATAACGCATAACGCATAACGCATAACTCATAACGCATAACGCACAACGAATAACGCATAACGCATAACGCATGACGCATAACGCATAACGCATAACGCATAACATATAACGCATAACGCATAACGCATAACGCATAACGCATAACGCATAACGCAAAAGCGTAACGCATAACGCATAACGCATAAGGCATAACGCATAACGCATTACGCATAAAGCATAACGCATAAAGCATAACTCATAACCCATAACGCAGAACGCATAACGCATAACGCATAACCCATAAGGCATAACGCAAACGTATAACGCACAACGCATAAGGCATAACGCACAACGCAAAAAGCATAACGCATAACGCATAACGCATAACGCATAACGCATAACGCATAACGCATAACGCATAACGCATACCGTATAACGCATAAAGCATAACGCATAAGGCATCACGCATACCGCATAACGCATAACGTATAACGCATTACGCATAACTCATAACGCATAACGCATAACGCATAACGCATAACGCATAACGCATAACGCATAACGCATAACGCATAACGCATAACGCATAACGTATAACTCATAACGCATAACGCATAAAGCATATCGCATCACGCATAACACATAAAGCATAACGCATAACGCATAACGCATTACGCATAACGCATAACGCATAACGCATAACGCATACCGTATAACGCATAAAGCATAACGCATAAGGCATCACGCATACCGCATAACGCATAACGCATAACGCATAACGCATAACGCATAACGCATAATGCAAAACGCATAACGCATAACGCATAACGTCTAACGCATAACGGATCACGCATAACGCATAAAGCATAACGCATAACGCATAACGCATAACGCATAACGCATAACGCATAACTCGTAACGCATAACGCATGGCGCATAACGCAAAATGTATAACGCATAACGCATAACGCATAACGCATAACGCATAACACATAATGCACAACCCATAACGCATAACGCACAACGCATAACGCATAATGCACAACGCATAACGCATAACGCATAACGCATTACGCATAACTTATAACTCATAACTCATAACGCATAACGCATAACGCCTAACGCATAACGGATCACGCATAACGCATAAAGCATAACGCATAACGCATAACGCATAACGCATAACGCATAACGCATACCGCATAACGCATAACTCATAACGCATAACGCATAACGCATAACGCATAACGCATAAGGCATGACGCATAACGCATAACGCATAACGCATAACATATAACGCATAACGCATAACGCAGAACGCACAACGCACAATTCATAACACATAACGCATAACGCATAACGCATAACGCATAACGCATAACGCATAACGCATAACGCATAACGCAAAACGCATAACGCAAAAGGCATAACGCATAACGTTAACGCATAACGCATAACGCATAACGCATAACGCAAAAGGCACAACGCATATCGCATAACGCATAAATCATAACCCATAACGCACAACGCATAACGCATAATGCACAACGCATAACGAATACCGCATAATGTATAACGCAAAACTCATAACGCATAACGCATAACGCAAAAGGCATAACGCATAACGCATAACGCATAACGCAGAACGCATAATGCATAACGCATAACGCCTAACGCATAAAGCATTACGCAGAAAGAATAACGCATAAAGCATAACGCATAAACCATAACCCATAACCCATAACGCAGAACGCATAACGCATAACGCATAACGCATAACGCATAACGCATAACGCATAACGCATAACGCATAACGCATAACGCATAACGCATAACGCATAACGCATAACGCATAACGCATAACGCATAACCCATAACGCATAACGCACAACGCATAACGCATAATGCACAACGCATAACGCATAACGCATAACGCATTACGCATAACTTATAACTCATAACTCATAACGCATAACGCATAACGCCTAACGCATAACGGATCACGCATAACGCATAAAGCATAACGCATAACGCATAACGCATAACGCATAACGCATAACGCATACCGCATAACGCATAACTCATAACGCATAACGCATAACGCATAACGCATAACGCATAAGGCATGACGCATAACGCATAACGCATAACGCATAACATATAACGCATAACGCATAACGCATAACGCATAACGCATAACGCATAACGCATAACGCATTACGCATAACTTTTAACTCATAACGAATAACGCATAACGTATAACGCAAAACTCATAACGCGTAACACATAACGCAAAAGGCATAACGCATAACGCATAACGCATAACGCATAAAGCATAACGCATAACCCATAACCCATAACCCATAACGCATAACGCACAACGCATAACGCATAATGCACAACGCATAACGCATAACGCATAACGCATAACGCATTACGCATAACCCATAAGGCATAACGCAAACGTATAACGCACAACGCATAACGTATAACGAACAACGGATAACGCATAACGCATAACGCATAAGGCATAACGCACAACGCATAACGCACAACGCATAACGCATAACGCATAACGCATATCGCATAACGCATAAACCATAACGCATAACGTAGAATGCAAAAGGCATAACGCATAACGCATAACGCATAACACATAACCCATAACCCATAACGCATAAATCACAACGCATAACGCATAATGCATAACGCATAACGCATAACGCATGACGCATAACGCATAACGCATAACGCATAACATATAACGCATAACGCATAACGCATAACGCATAACCCATAACCCATAACGCATAACGCACAACGCATAACGCATAACACATAATGCACAACGCATAATGCTTAACGCATAACGCTTAACGCATTACGCATAACTTATAACTCATAACGAATAACGCATAACGCATAACGTAAAAGGCATAACCCTTATCGCATAACGCATAAATCATAACCCATAACGCATAACGCATAACGCATAATGCACAACGCATAACGAATACCGCATAACGTATAACGCAAAATTCATAACGCGTAACGCATAACGCAAAAAGCATAACGCATAACGCATAACGCATAACGCATAACGCATAACGCATAAAGCATAACGCATAAACCATAACCCATAACCCATAACGCAGAACGCATAACGCATAACGCATAACGCATAACCCATAACCCATAACCCATAACGCATAACGCACAACGCATAACACATAACCCATAACCCATAACCCATAACGCATAACGCACAACGCATAACGCATAATGCACAACACATAACGCATAACGCATAACGCATAACGCAAAACGCATAAAGCATAACGCATAAAGCATAACGCATAAACCATAACCCATAACCCATAACGCAGAACGCATAACGCATAACGCATAACGCATAACGCATAACCCATAACCCATAACTTATAACTCATAACTCATAACGCATAACGCATAACGCCTAACGCATAACGGATCACGCATAACGCATAAAGCATAACGCAAAAAGCATAACGCATAACGCATAACGCATAACGCATAACGCATAACGCATAAAGCATAACGCATAAAGCATAACGCATAAACCATAACCCATAACCCATAACGCAGAACGCATAACGCATAACGCATAACGCATAACCCATAACCCATAACCCATAACGCATAACGCACAACGCATGACACATAACCCATAACCCATAACCCATAACGCATAACGCACAACGCATAACGCATAATGCACAACGCATAACGCATAACGCATAACGCATAACGCATTACGCATAACTTATAACTCATAACTCATAACGCATAACGCATAACGCATAACGCATAACTCATAACGCATAACGCATAACGCATAACGCATAACGCATACCGTATGACGCATAACGCATAACGCATAACGCATAACATATAACGTATAACGCATAACGCATAACGCATAACGCATAACGCATAACGCATAACGCATAACGCATAACGCATAACGCATAACGCATAACGCATAACACATAACCCATAACCCATAACCCATAACGCATAAGGCACAACGCATAACGCATAATGCACAACGCATAACGCATAACGCATAACGCATAACGCATTACGCATAACTTATAACTCATAACTCATAACGCATAACGCATAACGCCTAACGCATAACGGATCACGCATAACGCATAAATCATAACGCATAACGCATAAGGCATAACGCATAACGCATAACGCATAACGCATAACGCATAACGCATAACTCATAACGCATAACGCATAACGCATAACGCATAACGCATAACGCATGACGCATAACGCATAACTCATAACGCATAACATATAACGTATAACGCATAACGCATAACGCACAACGCATAACGCATAACGCATAACGCATAACGCATAACGCATAACTCATAACCCATAACGCATAACGCATAACGCATAACGCATAACGCATAACGCACAACGCATAACGCATAACGCATAACGTATAACTCATAACGCATAACGCATAAAGCATATCGCATCACGCATAACGCAGAACGCATAACGCATAACGCATAACGCCTAACGCATAAAGCATTACGCATAAAGAATAACGCACAAAGCATAACGCATAAACCATAACCCATAACCCATAACCCATAACGCAGAACGCATAACGCATAACGCATAACGCATAACGCATAACGCATAACGCATAACGCATAACGCATAACGCATAACGCATAACGCATAACGCATAACCCATAACGCATAACGCACAACGCATAACGCATAATGCACAACGCATAACGCATAACGCATAATGCACAACGCATAACGCATAACGCATTACGCATAACTTATAACTCATAACTCATAACGCATAACGCATAACGCCTAACGCATAACGGATCACGCATAACGCATAAAGCATAACGCATAACGCATAACGCATAACGCATAACGCATAACGCATACCGCATAACGCATAACTCATAACGCATAACGCATAACGCATAACGCATAACGCATAACGCATGACGCATAACGCATAACGCATAACGCATAATATATAACGCATAACGCATAACGCATAACGCATAACGCATAACGCATAACGCATTAAGCATAACTTTTAACTCATAACGAATAACGCATAACGTATAACGCAAAACTCATAACGCGTAACGCATAACGCAAAAGGCATAACGCATAACGCATAACGCATAACGCATAAAGCATAACGCATAAAGCATAACGCATAAAGCATAACGCATAAACCATAACCCATAACCCATAACGCAGAACGCATAACGCATAACGCATAACGCATAACACATAACCCATAACCCATAACCCATAACGCATAACGCACAACGCATAACGCATAATGCACAACGCATAACGCATAACGCATAACGCATAACGCATAACGCATTACGCATAACCCATAAGGCATAACGCAAACGTATAACGCACAACGCATAACGTATAACGAACAACGGATAATGCATAACGCATAACGCATAAGGCATAACGCACAACGCATAACGCACAACGCATAACGCATAACGCATAACGCATAACGCATATCGCATAACGCATAAACCATAACGCATAACGTAGAATGCAAAAGGCATAACGCATAACGCATAACGCATAACACATAACCCATAACCCATAACGCATAAATCACAACGCATAACGCATAATGCATAACGCATAACGCATAACGCATAACGCATAACGCATAACGCATAACGCATAACCCATAACCCATAACGCATAACGCACAACGCATAACGCATAACACATAATGCACAACGCATAATGCTTAACGCATAACGCTTAACGCATTACGCATAACTTATAACTCATAACGAATAACGCATAACGCATAACGTAAAAGGCATAACCCATATCGCATAACGCATAAATCATAACCCATAACGCATAACGCATAACGCATAATGCACAACGCATAACGAATACCGCATAACGTATAACGCAAAATTCATAACGCGTAACGCATAACGCAAAAAGCATAACGCATAACGCATAACGCATAACGCATAACGCATAACGCATAAAGCATAACGCATAAAGCATAACGCATAAAGCATAACGCATAAACCATAACCCATAACCCATAACGCAGAACGCATAACGCATAACGCATAACGCATAACCCATAACCCATAACCCATAACGCATAACGCACAACGCATAACACATAACCCATAACCCATAACCCATAACGCATAACGCACAACGCATAACGCATAATGCACAACACATAACGCATAACGCATAACGCATAACGCAAAACGCATAAAGCATAACGCATAAAGCATAACGCATCAACCATAACCCATAACCCATAACGCAGAACGCATAACGCATAACGCATAACGCATAACCCATAACCCATAACTTATAACTCATAACTCATAACGCATAACGCATAACGCCTAACGCATAACGGATCACGCATAACGCATAAAGCATAACGCAAAAAGCATAACGCATAACGCAAAACGCATAACGCATAACGCATAAAGCATAACGCATAAAGCATAACGCATAAAGCATAACGCATAAACCATAACCCATAACCCATAACGCAGAACGCATAACGCATAACGCATAACGCATAACCCATAACCCATAACGCATAACGCACAACGCATAACACATAACCCATAACCCATAACCCATAACGCATAACGCACAACGCATAACGCATAATGCACAACACATAACGCATAACGCATAACGCATAACGCATAACGCATAAAGCATAACGCATAAAGCATAACGCATAAACCATAACCCATAACCCATAACGCAGAACGCATAACGCATAACGCATAACGCATAACCCATAAACCATGACCCATAACGCATAACGCACAACGCATAACACATAACCCATAACCCATAACCCATAACGCATAACGCACAACGCATAACGCATAATGCACAACGCATAACGCATAACGCATAACGCATAACGCATTACGCATAACTTATAACTCATAACTCATAACGCATAACGCATAACGCATAACGCATAACGCATAACTCATAACGCATAACGCATAACGCATAACGCATAACGCATACCGTATGACGCATAACGCATAACGCATAACGCATAACATATAACGTATAACGCATAACGCATAACGCATAACGCATAACGCATAACGCATAACGCATAACACATAACCCATAACCCATAACCCATAACGCATAAGGCACAACGCATAACGCATAATGCACAACGCATAACGCATAACGCATAACGCATTACGCATAACTTATAACTCATAACTCATAACGCATAACGCATAACGCCTAACGCATAACGGATCACGCATAACGCATAAATCATAACGCATAACGCATAAGGCATAACGCATAACGCATAACGCATAACTCATAACGCATAACGCATAGCGCATAACGCATAACGCATAACGCATAACGCATGACGCATAACGCATAACTCATAACGCATAACATATAACGTATAACGCATAACGCATAACGCACAACGCATAACGCATAACGGATAACGCATAACGCATAACGCATAACTCATAACGTATAACGCATAACGCATAACGCATAACGCATAACGCATAACGCATTACGCATAACTTATAACTCATAACTCATAACGCATAACGCATAACGCATAACGCATAACGCATAACGCATAACGCATAACGCATAACGCATAACGCATAACGCATGACGCATAACGCATAACGAATACCGCAAAACGTATATCGCCTAACACATAACGGATCACGCATAAAGCATAACGCATAACGTATAACGCATAACCCATAACGCACAACGCATAACGCATAATGCACAACGCAT
Organism: Lasioglossum morio; assembly: GCA_916610235.2. Classification (NCBI taxonomy): domain Eukaryota; kingdom Metazoa; phylum Arthropoda; class Insecta; order Hymenoptera; family Halictidae; genus Lasioglossum; species Lasioglossum morio. The sequence continues at coordinate 371,108 of CAKAJA020000564.1, read as the reverse complement.
AACGAATACCGCAAAACGCATAAAGCATAACGCATAACGCATAACGCATAACGCATAACGCATAACGCATAACGCATAACGCATAACGCATAACGCATAACGCATAACGCATAACGCATAACGCATAACGCATAACGCATAACGCATAACGCATAACGCATAACGCATAACGCATAACGCATAACGCATTACGCATAACTTATAACTCATAACTCATAACGCATAACGCATAACGCATAACGCATAACGCATAACGCATAACGCATAACGCATAACACATAACCCATAACCCATAACCCATAACGCATAAGGCACAACGCATAACGCATAATGCACAACGCATAACGCATAACGCATAACGCATAACGCATAACGCATAACGCATAACGCATAACGCATAACGCATAACGCATAACGCATAACGCATAACGCATAACGCATAACGCATAACGCATAACGCATAACGCATAACGCATAACGCATTACGCATAACTTATAACTCATAACTCATAACGCATAACGCATAACGCATAACGCATAACGCATAACGCATAACGCATAACGCATAACACATAACCCATAACCCATAACCCATAACGCATAAGGCACAACGCATAACGCATAATGCACAACGCATAACGCATAACGCATAACGCATTACGCATAACTTATAACTCATAACTCATAACGCATAACGCATAACGCCTAACGCATAACGGATCACGCATAACGCATAAATCATAACGCATAACGCATAAGGCATAACGCATAACGCATAACGCATAACTCATAACGCATAACGCATAGCGTATAACGCATAACGCATAACGCATAACGCATGACGCATAACGCATAACTCATAACGCATAACATATAACGTATAACGCATAACGCATAACGCACAACGCATAACGCATAACGCATAACGCATAACGCATAACGCATAACTCATAACGTATAACGCATAACGCATAACGCATAACGCATAACGCATAACTCATAACGCATAACGCATAACGCATAACGCATACCGTATGACGCATAACGCATAACGCATAACGCATAACATATAACGTATAACGCATAACGCATAACGCATAACGCATAACGCATAACGCATAACGCATAACACATAACCCATAACCCATAACCCATAACGCATAACGCATAACGCATAACGCATAACGCATAACGCATAACGCATAACGCATGACGCATAACGCATAACGAATACCGCAAAACGTATATCGCCTAACACATAACGGATCACGCATAAAGCATAACGCATAACGTATAACGCATAACCCATAACGCACAACGCATAACGCATAATGCACAACGCATAACGAATACCGCAAAACGCATAAAGCATAACGCATAACGCATAACGCATAACGCATAACGCATAACGCATAACGCATAACGCATAACGCATAACGCATAACGCATAACGCATAACGCATAACGCATAACGCATAACGCATAACGCATAACGCATAACGCATAACGCATTACGCATAACTTATAACTCATAACTCATAACGCATAACGCATAACGCATAACGCATAACGCATAACGCATAACGCATAACGCATAACACATAACCCATAACCCATAACCCATAACGCATAAGGCACAACGCATAACGCATAATGCACAACGCATAACGCATAACGCATAACGCATAACGCATTACGCATAACTTATAACTCATAACTCATAACGCATAACGCATAACGCCTAACGCATAACGCACAACGCATAACGCATAACGCATAACGCATAACGCATAACGCATAACTCATAACGTATAACGCATAACGCATAACGCATAACGCATAACGCATAACGCATAACTCATAACGCATAACGCACAACGCATAACGCATAATGCACAACGCATAACGAATACCGCAAAACGCATAAAGCATAACGCATAACGCATAACGCATAACGCATAACGCATAACGCATAACGCATAACGCATAACGCATAACACATAACCCATAACCCATAACCCATAACGCATAATGCACAACGCATAACGCATAACGCATAACGCATTACGCATAACTTATAACTCATAACTCATAACGCATAACGCATAACGCATAACGCATAACGCATACCGCATAACGCATAACGCATAACGCATAACGCATAACGCATGACGCATAACGCATAACGAATACCGCAAAACGTATATCGCCTAACACATAACGGATCACGCATAAAGCATAACGCATAACGTATAACGCATAACCCATAACGCACAACGCATAACGCATGATGCACAACGCATAACGAATACCGCAAAACGCATAAAGCATAACGCATAACGCATAACGCATAACGCATAACGCATAACGCATAACGCATAACGCATAACACATAACCCATAACCCATAACCCATAACGCATAATGCACAACGCATAACGCATAACGCACACCGTATAACGCATAACGAATAACGCATAACGCATAACGCATAACGCATAACGCATAACGCATAACGCATAACGAATACCGCAAAACGCATAACGCATAACGCATAACGCATAACGCATAACGCATAACGCATAACGCATAACGCATAACGCATAACGCATAACGAATAACGCATAACGCATAACGCATAACGCATAACGCATAACGCATAACGCATAACGCATAACGCATAACGCACAACGCATAACGCATAACGAATACCGCAAAACGCATAACGCATAACGCATAACGCATAACGCATAACTCATAACGCATAACGCATAACGCATAACGCTTAACGAATACCGCAAATCGCATAACGCCTAACGCATAACGGATCACGCATGACGCATAAAGCGTAACGCATAACGCATAACGCATAACGCATAACGCATAACGCATAACGCATAACGCATAACGCATAACGCATAACGCATAACGCATAACGCATAACGCATAAAGCATAACGCATAACGCATAAAGCAAACTTATAACGCACAACGAATAACGCATAACGCATAACGCATAACGCATAACGCATAACGCATAACGCATAACCCATATAGTATAACACATAACGGATAACGCATAAAGTATAACACATAACGCATATCGCATTACGCATAACGCATCACGCATAACGCATAACGCATAACGCATAACACATAACGCATAACGCATATCGCATAAAACATAACGCATAACGCATAACGTACAACGTATAACGCATAACGCATAACGCATACCGCATAACGCATAACGCATAACGGATATCGCATAACACATAACGCATAACCCATAACGCATAACGCATAAGGCATAACGCATAACGTTAACGCATAACGCATAACGGATCACGCATAACGGATCACGCATAACGCATAACGCATAACGCATAAAGCATAACGCATAAGGCATAACGCATAACGCAAACGTATAACGCCCAACGCATAAAGCATAACGAACAACCCATAACGCATAATCCATAACGCATACCGCATAACGCATAACGCATAACGCATAACGCATAACGCATAACGCATAACGCATAACGCATAACGCATAACGCATAACGCATAACGCATAACGCATAAAGCATAACGCATAACGCATAACGCATAAAGCAAACTTATAACGCACAACGCATAACGCATAACGCATAACGCATAACGCATAACGCATAACGCATAACGCATAACGCATAACGCATAACGCATAACCCATAAAGTATAACACATAACGGATAACGCATAAAGTATAACACATAACGCATATCGCATTACGCATAACGCATAACGCATAACGCATAACGCATAACGCATAACGCATAACGCATAACGCATAACGCATATCGCATAAAACATAACGCATAACGCATAACGTACAACGTATAACGCATAACGCATAACGCATAACGCATAACGCATAACGCATAACGCATATCGCATAACACATAACGCATAACCCATAACGCATAAGGCATAACGCATAACGTTAACGCATAACGCATAACGCCTAACGCATAACGGATCACGCATAACGGATTACGCAAAACGCATAAAGCATAACGCATAACGCATAACGCATAACGCATTACGCATAACGCATAACGCATAACGCATAACGCATATCGCATAACGCATAAATCATAACACATAACGCACAACGCATAACGCATAATGCACAACGCATAACGAATACCGCAAAACGTAAAACGCATAACGCATAACGCATAACGCATATCGCATAACTCATAACGCATAACGCATAACGCATAACGCATAACGCATATCGCATAACACATAACGCATAACGCATAATGCATGACGCATAAGGCATAACGCATTACGCATAACTTATAACTCATAACGAATAACGCATAACGCATCACGCATAACGCATAACTCATAACGCATAACGCATAACGCATAACGCATAACTCATAACGCATAACGCATAACGCACACCGTATAACGCATAACGCATAACGCATAACGCATAACGCATAACGCATAACGCATAACGCATAACGCATAAAGCATAACGCATAACGCATAACGCATAAAGCAAACTTATAACGCACAACGCATAACGCATAACGCATAACGCATAACGCATAACGCATAACGCATAACGCATATCGCATAACACATAACGCATAACCCATAACGCATAAGGCATAACGCATAACGTTAACGCATAACGCATAACTCTTAACGCATAACGCATAACGCATAACGCATAACTCATAACGCATAACGCACACCGTATAACGCATAAGGCATAACGCATAACGCATAAAGCATAACGCATAACGCATAACGCATAACGCATAACGCATAACGCATAACGCATAACGCATAACGCATAACGCAGATCGCATAAAACATAACGCATAACGCATAACGTACAACGTATAACGCATAACGCATAACACATAACGCATAACGCATAACGCATAACGCATATCGCATAGCACATAACGCATAAACCATAACGCATAACGCATAAGGCATAACGCATAATGTTAACGCATAACGCATAACGCATAACGCATAACGCATAACGCATAACGCATAACGTATATCGCATAAAACATAACGCATAACGCATAACGTACAACGTATAACGCATAACGCATAACGCATAACGCATAACGCATATCGCATAACACATAACGCATAAACCATAACGCATTACGCATAACGCATCACGCATAACGCATAACGCATAACGCATAACGCATAACGCATAACGCATATCGCATAACACATAACGCATAACCCATAACGCATAAGGCATAACGCATAACGTTAACGCATAACGCATAACGCATAATGTATAACGCATAACGCATAACGCATAACGCATAACGCATAACGCATAAAGCATAACGCATAACGCATAACGCATAACGCAAACGTATAACGCATAACGCATAACTCATAACGCATAACGCATAACGCATAACGCATAACTCATAACGCATAACGCATAACGCACACCGTATAAGGCATAACGCATAACGCATAACGCATAAAGCATAACGCATAAGGCATAACGCATAACGCAAACGTATAACGCCCAACGCATAAAGAATAACGAATAAACCATTACGCATAATCCATAACGCATAACGCATAACGCATAACGCATAACGCATAACGCATAACGCATAACGCATAACGCATAAAGCATAACGCATAACGCATAACGCATAAAGCAAACTTATAACGCACAACGCATAACGCATAACGCATAACGCATAACGCATAACGCATAACGCATAACGCATAACGCATAACGCATAACCCATAAAGTATAACACATAACGGATAACGCATAAAGTATAACACATAACGCATATCGCATTACGCATAACGCATCACGCATAACGCATAACGCATAACGCATAACACATAATGCATAACGCATATCGCATAAAACATAACGCATAACGCATAACGTACAACGTATAACGCATAACGCATAACGCATAACGCATAACGCATAACGCATAACGCATAACGCATATCGCATAACACATAACGCATAACCCATAACGCATAACGCATGAGGCATAACGCATAACGTTAACGCATAACGCATAACGGATCACGCATAACGGATCACGCATAACGCATAAAGCATAACGCATAACGCATAACGCATAACGCATAAAGCATTACGCATAACGCATATCGCATAAAACATAACGCATTACGCATAACGTACAACGTATAACGCATAACGCATAACGCATAACGCATAACCCATAACGCATAACGCATAACGCATAACGCATAAAGCATAACGCATAACCCATAACCCTTAACGCATAACGCATAACGCATAATGCACAACGCTTAACGAATACCGCAAATCGCATAACGCCTAACGCATAACGGATCACGCATGACGCATAAAGCATAACGCATAACGCATAACGCATAACGGATAACGCATAACGCATAACGCATAACGCATAACGCATAACGCATAACGCATATCGCATAACGCATAAATCATAACCCATAACGCACAACGCATAACGCATAATGCACAACGCATAACGAATACCGCAAAACGCATAACGCATAACGCATAACGCATAACGCATAACGCATAACGCATAACGCATAACGCATAAAGCATAACGCATAACGCATAACGCATAAAGCAAACTTATAACGCACAACGCATAACGCATAACGCATAACGCATAACGCATAACGCATAACGCATAACGCATAACGCATAACGCATAACCCATAAAGTATAACACATAACGGATAACGCATAAAGTATAACACATAACGCATATCGCATTACGCATAACGCATCACGCATAACGCATAACGCATAACGCATAACACATAATGCATAACGCATATCGCATAAAACATAACGCATAACGCATAACGTACAACGTATAACGCATAACGCATAACGCATAACGCATAACGCATAACGCATAACGCATAACGAATACCGCAAAACGCATAACGCATAACGCATAACGCATAACGCATAACGCATAACGCATAACGCATAACGCATAACGCATAACGCATAACTCATAACGCATAACGCATAACGCACACCGTATAACGCATAACGCATAACGCATAAAGCATAACGCAAAAGGCATAACGCATAACGCAAACGTATAACGCCCAACGCATAAAGCATAACGAACAACCCATAACGCATAACGCATAACGCATAACGCATAACGCATAACGCATAAAGCATAACGCATAACCCATAACCCTTAACGCATAACGCATAACGCATAATGCACAACGCTTAACGAATACCGCAAATCGCATAACGCCTAACGCATAACGGATCACGCATGACGCATAAAGCATAACGCATAACGCATAACGCATAACGGATAACGCATAACGCATAACGCATAACGCATAACGCATAACGCATAACGCATAACGCATACCGCAAAACGCATAACGCATAACGCATAACGCATAACGCATAACGCATAACGCATAACGCATAACGCATAACGCACACCGTATAACGCATAACGCATAACGCATAAAGCATAACGCATAAGGCATAACGCATAACGCAAACGTATAACGCCCAACGCATAAAGCATAACGAACAACCCATAACGCAAAATCCATATCGCATAACGCATAACGCATAACGCATAACGCACAACGCATAACGCATAACGCATAACGCATAACGCATAACGCATAACGCATAACGCATAACGCATAACGCATAACGCATAACGCATAACGCTTACCGCAAAACGCATAACGCATAACGCATAACGCATAACGCATAAAGCATAACGCATAAGGCATAACGCATAACGCAAACGTATAACGCCCAACGCATAAAGCATAACGAATAACCCATTACGCATAATCCATAACGCATAACGCATAACGCATAACGCATAACGCATAACGCATAACGCATAAAGCATAACGCATAACGCATAAAGCAAACTTATAACGCACAACGCATAACGCATAACGCATAACGCATAACGCATAACCCATAAAGTATAACACATAACGGATAACGCATAAAGTATAACACATAACGCATATCGCATTACGCATAACGCATAACGCATAACGCATAACGCATCACGCATAACGCATAACGCATACCGCATAACGCATAACACATAACGCATAACGCATATCGCATAAAACATAACGCATAACGTACAACGTATAACGCATAACGCATAACGCATAACGCATAACGCATAACGCATATCGCATAACACATAACGCATAACCCATAACGCATAACGCATAAGGCATAACGCATAACGTTAACGCATAACGCATAACGGATCACGCATAACGCATCACGCATAACGCATAAAGCATAACGCATAACGCATAACGCATAACGCATAAAGCATTACGCATAACGCATATCGCATAAAACATAACGCATTACGCATAACGTACAACGTATAACGCATAACGCATAACGCATAACGCATAACGCATAACGAATAACGCATAACGCATATCGCATAACACATAACGCATAACGCATAATGCATGACGCATAAGGCATAACGCATTACGCATAACTTATAACTCATAACTCATAACGAATAACGCATAACGCAAAATGAATAACGCATAAAGCATAACGCATAACCCATAACCCTTAACGCATAACGCATAACGCATAATGCACAACGCTTAACGAATACCGCATAACGCATAACGCAAACGTATAACGCCCAACGCATAAAGCATAACGAACAACCCATAACGCATGATCCATAACGCACAACGCATAGCGCATAACGCATAACGCATAACGCATAACGCATAACGCATAACGCATAACGCATAACGCATAACGCATAACGCATAACGCATAACGCATACCGCAAAACGCATAACGCATAACGCATAACGCATAACGCATAACGCATAAAGCATAACGCATAACGCATAACGCATATCGCAAACGTATAACGCATAACGCATAACGCATAACGCATAACTCATAACGCATAACGCATAACGCATAACGCATAACGCATAACGCATAACGCATAACGCATAACGCATAACGCATAACGCATAACGCATAACGCATAACGCATAACGCATAACGCATAACTCATAACGCATAACGCATAACGCGCACCGTATAACGCATAACGCATAACACATAACGCATAACGCATAACGCATAACGCATAACGCATAACGCATAACGCATAACGCATAACGCATAACGCATAACGCATAACGCATATCGCATAACGCATAACGCATAACGCATAACGCATAACGCATAACTCATAACGCATAACGCATAACGCATAACGCATAACGCACAACGCATAACGCATAACGCATAACGCATAACGCATAACGCATAACGCATAACGCATAACGCATAACGCATAACGCATACCGCAAAACGCATAACGCATAACGCATAACGCATAACGCATAACGCATAACGCATAACGCATAACGCATAAAGCATAACGCATAACGCATAAGGCATAACGCAAACGTATAACGCATAACGCATAACTCATAACGCATAACGCATAACGCATAACTCATAACGCATAACGCACACCGTATAACGCATAACGCATAACGCATAAAGCATAACGCATAAGGCATAACGCATAACGCAAACGTATAACGCCCAACGCATAAAGCATAACGAATAACCCATTACGCATAATCCATAACGCATAACGCATAACGCATAACGCATAACGCATAACGCATAACGCATAACGCATAACGCATAACGCATAACGCATAACGCATAAAGCAAACTTATAACGCACAACGCATAACGCATAACGCATAACGCATAACGCATAACGCATAACCCATAAAGTATAACACATAACGGATAACGCATAAAGTATAACACATAACGCATATCGCATTACGCATAACGCATAACGCATAACGCATAACGCATCACGCATAACGCATAACGCATAACACATAACGCATAACGCATAACTCATAACGCGTAACGCATAACGCATAACGCATAACGCACACCGTATAACGCATAACGAATAACGCATAACGCATAAAGCATAACGCATAACGCATAACGCATAACGCATAACGCATAACTCATAACGCATAACGCATAACACGCACCGTATAACGCATAACGCATAACACATAACGCATAACGCATCAAGCATAACGCATAAGGCATAACGCATAACGCAAACGTATAACGCCCAACGCATAAAGCATAACGAATAACCCATAACGCAAAATCCATAACGCATAACGCATAACGCATAACGCATAACGCACAACGCATAACGCATAATGCATAACGCATAATGCATAACGCATAAGGCATAACGCATTACGCATAACTTATAACTCATAACTCATAACGAATAACGCATAACGCAAAATGAATAACGCATAAAGCATAACGCATAACCCATAACCCTTAACGCATAACGCATAACGCATAATGCACAACGCTTAACGAATACCGCAAATCGCATAACGCCTAACGCATAACGGATCACGCATGACGCATAAAGCATAACGCATAACGCATAACGGATAACGCATAACGCATAACGCATAACGCATAACGCATAACGCATATCGCATAACGCATAAATCATAACCCATAACGCACAACGCATAACGCATAATGCACAACGCATAACGAATACCGCAAAACGCATAACGCATAACGCATAACGCATAACGCATACCGCATAACGCATAACGCATAACTCATAACGCATAACGCATAACGCATAACGCATAACGCACACCGTATAACGCATAACGAATAACGCATAACGCATAAAGCATAACGCATAACGCATAACGCATATCGCAAACGTATAACGCATAACGCATAACGCATAACGCATAACTCATAACGCATAACGCATAACGCATAACTCTTAACGCATAACGCATAACGCACACCGTATAACGCATAACGCATAACGCATAACGCATAAAGCATAACGCATAACGCATAACGCATAACGCATAACGCAAACGTATAACGCACAACGCATAAAGCATAACGAACAACCCATAACGCAAAATCCATAACGCATAACGCATAACGCATAACGCATAACGCACAACGAATAACGCATAACGCATAACGCATAACGCATAACGCATAACGCATAACGCATAACGCATAACGCATAACGCATAACGCATACCGCAAAACGCATAACGCATAATGCATAACGCATAACGCATAACGCATAACGCAAACGTATAACGCCCAACGCATAAAGCATAATGAACAACCCATAACGCATAATCCATAACGCACAACGCATAGCGCATAACGCATACAACATAACGCATAACGCATAACGCATAACGCATAACGCATAACGCATAACGCATAACGCATAACGCATAACGCATAACGCATAACGCATAACGCATAACGCATACCGCAAAACGCATAACGCATAACGCATAACGCATAACGCATAACGCATAACGCATAACGCATAACGCATAACGCATAACGCATAACGCATAACGCATAACGCACACCGTATAACGCATAACGCATAACGCATAACGCATAAAGCATAACGCATAACGCATAACGCATAACGCATAACTCATAACGCATAACGCATAACGCATAACGCATAACGCATAACGCATAACGCATAACTCATAACGCATAACGCATAACGCATAACGCATAAAACATAACGCATAACTCATAACGCATAACGCATAACGCATAACGCATAACGCATAACGCACACCGTATAACGCATAACGAATAACGCATAACGCATAACGCATAACGCATAACGCATAACGCATAACGAATACCGCAAAACGCATAATGCATAACGCATAACGCAAAACGCATAACGCATAACGCATAACGCATAACGCATAACGCATAACGCATAACGCATAACGCATAACGCATAACGCATAACGCATAACGCATAACGCATAACGAATACCGCAAAACGCATAACGCATAACGCATAACGCATAACGCATAACGCATAACTCATAACGCATAACGCATAACGCATAACGCTTAACGAATACCGCAAATCGCATAACGCCTAACGCATAACGGATCACGCATGACGCATAAAGCGTAACGCATAACGCATAACGCATAACGCATAACGCATAACGCATAACGCATAACGCATAACGCATAAAGCATGACGCATAACGCATAACGCATAAAGCAAACTTATAACGCACAACGCATAACGCATAACGCATAACGCATAACGCATAACGCATAACGCATAACGCATAACGCATAACGCATAACGCATAACGCATAACGCATATCGCATAACACATATCGCATAACCCATAACGCATAACGCATAAGGCATAACGCATGACGTTAACGCATAACGCATAACGGATCACGCATAACGGATCACGCATAACGCATAAAGCATAACGCATAACGCATAACGCATAACGCATAAAGCATTACGCATAACGGATAACGCATAACGCATAACGCATAACGCATAACGCATAACGCATATCGCATAACGCATAAATCATAACCCATAACGCACAACGCATAACGCATAATGCACAACGCATAACGAATACCGCAAAACGCATAACGCATAACGCATAACGCATAACGCATAACGCATAACGCATAACGCATAACGCATAACGCATAACGCATAACGCATAACGCATAACGCATAACGCATAACGCATAACGCATAACGCATAACGCATAACGGATCACGCATAACGGATCACGCATAACGCATAACGCATAACGCATAACGCATAACGCATAACGCATAACGCATAACGCATAACGCATAACGCATAACGCATAACGCATAACGCATAACGCATAACGCATAACGCATAACGCATAAGGCATAAAGCATAACGCATAAGGCATAACGCATAACGCATAACGCATAAAGCATAACGCATAACGCAAAACGCATAACGCATAACGCATAAAGCATTACGCATAACGGATAACGCATAACGCATAACGCATAACGCATAACGCATAACGCATAAATCATAACCCATAACGCACAACGCATAACGCATAATGCACAACGCATAACGAATACCGCAAAACGAATACCGCAAAACGCATAACGCATAACGCATAACGCATAACGCATAACGCATAACGCATAACGCATAACGCATAACGCATAACGCATAACGCATAACGCATAACGCATAACGCATAACGCATAACGCATAACGCATAACGCATAACGCATAACGCATAACGCATAACGCATAACGCATAACGCATAACGCATAACGCATAACGCATAACGCATAACGCATAACGCATAACTCATAAAGCATAACGCATAACGCATAACGCATAAAGCAAACTTATAACGCACAACGCATAACGCATAACGCATAACGCATAACGCATAACGCATAACGCACACCGTATAACGCATAACGCATAACGCATAACGCATAAAGCATAACGCATAACGCATAACGCATAACGCATAACTCATAACGCATAACGCATAACGCATAACGCATAAAACATAACGCATAACTCATAACGCATAACGCATAACGCATAACGCATAACGCATAACGCACACCGTATAACGCATAACGAATAACGCATAACGCATAACGCATAACGCATAACGCATAACGCATAACGAATACCGCAAAACGCATAATGCATAACGCATAACGCAAAACGCATAACGCATAACGCATAACGCATAACGCATAACGCATAACGCATAACGCATAACGAATACCGCAAAACGCATAACGCATAACGCATAACGCATAACGCATAACTCATAACGCATAACGCATAACGCATAACGCTTAACGAATACCGCAAATCGCATAACGCCTAACGCATAACGGATCACGCATGACGCATAAAGCGTAACGCATAAACCATAACGCATTACGCATAACGCATCACGCATAACGCATAACGCATAACGCATAACGCATAACGCATAACGCATATCGCATAACACATAACGCATAACCCATAACGCATAAGGCATAACGCATAACGTTAACGCATAACGCATAACGCATAATGTATAACGCATAACGCATAACGCATAACGCATAACGCATAACGCATAAAGCATAACGCATAACGCATAACGCATAACGCAAACGTATAACGCATAACGCATGACTCATAACGCATAACGCATAACGCATAACGCATAACGCATAACGCATAACTCATAACGCATAACGCATAACGCACACCGTATAAGGCATAACGCATAACGCATAACGCATAAAGCATAACGCATAAGGCATAACGCATAACGCAAACGTATAACGCCCAACGCATAAAGCATAACGAATAAACCATTACGCATAATCCATAACGCATAACGCATAACGCATAACGCATAACGCATAACGCATAACGCATAACGCATAACGCATAACGCATAACGCATAACGCATAAAGCATAACGCATAACGCATAACGCATAAAGCAAACTTATAACGCACAACGCATAACGCATAACGCATAACGCATAACGCATAACGCATAACGCATAACGCATAACGCATAACGCATAACGCATAACCCATAAAGTATAACACATAACGGATAACGCATAAAGTATAACACATAACGCATATCGCATTACGCATAACGCATCACGCATAACGCATAACGCATAACGCATAACACATAATGCATAACGCATATCGCATAAAACATAACGCATAACGCATAACGTACAACGTATAACGCATAACGCATAACGCATAACGCATAACGCATAACGCATAACGCATATCGCATAACACATAACGCATAACGCATGAGGCATAACGCATAACGTTAACGCATAACGCATAACGGATCACGCATAACGGATCACGCATAACGCATAAAGCATAACGCATAACGCATAACGCATAACGCATAAAGCATTACGCATAACGCATATCGCATAAAACATAACGCATTACGCATAACGTACAACGTATAACGCATAACGCATAACGCATAACGCATAACGCATAACGCATAACGCATAACGCATAACGCATAACGCATAAAGCATAACGCATAACCCATAACTCTTAACGCATAACGTATAACGCATAACGCATAACGCATAACGCATAACTCATAACGCATAACGCATAACGCATAACGCATAACGCATAACGCATAACGCATAACGCATAACGCATAACGCATAACGCATAACGCATAACGCATAACGCATAACGCATAACGCATAACTCATAACGCATAACGCATAACGCGCACCGTATAACGCATAACGCATAACACATAACGCATAACGCATAACGCATAACGCATAACGCATAACGCATAACGCATAACGCATAACGCATAACGCATAACGCATAACGCATATCGCATAACGCATAACGCATAACGCATAACGCATAACGCATAACTCATAACGCATAACGCATAACGCATAACGCATAACGCACAACGCATAACGCATAACGCATAACGCATAACGCATAACGCATAACGCATAACGCATAACGCATAACGCATAACGCATAACGCATACCGCAAAACGCATAACGCATAACGCATAACGCATAACGCATAACGCATAACGCATAACGCATAACGCATAAAGCATAACGCATAACGCATAAGGCATAACGCAAACGTATAACGCATAACGCATAACTCATAACGCATAACGCATAACGCATAACTCATAACGCATAACGCACACCGTATAACGCATAACGCATAACGCATAAAGCATAACGCATAAGGCATAACGCATAACGCAAACGTATAACGCCCAACGCATAAAGCATAACGAATAACCCATTACGCATAATCCATAACGCATAACGCATAACGCATAACGCATAACGCATAACGCATAACGCATAACGCATAAAGCATAACGCATAACGCATAACGCATAAAGCAAACTTATAACGCACAACGCATAACGCATAACGCATAACGCATAACGCATAACGCATAACCCATAAAGTATAACACATAACGGATAACGCATAAAGTATAACACATAACGCATATCGCATTACGCATAACGCATAACGCATAACGCATAACGCATCACGCATAACGCATAACGCATAACACATAACGCATAACGCATAACTCATAACGCGTAACGCATAACGCATAACGCATAACGCACACCGTATAACGCATAACGAATAACGCATAACGCATAAAGCATAACGCATAACGCATAACGCATAACGCATAACGCATAACTCATAACGCATAACGCATAACACGCACCGTATAACGCATAACGCATAACACATAACGCATAACGCATCAAGCATAACGCATAAGGCATAACGCATAACGCAAACGTATAACGCCCAACGCATAAAGCATAACGAATAACCCATAACGCAAAATCCATAACGCATAACGCATAACGCATAACGCATAACGCACAACGCATAACGCATAACGCATAACGCATAATGCATAACGCATAAGGCATAACGCATTACGCATAACTTATAACTCATAACTCATAACGAATAACGCATAACGCAAAATGAATAACGCATAAAGCATAACGCATAACCCATAACCCTTAACGCATAACGCATAACGCATAATGCACAACGCTTAACGAATACCGCAAATCGCATAACGCCTAACGCATAACGGATCACGCATGACGCATAAAGCATAACGCATAACGCATAACGGATAACGCATAACGCATAACGCATAACGCATAACGCATAACGCATATCGCATAACGCATAAATCATAACCCATAACGCACAACGCATAACGCATAATGCACAACGCATAACGAATACCGCAAAACGCATAACGCATAACGCATAACGCATAACGCATACCGCATAACGCATAACGCATAACTCATAACGCATAACGCATAACGCATAACGCATAACGCACACCGTATAACGCATAACGAATAACGCATAACGCATAAAGCATAACGCATAACGCATAACGCATATCGCAAACGTATAACGCATAACGCATAACGCATAACGCATAACTCATAACGCATAACGCATAACGCATAACTCTTAACGCATAACGCATAACGCACACCGTATAACGCATAACGCATAACGCATAACGCATAAAGCATAACGCATAACGCATAACGCATAACGCATAACGCAAACGTATAACGCACAACGCATAAAGCATAACGAACAACCCATAACGCAAAATCCATAACGCATAACGCATAACGCATAACGCATAACGCACAACGAATAACGCATAACGCATAACGCATAACGCATAACGCATAACGCATAACGCATAACGCATAACGCATAACGCATAACGCATACCGCAAAACGCATAACGCATAATGCATAACGCATAACGCATAACGCATAACGCAAACGTATAACGCCCAACGCATAAAGCATAATGAACAACCCATAACGCATAATCCATAACGCACAACGCATAGCGCATAACGCATACAACATAACGCATAACGCATAACGCATAACGCATAACGCATAACGCATAACGCATAACGCATAACGCATAACGCATAACGCATAACGCATAACGCATAACGCATACCGCAAAACGCATAACGCATAACGCATAACGCATAACGCATAACGCATAACGCATAACGCATAACGCATAACGCATAACGCATAACGCACACCGTATAACGCATAACGCATAACGCATAACGCATAAAGCATAACGCATAACGCATAACGCATAACGCATAACTCATAACGCATAACGCATAACGCATAACGCATAACGCATAACGCATAACGCATAACTCATAACGCATAACGCATAACGCATAACGCATAAAACATAACGCATAACTCATAACGCATAACGCATAACGCATAACGCATAACGCATAACGCACACCGTATAACGCATAACGAATAACGCATAACGCATAACGCATAACGCATAACGAATACCGCAAAACGCATAATGCATAACGCATAACGCAAAACGCATAACGCATAACGCATAACGCATAACGCATAACGCATAACGCATAACGCATAACGCATAACGCATAACGCATAACGCATAACGCATAACGAATACCGCAAAACGCATAACGCATAACGCATAACGCATAACGCATAACGCATAACTCATAACGCATAACGCATAACGCATAACGCTTAACGAATACCGCAAATCGCATAACGCCTAACGCATAACGGATCACGCATGACGCATAAAGCGTAACGCATAACGCATAACGCATAACGCATAACGCATAACGCATAACGCATAACGCATAACGCATAAAGCATGACGCATAACGCATAACGCATAAAGCAAACTTATAACGCACAACGCATAACGCATAACGCATAACGCATAACGCATAACGCATAACGCATAACGCATAACGCATAACGCATAACGCATAACGCATAACGCATATCGCATAACACATATCGCATAACCCATAACGCATAACGCATAAGGCATAACGCATGACGTTAACGCATAACGCATAACGGATCACGCATAACGGATCACGCATAACGCATAAAGCATAACGCATAACGCATAACGCATAACGCATAAAGCATTACGCATAACGGATAACGCATAACGCATAACGCATAACGCATAACGCATAACGCATATCGCATAACGCATAAATCATAACCCATAACGCACAACGCATAACGCATAATGCACAACGCATAACGAATACCGCAAAACGCATAACGCATAACGCATAACGCATAACGCATAACGCATAACGCATAACGCATAACGCATAACGCATAACGCATAACGCATAACGCATAACGCATAACGCATAACGCATAACGCATAACGCATAAAGCATAACGCATAAGGCATAACGCATAACGCATAACGCATAAAGCATAACGCATAACGCAAAACGCATAACGCATAACGCATAAAGCATTACGCATAACGGATAACGCATAACGCATAACGCATAACGCATAACGCATAACGCATAAATCATAACCCATAACGCACAACGCATAACGCATAATGCACAACGCATAACGAATACCGCAAAACGAATACCGCAAAACGCATAACGCATAACGCATAACGCATAACGCATAACGCATAACGCATAACGCATAACGCATAACGCATAACGCATAACGCATAACGCATAACGCATAACGCATAACGCATAACGCATAACGCATAACGCATAACGCATAACGCATAACGCATAACGCATAACGCATAACGCATAACGCATAACGCATAACGCATAACGCATAACGCATAACGCATAACGCATAACGCATAACGCATAAAGCATAACGCATAACGCATAACGCATAAAGCAAACGTATAACGCACAACGCATAACGCATAACGCATAACGCATAACGCATAACGCATAACGCACACCGTATAACGCATAACGCATAACGCATAACGCATAAAGCATAACGCATAACGCATAACGCATAACGCATAACGCATAACGCATAACGCATAACGCATAACGCATAAAGCATAACGCATAACTCATAACGCATAACGCATAACGCATAACGCATAACGCATAACGCACACCGTATAACGCATAACGAATAACGCATAACGCATAACGCATAACGCATAACGCATAACGCATAACGAATACCGCAAAACGCATAATGCATAACGCATAACGCAAAACGCATAACGCATAACGCATAACGCATAACGCATAACGCATAACGCATAACGCATAACGCATAACGCATAACGCATAACGAATACCGCAAAACGCATAACGCATAACGCATAACGCATAACGCATAACTCATAACGCATAACGCATAACGCATAACGCTTAACGAATACCGCAAATCGCATAACGCCTAACGCATAACGGATCACGCATGACGCATAAAGCATAACGCATAACGCATAACGCATAACGCATAACGCATAACGCATAACGCATAACGCATAACGCATAAAACATAACGCATAACGCATAACGTACAACGTATAACGCATAACGCATAACGCATAACGCATAACGCATAACGCATATCGCATAGCACATAACGCATAAACCATAACGCATAACGCATAAGGCATAACGCATAATGTTAACGCATAACGCATAACGCATAACGCATAACGCATAACGCATAACGCATAACGCATAACGCATAACGTATATCGCATAAAACATAACGCATAACGCATAACGTACAACGTATAACGCATAACGCATAACGCATAACGCATAACGCATATCGCATAACACATAACGCATAAACCATAACGCATTACGCATAACGCATCACGCATAACGCATAACGCATAACGCATAACGCATAACGCATAACGCATATCGCATAACACATAACGCATAACCCATAACGCATAAGGCATAACGCATAACGTTAACGCATAACGCATAACGCATAACGCATAACGCATAACGCATAACGCATAACGCATAACGCATAACGCATAAAGCATAACGCATAACGCATAACGCATAACGCAAACGTATAACGCATAACGCATGACTCATAACGCATAACGCATAACGCATAACGCATAACGCATAACGCATAACTCATAACGCATAACGCATAACGCACACCGTATAAGGCATAACGCATAACGCATAACGCATAAAGCATAACGCATAAGGCATAACGCATAACGCAAACGTATAACGCCCAACGCATAAAGCATAACGAATAAACCATTACGCATAATCCATAACGCATAACGCATAACGCATAACGCATAACGCATAACGCATAACGCATAACGCATAACGCATAACGCATAACGCATAACGCATAACGCATAACGCATAACGCATAAAGCAAACTTATAACGCACAACGCATAACGCATAACGCATAACGCATAACGCATAACGCATAACGCATAACGCATAACGCATAACGCATAACGCATAACCCATAAAGTATAACACATAACGGATAACGCATAAAGTATAACACATAACGCATATCGCATTACGCATAACGCATAACGCATAACGCATAACGCATAACGCATAACACATAATGCATAACGCATATCGCATAAAACATAACGCATAACGCATAACGTACAACGTATAACGCATAACGCATAACGCATAACGCATAACGCATAACGCATAACGCATATCGCATAACACATAACGCATAACGCATGAGGCATAACGCATAACGTTAACGCATAACGCATAACGGATCACGCATAACGGATCACGCATAACGCATAAAGCATAACGCATAACGCATAACGCATAACGCATAAAGCATTACGCATAACGCATATCGCATAAAACATAACGCATTACGCATAACGTACAACGTATAACGCATAACGCATAACGCATAACGCATAACGCATAACGCATAACGCATAACGCATAACGCATAACGCATAAAGCATAACGCATAACCCATAACTCTTAACGCATAACGCATAACGCATAATGCACAACGCTTAACGAATACCGCATAAATCATAACCCATAACGCACAACGCATAACGCATAATGCACAACGCATAACGAATACCGCAAAACGAATACCGCAAAACGCATAACGCATAACGCATAACGCATAACGCATAACGCATAACGCATAACGCATAACGCATAACGCATAACGCATAACGCATAACGCATAACGCATAACGCATAACGCATAACGCATAACGCATAACGCATAACGCATAACGCATAACGCATAACGCATAACGCATAACGCATAACGCATAACGCATAACGCATAACGCATAACGCATAACGCATAACGCATAACGCATAACGCATAACGCATAAAGCATAACGCATAACGCATAACGCATAAAGCAAACTTATAACGCACAACGCATAACGCATAACGCATAACGCATAACGCATAACGCATAACGCACACCGTATAACGCATAACGCATAACGCATAACGCATAAAGCATAACGCATAACGCATAACGCATAACGCATAACTCATAACGCATAACGCATAACGCATAACGCATAAAACATAACGCATAACTCATAACGCATAACGCATAACGCATAACGCATAACGCATAACGCACACCGTATAACGCATAACGAATAACGCATAACGCATAACGCATAACGCATAACGCATAACGCATAACGAATACCGCAAAACGCATAATGCATAACGCATAACGCAAAACGCATAACGCATAACGCATAACGCATAACGCATAACGCATAACGCATAACGCATAACGCATAACGCATAACGCATAACGAATACCGCAAAACGCATAACGCATAACGCATAACGCATAACGCATAACTCATAACGCATAACGCATAACGCATAACGCTTAACGAATACCGCAAATCGCATAACGCCTAACGCATAACGGATCACGCATGACGCATAAAGCGTAACGCATAACGCATAACGCATAACGCATAACGCATAACGCATAACGCATAACGCATAACGCATAAAACATAACGCATAACGCATAACGTACAACGTATAACGCATAACGCATAACGCATAACGCATAACGCATAACGCATAACGCATAGCACATAACGCATAAACCATAACGCATAACGCATAAGGCATAACGCATAATGTTAACGCATAACGCATAACGCATAACGCATAACGCATAACGCATAACGCATAACGCATAACGCATAACGTATATCGCATAAAACATAACGCATAACGCATAACGTACAACGTATAACGCATAACGCATAACGCATAACGCATAACGCATATCGCATAACACATAACGCATAAACCATAACGCATTACGCATAACGCATAACGCATAACGCATAACGCATAACGCATAACGCATAACGCATAACGCATATCGCATAACACATAACGCATAACCCATAACGCATAAGGCATAACGCATAACGTTAACGCATAACGCATAACGCATAATGTATAACGCATAACGCATAACGCATAACGCATAACGCATAACGCATAAAGCATAACGCATAACGCATAACGCATAACGCAAACGTATAACGCATAACGCATGACTCATAACGCATAACGCATAACGCATAACGCATAACGCATAACGCATAACTCATAACGCATAACGCATAACGCACACCGTATAAGGCATAACGCATAACGCATAACGCATAAAGCATAACGCATAAGGCATAACGCATAACGCAAACGTATAACGCCCAACGCATAAAGCATAACGAATAAACCATTACGCATAATCCATAACGCATAACGCATAACGCATAACGCATAACGCATAACGCATAACGCATAACGCATAACGCATAACGCATAACGCATAACGCATAACGCATAACGCATAACGCATAAAGCAAACGTATAACGCACAACGCATAACGCATAACGCATAACGCATAACGCATAACGCATAACGCATAACGCATAACGCATAACGCATAACGCATAACCCATAAAGTATAACACATAACGGATAACGCATAAAGTATAACACATAACGCATATCGCATTACGCATAACGCATCACGCATAACGCATAACGCATAACGCATAACACATAATGCATAACGCATATCGCATAAAACATAACGCATAACGCATAACGTACAACGTATAACGCATAACGCATAACGCATAACGCATAACGCATAACGCATAACGCATAACGCATAACACATAACGCATAACGCATGAGGCATAACGCATAACGTTAACGCATAACGCATAACGGATCACGCATAACGGATCACGCATAACGCATAAAGCATAACGCATAACGCATAACGCATAACGCATAAAGCATTACGCATAACGCATATCGCATAAAACATAACGCATTACGCATAACGTACAACGTATAACGCATAACGCATAACGCATAACGCATAACGCATAACGCATAACGCATAACGCATAACGCATAACGCATAAAGCATAACGCATAACCCATAACTCTTAACGCATAACGCATAACGCATAATGCACAACGCTTAACGAATACCGCAAATCGCATAACGCCTAACGCATAACGGATCACGCATGACGCATAAAGCATAACGCATAACGCATAACGCATAACGGATAACGCATAACGCATAACGCATAACGCATAATGCATAACGAATACCGCAAAACGCATAACGCATAACGCATAACGCATAACGCATAACTCATAACGCATAACGCATAACGCATAACGCTTAACGAATACCGCAAATCGCATAACGCCTAACGCATAACGGATCACGCATGACGCATAAAGCGTAACGCATAACGCATAACGCATAACGCATAACGCACAACGCATAACGCATAACGCATAACGCATAACGCATAACGCATAACGCACACCGTATAACGCATAACGCATAACGCATAACGCATAAAGCATAACGCATAACGCATAACGCATAACGCATAACTCATAACGCATAACGCATAACGCATAATGCATAAAACATAACGCATAACTCATAACGCATAACGCATAACGCATAACGCATAACGCATAACGCACACCGTATAACGCATAACGAATAACGCATAACGCATAACGCATAACGCATAACGCATAACGCATAACGAATACCGCAAAACGCATAATGCATA
The DNA here is from genome assembly GCA_916610235.2 of Lasioglossum morio. Lineage (NCBI taxonomy): Eukaryota > Metazoa > Arthropoda > Insecta > Hymenoptera > Halictidae > Lasioglossum > Lasioglossum morio. Next base: position 346,463 of record CAKAJA020000564.1, on the reverse strand, counting down.
ACGCATAACGCAAAACGCATAACGCATAACGCATAACGCATAACGCATAACGCATAACGCATAACGCATAACGAATACCGCAAAACGCATAACGCATAACGCATAACGCATAACGCATAACTCATAACGCATAACGCATAACGCATAACGCTTAACGAATACCGCAAATCGCATAACGCCTAACGCATAACGGATCACGCATGACGCATAAAGCGTAACGCATAACGCATAACGCATAACGCATAACGCATAACGCATAACGCATAACGCATAAAACATAACGCATAACGCATAACGTACAACGTATAACGCATAACGCATAACGCATAACGCATAACGCATAACGCATATCGCATAGCACATAACGCATAAACCATAACGCATAACGCATAAGGCATAACGCATAATGTTAACGCATAACGCATAACGCATAACGCATAACGCATAACGCATAACGCATAACGCATAACGCATAACGTATATCGCATAAAACATAACGCATAACGCATAACGTACAACGTATAACGCATAACGCATAACGCATAACGCATAACGCATATCGCATAACACATAACGCATAAACCATAACGCATTACGCATAACGCATCACGCATAACGCATAACGCATAACGCATAACGCATAACGCATAACGCATATCGCATAACACATAACGCATAACCCATAACGCATAAGGCATAACGCATAACGTTAACGCATAACGCATAACGCATAATGCATAACGCATAACGCATAACGCATAACGCATAACGCATAACGCATAAAGCATAACGCATAACGCATAACGCATAACGCAAACGTATAACGCATAACGCATGACTCATAACGCATAACGCATAACGCATAACGCATAACGCATAACGCATAACGCATAACGCATAACGCATAACGCACACCGTATAAGGCATAACGCATAACGCATAACGCATAAAGCATAACGCATAAGGCATAACGCATAACGCAAACGTATAACGCCCAACGCATAAAGCATAACGAATAAACCATTACGCATAATCCATAACGCATAACGCATAACGCATAACGCATAACGCATAACGCATAACGCATAACGCATAACGCATAACGCATAAAGCATAACGCATAACGCATAACGCATAAAGCAAACTTATAACGCACAACGCATAACGCATAACGCATAACGCATAACGCATAACGCATAACGCATAACGCATAACGCATAACGCATAACGCATAACCCATAAAGTATAACACATAACGGATAACGCATAAAGTATAACACATAACGCATATCGCATTACGCATAACGCATAACGCATAACGCATAACGCATAACGCATAACACATAATGCATAACGCATATCGCATAAAACATAACGCATAACGCATAACGTACAACGTATAACGCATAACGCATAACGCATAACGCATAACGCATAACGCATAACGCATATCGCATAACACATAACGCATAACGCATGAGGCATAACGCATAACGTTAACGCATAACGCATAACGGATCACGCATAACGGATCACGCATAACGCATAAAGCATAACGCATAACGCATAACGCATAACGCATAAAGCATTACGCATAACGCATATCGCATAAAACATAACGCATTACGCATAACGTACAACGTATAACGCATAACGCATAACGCATAACGCATAACGCATAACGCATAACGCATAACGCATAACGCATAAAGCATAACGCATAACCCATAACTCTTAACGCATAACGCATAACGCATAATGCACAACGCTTAACGAATACCGCAAATCGCATAACGCCTAACGCATAACGGATCACGCATGAAGCATAAAGCATAACGCATAACGCATAACGCATAACGGATAACGCATAACGCATAACGCATAACGCATAACGCATAACGCATAACGCATATCGCATAACGCATAAATCATAACCCATAACGCACAACGCATAACGCATAATGCACAACGCATAACGAATACCGCAAAACGCATAACGCATAACGCATAACGCATAACGCATAACGCATAACGCATAACGCATAACGCATAACGCATAACGCATAACGCATAACGCATAACGCATAACGCATAACGCATAACGCATAACGCATAACGCATAACGCATAACGCATAACGCATAACGCATAACGCATAACGCATAACTCATAACGCATAACGCATAACGCATAACGCATAACTCATAACGCATAACGCATAACGCACACCGTATAACGCATAACGCATAACGCATAAAGCATAACGCATAAGGCATAACGCATAACGCAAACGTATAACGCCCAACGCATAAAGCATAACGAACAACCCATAACGCATAACGCATAACGCATAACGCATAACGCATAACGCATAAAGCATAACGCATAACCCATAACCCTTAACGCATAACGCATAACGCATAATGCACAACGCTTAACGAATACCGCAAATCGCATAACGCCTAACGCATAACGGATCACGCATGACGCATAAAGCATAACGCATAACGCATAACGCATAACGGATAACGCATAACGCATAACGCATAACGCATAACGCATAACGCATAACGCATATCGCATAACGCATAAATCATAACCCATAACGCACAACGCATAACGCATAATGCACAACGCATAACGAATACCGCAAAACGCATAACGCATAACGCATAACGCATAACGCATAACGCATAACGCATAACGCATAACGCATAACGCATAACGCATAACGCATAACGCATAACGCATAACGCATAACGCATAACGCATAACGCATAACGCATAACGCATAACTCATAACGCATAACGCATAACGCATAACGCATAACTCATAACGCATAACGCATAACGCACACCGTATAACGCATAACGCATAACGCATAAAGCATAACGCATAAGGCATAACGCACAACGCAAACGTATAACGCCCAACGCATAAAGCATAACGAACAACCCATAACGCAAAATCCATAACGCATAACGCATAACGCATAACGCATAACGCACAACGCATAACGCATAACGCATAACGCATAACGCATAACGCATAACGCATAACGCATAACGCATAACGCATAACGCATAACGCATAACGCATACCGCAAAACGCATAACGCATAACGCATAACGCATAACGCATAACGCATAACGCATAAAGCATAACGCATAACGCATAAGGCATAACGCAAACGTATAACGCATAACGCATAACTCATAACGCATAACGCATAACGCATAACTCATAACGCATAACGCATAACGCACACCGTATAACGCATAACGCATAACGCATAAAGCATAACGCATAAGGCATAACGCATAACGCAAACGTATAACGCCCAACGCATAAAGCATAACGAAGAACCCATTACGCATAATCCATAACGCATAACGCATAACGCATAACGCATAACGCATAAGGCATAACGCATAAAGCATAACGCATAACGCATAACGCATAAAGCAAACTTATAACGCACAACGCATAACGCATAACGCATAACGCATAACGCATAACCCATAAAGTATAACACATAACGGATAACGCATAAAGTATAACACATAACGCATATCGCATTACGCATAACGCATAACGCATAACGCATAACGCATCACGCATAACGCATAACGCATAACGCATAACGCATAACACATAACGCATAACGCATATCGCATAAAACATAACGCATAACGTACAACGTATAACGCATAACGCATAACGCATAACGCATAACGCATATCGCATAACACATAACGCATAACCCATAACGCATAACGCATAAGGCATAACGCATAACGTTAACGCATAACGCATAACGGATCACGCATAACGCATCACGCATAACGCATAAAGCATAACGCATAACGCATAACGCATAACGCATAACGCATAACGCATAAAGCATTACGCATAACGCATATCGCATAAAACATAACGCATTACGCATAACGTACAACGTATAACGCATAACGCATAACGCATAACGCATAACGAATAACGCATAACGCATATCGCATAACACATAACGCATAACGCATAATGCATGACGCATAAGGCATAACGCATTACGCATAACTTATAACTCATAACTCATAACGAATAACGCATAACGCAAAATGAATAACGCATAAAGCATAACGCATAACCCATAACCCTTAACGCATAACGCATAACGCATAATGCACAACGCTTAACGAATACCGCAAATCGCATAACGCCTAACGCATAACGGATCACGCATGACGCATAAAGCGTAACGCATAACGCATAACGCATAACGGATAACGCATAACGCATAACGCATAACGCATAACGCATAACGCATAACGCATATCGCATAACGCATAAATCATAACCCATAACGCACAACGCATAACGCATAATGCACAACGCATAACGAATACCGCAAAACGCATAACGCATAACGCATAACGCATAACGCATAACGCATAACGCATAACGCATAACGCATAACTCATAACGCATAACGCATAACGCATAACGCATAACGCACACCGTATAACGCATAACGAATAACGCATAACGCATAAAGCATAACGCATAACGCATAACGCATAACGCATAACTCATAACGCATAACGCATAACGCGCACCGTATAACGCATAACGCATAACACATAACGCATAACGCATCAAGCATAACGCATAAGGCATAACGCATAACGCAAACGTATAACGCCCAACGCATAAAGCATAACGAACAACCCATAACGCAAAATCCATAACGCATAACGCATAACGCATAACGCATAACGCACAACGCATAACGCATAACGCATAACGCATAACGCATAACGCATAACGCATAACGCATAACGCATACCGCAAAACGCATAACGCATAACGCATAACGCATAACGCATAACGCATAACGCATAACGCATAAAGCATAACGCATAACGCATAACGCAAACGTATAACGCCCAACGCATAAAGCATAACGAACAACCCATAACGCATAATCCATAACGCACAACGCATAGCGCATAACGCATAACGCATAACGCATAACGCATAACGCATAACGCATAACGCATAACGCATAACGCATAACGCATAACGCATAACGCATAACGCATAACGCATACCGCAAAACGCATAACGCATAACGCATAACGCATAACGCATAACGCATAACGCATAAAGCATAACGCATAACGCATAACGCAAACGTATAACGCCCAACGCATAAAGCATAACGAACAACCCATAACGCATAATCCATAACGCACAACGCATAGCGCATAACGCATATCGCATAACGCATAACGCATAACGCATAACGCATAACGCATAACGCATAACGCATAACGCATAACGCATAACGCATAACGCATAACGCATAACGCATAACGCATAACGCATAACGCATAACTCATAACGCATAACGCATAACGCGCACCGTATAACGCATAACGCATAACACATAACGCATAACGCATAACGCATAACGCATAACGCATAACGCATAACGCATAACGCATAACGCATAACGCATAACGCATAACGCATAACGCATAACGCATAACGCATAACTCATAACGCATAACGCATAACGCGCACCGTATAACGCATAACGCATAACACATAACGCATAACGCATAACGCATAACGCATAACGCATAACGCATAACGCATAACGCATAACGCATAACGCATAACGCATAACGCATAACGCATAACGCATAACGCATAACGCATAACGCATAACGCATAACGCATAACGCATAACTCATAACGCATAACGCATAACGCATAACGCATAACGCACAACGCATAACGCATAACGCATAACGCATAACGCATAACGCATAACGCATAACGCATAACGCATAACGCATAACGCATAACGCATACCGCAAAACGCATAACGCATAACGCATAACGCATAACGCATAACGCATAACGCATAACGCATAACGCATAAAGCATAACGCATAACGCATAAGGCATAACGCAAACGTATAACGCATAACGCATAACTCATAACGCATAACGCATAACGCATAACTCATAACGCATAACGCATAACGCACACCGTATAACGCATAACGCATAACGCATAAAGCATAACGCATAAGGCATAACGCATAACGCAAACGTATAACGCCCAACGCATAAAGCATAACGAATAACCCATTACGCATAATCCATAACGCATAACGCATAACGCATAACGCATAACGCATAACGCATAACGCATAAAGCATAACGCATAACGCATAACGCATAAAGCAAACTTATAACGCACAACGCATAACGCATAACGCATAACGCATAACGCATAACGCATAACCCATAAAGTATAACACATAACGGATAACGCATAAAGTATAACACATAACGCATATCGCATTACGCATAACGCATAACGCATAACACATAACGCATAACGTACAACGTATAACGCATAACGCATAACGCATAACGCATAACGCATAACGCATATCGCATAACACATAACGCATAACCCATAACGCATAACGCATAAGGCATAACGCATAACGTTAACGCATAACGCATAACGGATCACGCATAACGCATCACGCATAACGCATAAAGGATAACGCATAACGCATAACGCATAACGCATAAAGCATTACGCATAACGCATATCGCATAAAACATAACGCATTACGCATAACGTACAACGTATAACGCATAACGCATAACGCATAACGCATAACGCATAACGCATAACGAATAACGCATAACGCATATCGCATAACACATAACGCATAACGCATAATGCATGACGCATAAGGCATAACGCATTACGCATAACTTATAACTCATAACTCATAACGAATAACGCATAACGCAAAATGAATAACGCATAAAGCATAACGCATAACCCATAACCCTTAACGCATAACGCATAACGCATAATGCACAACGCTTAACGAATACCGCAAATCGCATAACGCCTAACGCATAACGGATCACGCATGACGCATAAAGCGTAACGCATAACGCATAACGCATAACGGATAACGCATAACGCATAACGCATAACGCATAACGCATAACGCATAACGCATAACGCATATCGCATAACGCATAAATCATAACCCATAACGCACAACGCATAACGCATAATGCACAACGCATAACGAATACCGCAAAACGCATAACGCATAACGCATAACGCATAACGCATAACGCATAACGCATAACGCATAACGCATAACGCATAACGCATAACGCATAACGCATAACGCATAACGCATAACGCATACCGCAAAACGCATAACGCATAACGCATAACGCATAACGCATAACGCATAACGCATAAAGCATAACGCATAACGCATAACGCAAACGTATAACGCCCAACGCATAAAGCATAACGAACAACCCATAACGCATAATCCATAACGCACAACGCATAGCGCATAACGCATAACGCATAACGCATAACGCATAACGCATAACGCATAACGCATAACGCATAACGCATAACGCATAACGCATAACGCATAACGCATAACGCATAACGCATAACTCATAACGCATAACGCATAACGCGCACCGTATAACGCATAACGCATAACACATAACGCATAACGCATAACGCATAACGCATAACGCATAACGCATAACGCGTAACGCATAACGCATAACGCATAACGCATAACGCATAACGCATAACGCATAACGCATAACGCATAACGCATAACGCATAACGCATAACTCATAACGCATAACGCATAACGCATAACGCATTTCGCACAACGCATAACGCATAACGCATAACGCATAACGCATAACGCATAACGCATAACGCATAACGCATAACGCATACCGCAAAACGCATAACGCATAACGCATAACGCATAACGCATAACGCATAACGCATAACGCATAACGCATAAAGCATAACGCATAACGCATAAGGCATAACGCAAACGTATAACGCATAACGCATAACTCATAACGCATAACGCATAACGCATAACTCATAACGCATAACGCATAACGCACACCGTATAACGCATAACGCATAACGCATAAAGCATAACGCATAAGGCATAACGCATAACGCAAACGTATAACGCCCAACGCATAAAGCATAACGAATAACCCATTACGCATAATCCATAACGCATAACGCATAACGCATAACGCATAACGCATAACGCATAACGCATAAAGCATAACGCATAACGCATAAAGCAAACTTATAACGCACAACGCATAACGCATAACGCATAACGCATAACGCATAACGCATAACCCATAAAGTATAACACATAACGGATAACGCATAAAGTATAACACATAACGCATATCGCATTACGCATAACGCATAACGCATAACACATAACGCATAACGTACAACGTATAACGCATAACGCATAACGCATAACGCATAACGCATAACGCATATCGCATAACACATAACGCATAACCCATAACGCATAACGCATAAGGCATAACGCATAACGTTAACGCATAACGCATAACGGATCACGCATAACGCATCACGCATAACGCATAAAGCATAACGCATAACGCATAACGCATAACGCATAAAGCATTACGCATAACGCATATCGCATAAAACATAACGCATTACGCATAACGTACAACGTATAACGCATAACGCATAACGCATAACGCATAACGCATAACGAATAACGCATAACGCATATCGCATAACACATAACGCATAACGCATAATGCATGACGCATAAGGCATAACGCATTACGCATAACTTATAACTCATAACTCATAACGAATAACGCATAACGCAAAATGAATAACGCATAAAGCATAACGCATAACCCATAACCCTTAACGCATAACGCATAACGCATAATGCACAACGCTTAACGAATACCGCAAATCGCATAACGCCTAACGCATAACGGATCACGCATGACGCATAAAGCGTAACGCATAACGCATAACGCATAACGGATAACGCATAACGCATAACGCATAACGCATAACGCATAACGCATAACGCATAACGCATAACGCATATCGCATAACGCATAAATCATAACCCATAACGCACAACGCATAACGCATAATGCACAACGCATAACGAATACCGCATAACGCATAACGCATAACGCATAACGCATAACGCATACCGCAAAACGCATAACGCATAACGCATAACGCATAACGCATAACGCATAACGCATAAAGCATAACGCATAACGCATAACGCAAACGAATAACGCCCAACGCATAAAGCATAACGAACAACCCATAACGCATAATCCATAACGCACAACGCATAGCGCATAACGCATAACGCATAACGCATAACGCATAACGCATAACGCATAACGCATAACGCATAACGCATAACGCATAACGCATAACGAATACCGCATTACGCATAACGTACAACGTATAACGCATAACGCATAACGCATAACGCATAACGCATAACGCATATCGCATAACACATAACGCATAACCCATAATGCATAACGCATAAGGCATAACGCATTACGCATAACTTATAACTCATAACTCATAACGAATAACGCATAACGCAAAATGAATAACGCATAAAGCATAACGCATAACCCATAACCCTTAACGCATAACGCATAACGCATAATGCACAACGCTTAACGAATACCGCAAATCGCATAACGCCTAACGCATAACGGATCACGCATGACGCATAAAGCATAACGCATAACGCATAACGCATAACGCATAACGCATAACTCATAACGCATAACGCATAACGCGCACAGTATAACGCATAACGCATAACACATAACGCATAACGCATCAAGCATAACGCATAAGGCATAACGCATAACGCAAACGTATAACGCCCAACGCATAAAGCATAACGAACAACCCATAACGCAAAATCCATAACGCATAACGCATAACGCATAACGCATAACGCACAACGCATAACGCATAACGCATAACGCATAACGCATAACGCATAACGCATAACGCATACCGCAAAACGCATAACGCATAACGCATAACGCATAACGCATAACGCATAACGCATAAAGCATAACGCATAACGCATAACGCAAACGAATAACGCCCAACGCATAAAGCATAACGAACAACCCATAACGCATAATCCATAACGCACAACGCATAGCGCATAACGCATAACGCATAACGCATAACGCATAACGCATAACGCATAACGCATAACGCATAACGCATAACGCATATCGCATAACGCATAAATCATAACCCATAACGCACAACGCATAACGCATAATGCACAACGCATAACGAATACCGCAAAACGCATAACGCATAACGCATAACGCATAACGCATCAAGCATAACGCATAAGGCATAACGCATAACGCAAACGTATAACGCCCAACGCATAAAGCATAACGCATAACGCATAATGCATAACGCATAACGCATAACGCATAACGCATACCGCAAAACGCATAACGCATAACTCATAACGAATAACGCATAACGCAAAATGAATAACGCATAAAGCATAACGCATAACCCATAACCCTTAACGCATAACGCATAACGCATAATGCACAACGCTTAACGAATACCGCAAATCGCATAACGCCTAACGCATAACGGATCACGCATGACGCATAAAGCATAACGCATAACGCATAACGCATAACGGATAACGCATAACGCATAACGCATAACGCATAACGCATAACGCATATCGCATAACGCATAACGCATAACCCATAACGCACAACGCACAACGCATAACGCATAATGCACAACGCATAACGAATACCGCAAAACGCATAACGCATAACGCATAACGCATAACGCATAACGCATAACGCATAACGCATAACGCATAACGCATAACGCATAACGCATAACGCATAACGCATAACGCATAACGCATAACGCATAACGCATAACGCATAACGCATAACGCATAACGCATAACGCATAACTCATAACGCATAACGCATAACGCATAACGCATAACGCATAACGCATAACGCATAACGCATAACGCATAGCGCATAACGCGTAACGCATAACGCATAACGCATAACGCATAACGCATAACGCATAACGCATAACGAATACCGCAAAACGCATAACGCATAACGCATAACGCATAACGCATAACTCATAACGCATAACGCATAACGCATAACGCATAACGCATAAAGCATAACGCATAAGGCATAACGCATAACGCAAACGTATAACGCCCAACGCATAAAGCATAACGAACAACCCATAACGCAAAATCCATAACGCATAACGCATAACGCATAACGCATAACGCACAACGCATAACGCATAACGCATAACGCATAACGCATAACGCATAACGCATAACGCATAACGCATACCGCAAAACGCATAACGCATAACGCATAACGCATAACGCATAACGCATAACGCATATCGCATAACGCATAACGCATAACGCATAACGCATAACGCATAACGCATAACGCATAACGCATAATGCATGACGCATAAGGCATAACGCATTACGCATAACTTATAACTCATAACGAATAACGCATAACGCAAAATGAATAACGCATAAAGCATAACGCATAACCCATAACCCTTAACGCATAACGCATAACGCATAATGCACAACGCCTAACGAATACCGCAAATCGCATAACGCCTAACGCATAACGGATCACGCATAAAGCATAACGCATAACGCATAACGCATAACGGATAACGCATAACGCATAACGCATAACGCATAACGCATAACGCATATCGCATAACGCATAAATCATAACCCATAACGCACAACGCATAACGCATAACGGATAACGCATAACGCATAACGCATAACGCATAACGCATAACGCATATCGCATAACGCATAAATCATAACCCATAACGCACAACGCATAACGCATAATGCACAACGCATAACGAATACCGCAAAACGCATAACGCATAACGCATAACGCATCAAGCATAACGCATAAGGCATAACGCATAACGCAAACGTATAACGCCCAACGCATAAAGCATAACGCATAACGCATAATGCATAACGCATAACGCATAACGCATAACGCATACCGCAAAACGCATAACGCATAACTCATAACGAATAACGCATAACGCAAAATGAATAACGCATAAAGCATAACGCATAACCCATAACCCTTAACGCATAACGCATAACGCATAATGCACAACGCTTAACGAATACCGCAAATCGCATAACGCCTAACGCATAACGGATCACGCATGACGCATAAAGCATAACGCATAACGCATAACGCATAACGGATAACGCATAACGCATAACGCATAACGCATAACGCATAACGCATATCGCATAACGCATAAATCATAACCCATAACGCACAACGCACAACGCATAACGCATAATGCACAACGCATAACGAATACCGCAAAACGCATAACGCATAACGCATAACGCATAACGCATAACGCATAACGCATAACGCATAACGCATAACGCATAACGCATAACGCATAACGCATAACGCATAACGCATAACGCATAACGCATAACGCATAACGCATAACGCATAACGCATAACGCATAACTCATAACGCATAACGCATAACGCATAACGCATAACGCATAACTCATAACGCATAACGCATAACGCACACCGTATAACGCATAACGCATAAAGCATAACGCATAAGGCATAACGCATAACGCAAACGTATAACGCCCAACGCATAAAGCATAACGAACAACCCATAACGCAAAATCCATAACGCATAACGCATAACGCATAACGCATAACGCACAACGCATAACGCATAACGCATAACGCATAACGCATAACGCATAACGCATAACGCATAACGCATACCGCAAAACGCATAACGCATAACGCATAACGCATAACGCATAACGCATAACGCATAACGCATAACGCATAACGCATAACGCATAACGCATAAAGCATAACGCATAACGCATAACGCATAACGCAAACGTATAACGCATAACGCATAACTCATAACGCATAACGCATAACGCATAACGCATAACTCATAACGCATAACGCATAACGCACACCGTATAACGCATAACTCATAACGCATAACGCATAAAGCATAACGCATAAGGCATAACGCATAACGCAAACGTATAACGCCCAACGCATAAAGCATAACGAATAACCCATTAGGCATAATCCATAACGCATAACGCATAACGCATAACGCATAACGCATAACGCATAACGCATAAAGCATAACGCATAACGCATAATGCATAAAGCAAACTTATAATGCACAACGCATAACGCATGACGCATAACGCATAACGCATAACGCATAACGCATAACGCATAACCCATAAAGTATAACACATAACGGATAACGCATAAAGTATAACACATAACGCATATCGCATTACGCATAACGCATCACGCATAACGCATAACGCATAACGCATAACACATAACGCATAACGCATATCGCATAAAACATAACGCATAACGCATAACGTACAACGTATAACGCATAACGCAAAACGCATAACGCATAACGCATAACGCATATCGCATAACACATAACGCATAACCCATAACGCATAACGCATAAGGCATAACGCATAACGTTAACGCATAACGCATAACGGATCACGCATAACGGATCACGCATAACGCATAAAGCATAACGCATAACGCATAACGCATAACGCATAAAGCATTACGCATAACGCATATCGCATAAAACATAACGCATTACGCATAACGTACAACGTATAACGCATAACGCATAACGCATAACGCATAACGCATAACGAATAACGCATAACGCATATCGCATAACACATAACGCATAACGCATAATGCATGACGCATAAGGCATAACGCATTACGCATAACTTATAACTCATAACTCATAACGAATAACGCATAACGCAAAATGAATAACGCATAAAGCATAACGCATAACCAATAACCCTTAACGCATAACGCATAACGCATAATGCACAACGCTTAACGAATACCGCAAATCGCATAACGCCTAACGCATAACGGATCACGCATGACGCATAAAGCGTAACGCATAACGCAAAACGCATAACGCATAACGCATAACGCATAACGCATAACGCATAACGCATAACGCATAACGCATAACGCATAACGCACACCGTATAACGCATAACGAATAACGCATAACGCATAAAGCATAACGCATAACGCATACCGCATATCGCAAACGTATAACGCATAACGCATAACGCATAACGCATAACTCATAACGCATAACGCATAACGCATAACGCATAACGCATAACTCATAACGCATAACGCATAACGCACACCGTATAACGCATAACGCATAACGCATAACGCATAAAGCATAACGCATAACGCATAACGCATAACGCATATCGCAAACGTATAACGCCCAACGCATAAAGCATAACGAACAACCCATAACGCAAAATCCATAACGCATAACGCATAACGCATAACGCATAACGCATAACGCATAACGCATATCGCATAACGCATAAATCATAACCCATAACGCACAACGCATAACGCATAAAGCATAACGCATAACGCATACCGCATATCGCAAACGTATAACGCATAACGCATAACGCATAACGCATAACTCATAACGCATAACGCATAACGCATAACGCATAACGCATAACTCATAACGCATAACGCATAACGCACACCGTATAACGCATAACGCATAACGCATAACGCATAAAGCATAACGCATAACGCATAACGCATAACGCATATCGCAAACGTATAACGCCCAACGCATAAAGCATAACGAACAACCCATAACGCAAAATCCATAACGCATAACGCATAACGCATAACGCATAACGCACAACGCATAACGCATAACGCATAACGCATAACGCATAACGCATAACGCATAACGCATAACGCATAACGCATAACGCATAAAGCATAACGCATAACGCATAACGCATAACGCAAACGTATAACCCCCAACGCATAAAGCATAACGAACAACCCATAACGCATAATCCATAACGCACAACGCATAACGCATAACGCATAAAGCATAACGCATAACGCATAACGCATAAAGCATAACGCATAACGCATAATGCATAAAGCAAACTTATAATGCACAACGCATAACGCATAACGCATAACGCATAACGCATAACGCATAACGCATAACCCATAAAGTAGAACACATAACGGATAACGCATAAAGTATAACACATAACGCATATCGCATTACGCATAACGCATCACGCATAACGCATAACGCATAACGCATAACACATAACGCATAACGCATATCGCATAAAACATAACGCATAACGCATAACGTACAACGTATAACGCATAACGCATAACGCATAACGCATAACCAATAACGCATATCGCATAACACATAACGCATAACCCATAACGCATAACGCATAAGGCATAACGCATAACGTTAACGCATAACGCATAACGGATCACGCATAACGGATCACGCATAACGCATAAAGCATAACGCATAACGCATAACGCATAACGCATAAATCATTACGCATAACGCATATCGCATAAAACATAACGCATTACGCATAACGTACAACGTATAACGCATAACGCATAACGCATAACGCATAACGCATAACGAATAACGCATAACGCATATCGCATAACACATAACGCATAACGCATAATGCATGACGCATAAGGCATAACGCATTACGCATAACTTATAACTCATAACGAATAACGCATAACGCAAAATGAATAACGCATAAAGCATAACGCATAACCCATAACCCTTAACGCATAACGCATAACGCATAATGCACAACGCTTAACGAATACCGCAAATCGCATAACGCCTAACGCATAACGGATCACGCATGACGCATAAAGCGTAACGCATAACGCATAACGCATAACGGATAACGCATAACGCATAACGCATAACGCATAACGCATAACGCATATCGCATAACGCATAAATCATAACCCATACCGCACAACGCATAACGCATAATGCACAACGCATAACGAATACCGCAAAACGCATAACGCATAACGCATAACGCATAACGCATAACGCATAACGCATAACGCATAACGCATAACGCATAACGCATAACTCATAACGCATAACGCATAACGCATAACGCATAACGCACACCGTATAACGCATAACGAATAACGCATAACGCATAAAGCATAACGCATAACGCATAACGCATATCGCAAACGTATAACGCATAACGCATAACGCATAACGCATAACGCATAACGCATAACGCATAACGCATAACGCATATCGCATAACGCATAAATCATAACCCATAACGCACAACGCATAACGCATAATGCACAACGCATAACGAATACCGCAAAACGCATAACGCATAACGCATAACGCATAACGCATAACGCATAACGCATAACGCATAACGCATAACGCATAACGCATAACGCATAACGCATAACGCATAACGCACACCGTATAACGCATAACGAATAACGCATAACGCATAAAGCATAACGCATAACGCATAACGCATATCGCAAACGCATAACGCATAACGCATAACGCATAAAGCATAACGCATAACGCATAACGCATAACGCAAACGTATAACGCCCAACGCATAAAGCATAATGAACAACCCATAACGCATAATCCATAACGCACAACGCATAGCGCATAACGCATACAACATAACGCATACAACATAACGCATAACGCATAACGCATAACGCAAACGTATAACGCCCAACGCATAAAGCATAACGAACAACCCATAACGCAAAATCCATAACGCATAACGCATAACGCACAACGCATAACGCATAACGCATAACGCAAACGTATAACGCCCAACGCATAAAGCATAACGAACAACCCATAACGCAAAATCCATAACGCATAACGCATAACGCATAACGCATAACGCATAACGCACAACGCATAACGCATAACGCATAACGCATAACGCATAACGCATACCACAAAAAGCATAACGCATAACGCATAACGCATAACGCATAACGCATAACGCATAACGCATAACGCATAACGCATAACGCATAAAGCATAACGCATAACGCATAACGCATAACGCAAACGAATAACGCCCAACGCATAAAGCATAATGAACAACCCATAACGCATAATCCATAACGCACAACGCATAGCGCATAACGCATACAACATAACGCATAACGCATAACGCATAACGCAAACGTATAACGCCCAACGCATAAAGCATAACGAACAACCCATAACGCAAAATCCATAACGCATAACGCATAACGCATAACGCATAACGCACAACGCATAACGCATAACGCATAACGCATAACGCATAACGCATACCACAAAACGCATAACGCATAACGCATAACGCATAACGCATAACGCATAACGCATAACGCATAACGCATAACGCATAACGCATAAAGCATAACGCATAACGCATAATGCATAAAGCAAACTTATAATGCATAACGCATAACGCATAACGCATACCACAAAAAGCATAACGCATAACGCATAACGCATAACGCATAACGCATAACGCATAACGCATAAAGCATAACGCATAACGCATAACGCATAACGCAAACGTATAACGCCCAACGCATAAAGCATAACGAACAACCCATAACGCATAATCCATAACGCACAACGCATAACGCATAACGCATAACGCATAACGCATAACGCATAACGCATAAAGCATAACGCATAACGCATAATGCATAAAGCAAACTTATAATGCACAACGCATAACGCATAACGCATAACGCATAACGCATAACGCATAACGCATAACGCATAACCCATAAAGTAGAACACATAACGGATAACGCATAAAGTATAACACATAACGCATATCGCATTACGCATAACGCATCACGCATAACGCATAACGCATAACGCATAACGCATAACGCATAACACATAACGCATAACGCATATCGCATAAAACATAACGCATAACGCATAACGTACAACGTATAACGCTTAACGCATAACGCATAACGCATAACCAATAACGCATATCGCATAACACATAACGCATAACCCATAACGCATAACGCATAAGGCATAACGCATAACGTTAACGCATAACGCATAACGGATCACGCATAACGGATCACGCATAACGCATAAAGCATAACGCATAACGCATAACGCATAACGCATAACGCATAAAGCATTACGCATAACGCATATCGCATAAAACATAACGCATTACGCATAACGTACAACGTATAACGCATAACGCATAACGCATAACGCATAACGCATAACGCATAACGAATAACGCATAACGCATATCGCATAACACATAACGCATAACGCATAATGCATGACGCATAAGGCATAACGCATTACGCATAACTTATAACTCATAACTCATAACGAATAACGCATAACGCAAAATGAATAACGCATAAAGCATAACGCATAACCCATAACCCTTAACGCATAACGCATAACGCATAATGCACAACGCTTAACGAATACCGCAAATCGCATAACGCCTAACGCATAACGGATCACGCATGACGCATAAAGCGTAACGCATAACGCATAACGCATAACGGATAACGCATAACGCATAACGCATAACGCATAACGCATAACGCATATCGCATAACGCATAAATCATAACCCATACCGCACAACGCATAACGCATAATGCACAACGCATAACGAATACCGCAAAACGCATAACGCATAACGCATAACGCATAACGCATAACGCATAACGCATAACGCATAACGCATAACGCATAACTCATAACGCATAACGCATAACGCATAACGCATAACGCACACCGTATAACGCATAACGAATAACGCATAACGCATAAAGCATACGCATAACGCATAACGCATATCGCAAACGTATAACGCATAACGCATAACGCATAACGCATAACTCATAACGCATAACGCATAACGCATAACGCATAACTCATAACGCATAACGCATAACGCGCACCGTATAACGCATAACGCATAACACATAACGCATAACGCATCAAGCATAACGCATAAGGCATAACGCATAACGCAAACGTATAACGCCCAACGCATAAAGCATAACGAACAACCCATAACGCAAAATCCATAACGCATAACGCATAACGCATAACGCATAACGCATAACGCATAACGTATATCGCATAACGCATAAATCATAACCCATAACGCACAACGCATAACGCATAATGCACAACGCATAACGAATACCGCAAAACGCATAACGCATAACGCATAACGCATAACGCATAACGCATAACGCATAACGCATAACGCATAACGCATAACGCATAACGCATAACGCATAACGCATAACGCACACCGTATAACGCATAACGAATAACGCATAACGCATAAAGCATAACGCATAACGCATAACGCATATCGCAAACGTATAACGCATAACGCATAACGCATAACGCATAACTCATAACGCATAACGCATAACGCATATCGCATAACGCATAACTCATAACGCATAACGCATAACGCACACCGTATAACGCATAACGCATAACGCATAAAGCATAACGCATAACGCATAACGCATAACGCAAACGTATAACGCCCAACGCATAAAGCATAACGAACAACCCATAACGCAAAATCCATAACGCATAACGCACAACGCATAACGCATAACGCACAACGCATAACGCATTTCGCATAACGCATAACGCATAACGCATAACGCATACCACAAAACGCATAACGCATAACGCATAACGCATAACGCATAACGCATAACGCATAAAGCATAACGCATAACGCATAACGCATATCGCAAACGTATAACGCATAACGCATAACGCATAACGCATAACTCATAACGCATAACGCATAACGCATATCGCATAACGCATAACTCATAACGCATAACGCATAACGCACACCGTATAACGCATAACGCATAACGCATAACGCATAAAGCATAACGCATAACGCATAACGCATAACGCAAACGTATAACGCCCAACGCATAAAGCATAACGAACAACCCATAACGCAAAATCCATAACGCATAACGCATAACGCATAACGCATAACGCACAACGCATAACGCATAACGCATAACGCATAACGCATAACGCATAACGCATACCACAAAACGCATAACGCATAACGCATAACGCATAACGCATAACGCATAACGCATAACGCACAACGCATAACGCATAACGCATAACGCATAACGCATAACGCATACCACAAAAAGCATAACGCATAACGCATAACGCATAACGCATAACGCATAACGCATAACGCATAACGCATAACGCATAACGCATAAAGCATAACGCATAACGCATAACGCATAACGCAAACGAATAACGCCCAACGCATAAAGCATAATGAACAACCCATAACGCATAATCCATAACGCACAACGCATAGCGCATAACGCATACAACATAACGGATAGCGCATAACGCATAACGCATAACGCATAACGCATAACGCATATCGCATAACGCATAAATCATAACCCATAACGCACAACGCATAACGCATAATGCACAACGCATAACGAATACCGCAAAACGCATAACGCATAACGCATAACGCATAACGCATAACGCATAACGCATAACGCATAACGCATAACGCATAACGCATAACGCATAACGCATAAAGCATAACGCATAACGCATAACGCATAACGCATAACGCATAACGCATAACGCATAACGCATAACGCATAACGCATAACGCATAACGCATAACGCATAACGCATAACGCATAACGCATAACTCATAACGCATAACGCATAACGCATAACGCATAACTCATAACGCATAACGCATAACGCACACCGTATAACGCATAACGCATAACGCATAAAGCATAACGCATAAGGCATAACGCATAACGCAAACGTATAACGCCCAACGCATAAAGCATAACGAACAACCCATAACGCAAAATCCATAACGCATAACGCATAACGCATAACGCATAACGCACAACGCATAACGCATAACGCATAACGCATAACGCATAACGCATAACGCATAACGCATAACGCATAACGCATACCGCAAAACGCATAACGCATAACGCATAACGCATAACGCATAACGCATAACGCATAAAGCAAACTTATAACGCACAACGCATAACGCATAACGCATAACGCATAACGCATAACGCATAACGCATAACCCATAAAGTATAACACATAACGGATAACGCATTAAGTATAACACATAACGCATATCGCATTACGCATAACGCATCACGCATAACGCATAACGCATAACGCATAACGCATAACACATAACGCATAACGCATATCGCATAAAACATAACGCATAACGCATAACGTACAACGTATAACGCATAACGCATAACGCATAACGCATAACGCATAACGCATAACGCATATCGCATAACACATAACGCATAACCCATAACGCATAACGCATAAGGCATAACGCATAACGCATAAAGCATAACGCATAACGCATAACGCAAACGAATAACGCCCAACGCATAAAGCATAACGAACAACCCATAACGCATAATCCATAATGCACAACGCATAACGAATACCGCAAAACGCATAACGCATAACGCATAACGCATAACGCATCAAGCATAACGCATAAGGCATAACGCATAACGCAAACGTATAACGCCCAACGCATAAAGCATAACGCATAACGCATAATGCATAACGCATAACGCATAACGCATAACGCATACCGCAAAACGCATAACGCATAACTCATAACGAATAACGCATAACGCAAAATGAATAACGCATAAAGCATAACGCATAACCCATAACCCTTAACGCATAACGCATAACGCATAATGCACAACGCTTAACGAATACCGCAAATCGCATAACGCCTAACGCATAACGGATCACGCATGACGCATAAAGCATAACGCATAACGCATAACGCATAACGGATAACGCATAACGCATAACGCATAACGCATAACGCATAACGCATATCGCATAACGAATACCGCAAAACGCATAACGCATAACGCATAACGCATAACGCATAACTCATAACGCATAACGCATAACGCATAACGCATAACGCATAAAGCATAACGCATAAGGCATAACGCATAACGCAAACGTATAACGCCCAACGCATAAAGCATAACGAACAACCCATAACGCAAAATCCATAACGCATAACGCATAACGCATAACGCATAACGCACAACGCATAACGCATAACGCATAACGCATAACGCATAACGCATAACGCATAACGCATAACGCATAACACATAACGCATAACGCATATCGCATAAAACATAACGCATAACGCATAACGTACAACGTATAACGCATAACGCATAACGCATAACGCATAACGCATAACGCATAACGCATAACGCATATCGCATAACACATAACGCATAACCCATAACGCATAACGCATAAGGCATAACGCATAACGTTAACGCATAACGCATAACGGATCACGCATAACGGATCACGCGTAACGCATAAAGCATAACGCATAACGCATAACGCATAACGCATAAAGCATTACGCATAACGCATATCGCATAAAACATAACGCATTACGCATAACGTACAACGTATAACGCATAACGCATAACGCATAACGCATAACGCATAACGCATAACGCATAACGCATAACGCATATCGCATAACACATAACGCATAACGCATAATGCATGACGCATAAGGCATAACGCATTACGCATAACTTATAACTCATAACGAATAACGCATAACGCAAAATGAATAACGCATAAAGCATAACGCATAACCCATAACCCTTAACGCATAACGCATAACGCATAATGCACAACGCCTAACGAATACCGCAAATCGCATAACGCCTAACGCATAACGGATCACGCATAAAGCATAACGCATAACGCATAACGCATAACGGATAACGCATAACGCATAACGCATAACGCATAACGCATAACGCATATCGCATAACGCATAAATCATAACCCATAACGCACAACGCATAACGCATAACGCATAACGCATAACGCATAACGCATAACGCATAACGCATAACGCATATCGCATAACGCATAAATCATAACCCATAACGCACAACGCATAACGCATAATGCACAACGCATAACGAATACCGCAAAACGCATAACGCATAACGCATAACGCATCAAGCATAACGCATAAGGCATAACGCATAACGCAAACGTATAACGCCCAACGCATAAAGCATAACGCATAACGCATAATGCATAACGCATAACGCATAACGCATAACGCATACCGCAAAACGCATAACGCATAACTCATAACGAATAACGCATAACGCAAAATGAATAACGCATAAAGCATAACGCATAACCCATAACCCTTAACGCATAACGCATAACGCATAATGCACAACGCTTAACGAATACCGCAAATCGCATAACGCCTAACGCATAACGGATCACGCATGACGCATAAAGCATAACGCATAACGCATAACGCATAACGGATAACGCATAACGCATAACGCATAACGCATAACGCATAACGCATATCGCATAACGCATAAATCATAACCCATAACGCACAACGCACAACGCATAACGCATAATGCACAACGCATAACGAATACCGCAAAACGCATAACGCATAACGCATAACGCATAACGCATAACGCATAACGCATAACGCATAACGCATAACGCATAACGCATAACGCATAACGCATAACGCATAACGCATAACGCATAACGCATAACGCATAACGCATAACGCATAACTCATAACGCATAACGCATAACGCATAACGCATAACGCATAACTCATAACGCATAACGCATAACGCACACCGTATAACGCATAACGCATAACGCATAAAGCATAACGCATAAGGCATAACGCATAACGCAAACGTATAACGCCCAACGCATAAAGCATAACGAACAACCCATAACGCAAAATCCATAACGCATAACGCATAACGCATAACGCATAACGCACAACGCATAACGCATAACGCATAACGCATAACGCATAACGCATAACGCATAACGCATAACGCATAACGCATACCGCAAAACGCATAACGCATAACGCATAACGCATAACGCATAACGCATAACGCATAACGCATAACGCATAACGCATAACGCATAACGCATAACGCATAAAGCATAACGCATAACGCATAACGCATAACGCAAACGTATAACGCATAACGCATAACTCATAACGCATAACGCATAACGCATAACGCATAACTCATAACGCATAACGCATAACGCACACCGTATAACGCATAACTCATAACGCATAACGCATAAAGCATAACGCATAAGGCATAACGCATAACGCAAACGTATAACGCCCAACGCATAAAGCATAACGAATAACCCATTAGGCATAATCCATAACGCAAAACGCATAACGCATAACGCATAACGCATAACGCATAACGCATAACGCATAAAGCATAACGCATAACGCATAATGCATAAAGCAAACTTATAATGCACAACGCATAACGCATGACGCATAACGCATAACGCATAACGCATAACGCATAACGCATAACCCATAAAGTATAACACATAACGGATAACGCATAAAGTATAACACATAACGCATATAGCATTACGCATAACGCATCACGCATAACGCATAACGCATAACGCATAACACATAACGCATAACGCATATCGCATAAAACATAACGCATAACGCATAACGTACAACGTATAACGCATAACGCAAAACGCATAACGCATAACGCATAACGCATATCGCATAACACATAACGCATAACCCATAACGCATAACGCATAAGGCATAACGCATAACGTTAACGCATAACGCATAACGGATCACGCATAACGGATCACGCATAACGCATAAAGCATAACGCATAACGCATAACGCATAACGCATAAAGCATTACGCATAACGCATATCGCATAAAACATAACGCATTACGCATAACGTACAACGTATAACGCATAACGCATAACGCATAACGCATAACGCATAACGAATAACGCATAACGCATATCGCATAACACATAACGCATAACGCATAATGCATGACGCATAAGGCATAACGCATTACGCATAACTTATAACTCATAACTCATAACGAATAACGCATAACGCAAAATGAATAACGCATAAAGCATAACGCATAACCAATAACCCTTAACGCATAACGCATAACGCATAATGCACAACGCTTAACGAATACCGCAAATCGCATAACGCCTAACGCATAACGGATCACGCATGACGCATAAAGCGTAACGCATAACGCAAAACGCATAACGCATAACGCATAACGCATAACGCATAACGCATAACGCATAACGCATAACGCATAACGCATAACGCACACCGTATAACGCATAACGAATAACGCATAACGCATAAAGCATAACGCATAACGCATACCGCATATCGCAAACGTATAACGCATAACGCATAACGCATAACGCATAACTCATAACGCATAACGCATAACGCATAACGCATAACGCATAACGCATAACTCATAACGCATAACGCATAACGCACACCGTATAACGCATAACGCATAACGCATAACGCATAAAGCATAACGCATAACGCATAACGCATAACGCATAACGCATATCGCAAACGTATAACGCCCAACGCATAAAGCATAACGAACAACCCATAACGCAAAATCCATAACGCATAACGCATAACGCATAACGCATAACGCACAACGCATAACGCATAACGCATAACGCATAACGCATAACGCATAACGCATAACGCATAACGCATAACGCATAACGCATAACGCATAAAGCATAACGCATAACGCATAACGCATAACGCAAACGTATAACCCCCAACGCATAAAGCATAACGAACAACCCATAACGCATAATCCATAACGCACAACGCATAACGCATAACGCATAAAGCATAACGCATAACGCATAACGCATAAAGCATAACGCATAACGCATAATGCATAAAGCAAACTTATAATGCACAACGCATAACGCATAACGCATAACGCATAACGCATAACGCATAACCCATAAAGTAGAACACATAACGGATAACGCATAAAGTATAACACATAACGCATATCGCATTACGCATAACGCATCACGCATAACGCATAACGCATAACGCATAACACATAACGCATAACGCATATCGCATAAAACATAACGCATAACGCATAACGTACAACGTATAACGCATAACGCATAACGCATAACGCATAACCAATAACGCATATCGCATAACACATAACGCATAACCCATAACGCATAACGCATAAGGCATAACGCATAACGTTAACGCATAACGCATAACGGATCACGCATAACGGATCACGCATAACGCATAAAGCATAACGCATAACGCATAACGCATAACGCATAAAGCATTACGCATAACGCATATCGCATAAAACATAACGCATTACGCATAACGTACAACGTATAACGCATAACGCATAACGCATAACGCATAACGCATAACGAATAACGCATAACGCATATCGCATAACACATAACGCATAACGCATAATGCATGACGCATAAGGCATAACGCATTACGCATAACTTATAACTCATAACTCATAACGAATAACGCATAACGCAAAATGAATAACGCATAAAGCATAACGCATAACCCATAACCCTTAACGCATAACGCATAACGCATAATGCACAACGCTTAACGAATACCGCAAATCGCATAACGCCTAACGCATAACGGATCACGCATGACGCATAAAGCGTAACGCATAACGCATAACGCATAACGGATAACGCATAACGCATATCGCATAACGCATAAATCATAACCCATACCGCACAACGCATAACGCATAATGCACAACGCATAACGAATACCGCAAAACGCATAACGCATAACGCATAACGCATAACGCATAACGCATAACGCATAACGCATAACGCATAACGCATAACGCATAACTCATAACGCATAACGCATAACGCATAACGCATAACGCACACCGTATAACGCATAACGAATAACGCATAACGCATAAAGCATAACGCATAACGCATAACGCATATCGCAAACGTATAACGCATAACGCATAACGCATAACGCATAACGCATAACGCATAACGCATAACGCATAACGCATATCGCATAACGCATAAATCATAACCCATAACGCACAACGCATAACGCATAATGCACAACGCATAACGAATACCGCAAAACGCATAACGCATAACGCATAACGCATAACGCATAACGCATAACGCATAACGCATAACGCATAACGCATAACGCATAACGCACACCGTATAACGCATAACGAATAACGCATAACGCATAAAGCATAACGCATAACGCATAACGCATATCGCAAACGTATAACGCATAACGCATAACGCATAACGCATAACTCATAACGCATAACGCATAACGCATAACGCATAACGCATAACTCATAACGCATAACGCATAACGCACACCGTATAACGCATAACGCATAACGCATAACGCATAAAGCATAACGCATAACGCATAACGCATAACGCAAACGTATAACGCCCAACGCATAAAGCATAACGAACAACCCATAACGCAAAATCCATAACGCATAACGCATAACGCATAACGCATAACGCACAACGCATAACGCATAACGCATAACGCATAACGCATAACGCATAACGCATACCACAAAACGCATAACGCATAACGCATAACGCATAACGCATAACGCATAACGCATAACGCATAACGCATAACGCATAAAGCATAACGCATAACGCATAACGCATAACGCAAACGTATAACGCCCAACGCATAAAGCATAATGAACAACCCATAACGCATAATCCATAACGCACAACGCATAGCGCATAACGCATACAACATAACGCATACAACATAACGCATAACGCATAACGCATAACGCAAACGTATAACGCCCAACGCATAAAGCATAACGAACAACCCATAACGCAAAATCCATAACGCATAACGCATAACGCACAACGCATAACGCATAACGCATAACGCAAACGTATAACGCCCAACGCATAAAGCATAACGAACAACCCATAACGCAAAATCCATAACGCATAACGCATAACGCATAACGCATAACGCACAACGCATAACGCATAACGCATAACGCATAACGCATAACGCATAACGCATACCACAAAAAGCATAACGCATAACGCATAACGCATAACGCATAACGCATAACGCATAACGCATAACGCATAACGCATAACGCATAAAGCATAACGCATAACGCATAACGCATAACGCAAACGAATAACGCCCAACGCATAAAGCATAATGAACAACCCATAACGCATAATCCATAACGCACAACGCATAGCGCATAACGCATACAACATAACGCATAACGCATAACGCATAACGCAAACGTATAACGCCCAACGCATAAAGCATAACGAACAACCCATAACGCAAAATCCATAACGCATAACGCATAACGCATAACGCATAACGCACAACGCATAACGCATAACGCATAACGCATAACGCATACCACAAAACGCATAACGCATAACGCATAACGCATAACGCATAACGCATAACGCATAACGCATAACGCATAACGCATAACGCATAAAGCATAACGCATAACGCATAATGCATAAAGCAAACTTATAATGCATAACGCATAACGCATAACGCATACCACAAAAAGCATAACGCATAACGCATAACGCATAACGCATAACGCATAACGCATAACGCATAACGCATAACGCATAACGCATAAAGCATAACGCATAACGCATAACGCATAACGCAAACGTATAACGCCCAACGCATAAAGCATAACGAACAACCCATAACGCATAATCCATAACGCACAACGCATAACGCATAACGCATAACGCATAACGCATAACGCATAACGCATAAAGCATAACGCATAACGCATAATGCATAAAGCAAACTTATAATGCACAACGCATAACGCATAACGCATAACGCATAACGCATAACGCATAACGCATAACGCATAACGCATAACCCATAAAGTAGAACACATAACGGATAACGCATAAAGTATAACACATAACGCATATCGCATTACGCATAACGCATCACGCATAACGCATAACGCATATCGCATAACGCATAACACATAACGCATAACGCATATCGCATAAAACATAACGCATAACGCATAACGTACAACGTATAACGTTTAACGCATAACGCATAACGCATAACCAATAACGCATATCGCATAACACATAACGCATAACCCATAACGCATAACGCATAAGGCATAACGCATAACGTTAACGCATAACGCATAACGGATCACGCATAACGGATCACGCATAACGCATAAAGCATAACGCATAACGCATAACGCATAACGCATAACGCATAAAGCATTACGCATAACGCATATCGCATAAAACATAACGCATTACGCATAACGTACAACGTATAACGCATAACGCATAACGCATAACGCATAACGCATAACGAATAACGCATAACGCATATCGCATAACACATAACGCATAACGCATAATGCATGACGCATAAGGCATAACGCATTACGCATAACTTATAACTCATAACTCATAACGAATAACGCATAACGCAAAATGAATAACGCATAAAGCATAACGCATAACCCATAACCCTTAACGCATAACGCATAACGCATAAAACATAACGCATTACGCATAACGTACAACGTATAACGCATAACGCATAACGCATAACGCATAACGCATAACGAATAACGCATAACGCATATCGCATAACACATAACGCATAACGCATAATGCATGACGCATAAGGCATAACGCATTACGCATAACTTATAACTCATAACTCATAACGAATAACGCATAACGCAAAATGAATAACGCATAAAGCATAACGCATAACCCATAACCCTTAACGCATAACGCATAACGCATAACGCATAACGCATAACGCATAACGCATAACGCATAACGCATAACGCATAACGCATAACGCATAACGCATAACGCATAACGCATAACGCATAACGCACACCGTATAACGCATAACGAATAACGCATAACGCATAAAGCATAACGCATAACGCATAACGCATATCGCAAACGTATAACGCATAACGCATAACGCATAACGCATAACTCATAACGCATAACGCATAACGCATATCGCATAACGCATAACTCATAACGCATAACGCATAACGCACACCGTATAACGCATAACGCATAACGCATAAAGCATAACGCATAACGCATAACGCATAACGCAAACGTATAACGCCCAACGCATAAAGCATAACGAACAACCCATAACGCAAAATCCATAACGCATAACGCACAACGCATAACGCATAACGCACAACGCATAACGCATAACGCATAACGCATAACGCATAACGCATAACGCATACCACAAAACGCATAACGCATAACGCATAACGCATAACGCATAACGCATAACGCATAAAGCATAACGCATAACGCATAACGCATAACGCATATCGCAAATGTATAACGCATAACGCATAACGCATAACGCATAACTCATAACGCATAACGCATAACGCATATCGCATAACGCATAACTCATAACGCATAACGCATAACGCACACCGTATAACGCATAACGCATAACGCATAACGCATAAAGCATAACGCATAACGCATAACGCATAACGCAAACGTATAACGCCCAACGCATAAAGCATAACGAACAACCCATAACGCAAAATCCATAACGCATAACGCATAACGCATAACGCATAACGCACAACGCATAACGCATAACGCATAACGCATAACGCATAACGCATAACGCATACCACAAAACGCATAACGCATAACGCATAACGCATAACGCATAACGCATAACGCATAACGCACAACGCATAACGC
The DNA here is from genome assembly GCA_916610235.2 of Lasioglossum morio. Lineage (NCBI taxonomy): Eukaryota > Metazoa > Arthropoda > Insecta > Hymenoptera > Halictidae > Lasioglossum > Lasioglossum morio. The sequence goes on along the minus strand of CAKAJA020000564.1, from coordinate 315,578 downwards.
ATAACGCATAACGCATAACGCATAACGCATACCACAAAAAGCATAACGCATAACGCATAACGCATAACGCATAACGCATAACGCATAACGCATAACGCATAACGCATAAAGCATAACGCATAACGCATAACGCATAACGCAAACGAATAACGCCCAACGCATAAAGCATAATGAACAACCCATAACGCATAATCCATAACGCACAACGCATAGCGCATAACGCATACAACATAACGGATAGCGCATAACGCATAACGCATAACGCATAACGCATAACGCATATCGCATAACGCATAAATCATAACCCATAACGCACAACGCATAACGCATAATGCACAACGCATAACGAATACCGCAAAACGCATAACGCATAACGCATAACGCATAACGCATAACGCATAACGCATAACGCATAACGCATAACGCATAACGCATAACGCATAACGCATAACGCATAACGCATAACGCATAACGCATAACGCATAACGCATAACGCATAACGCATAACGCATAACGCATAACGCATAACGCGTAACGCATAACGCATAACGCATAACGCATAACGCATAACGCATAACGCATAACGCATAACGCATAACTCATAACGCATAACGCATAACGCATAACGCATAACTCATAACGCATAACGCATAACGCACACCGTATAACGCATAACGCATAACGCATAAAGCATAACGCATAAGGCATAACGCATAACGCAAACGTATAACGCCCAACGCATAAAGCATAACGAACAACCCATAACGCAAAATCCATAACGCATAACGCATAACGCATAACGCATAACGCACAACGCATAACGCATAACGCATAACGCATAACGCATAACGCATAACGCATAACGCATACCGCAAAACGCATAACGCATAACGCATAACGCATAACGCATAACGCATAACGCATAAAGCAAACTTATAACGCACAACGCATAACGCATAACGCATAACGCATAACGCATAACGCATAACGCATAACCCATAAAGTATAACACATAACGGATAACGCATTAAGTATAACACATAACGCATATCGCATTACGCATAACGCATCACGCATAACGCATAACGCATAACGCATAACGCATAACACATAACGCATAACGCATATCGCATAAAACATAACGCATAACGCATAACGTACAACGTATAACGCATAACGCATAACGCATAACGCATAACGCATAACGCATAACGCATATCGCATAACACATAACGCATAACCCATAACGCATAACGCATAAGGCATAACGCATAACGTTAACGCATAACGCATAACGGATCACGCATAACGGATCACGCGTAACGCATAACGCATAACGCATAACGCATAACGCATAACGCATATCGCATAACGCATAAATCATAACCCATAACGCACAACGCATAACGCATAACGGATAACGCATAACGCATAACGCATAACGCATAACGCATATCGCATAACGCATAAATCATAACCCATAACGCACAACGCATAACGCATAATGCACAACGCATAACGAATACCGCAAAACGCATAACGCATAACGCATAACGCATCAAGCATAACGCATAAGGCATAACGCATAACGCAAACGTATAACGCCCAACGCATAAAGCATAACGCATAACGCATAATGCATAACGCATAACGCATAACGCATAACGCATACCGCAAAACGCTTAACGCATAACTCATAACGAATAACGCATAACGCAAAATGAATAACGCATAAAGCATAACGCATAACCCATAACCCTTAACGCATAACGCATAACGCATAATGCACAACGCTTAACGAATACCGCAAATCGCATAACGCCTAACGCATAACGGATCACGCATGACGCATAAAGCATAACGCATAACGCATAACGCATAACGCATAACGCATAACGCATAACGCATAACGCATAACGCATAACGCATAACGCATAACGCATAACGCATAACGCATAACGCATAACGCATAACGCATAACGCATAACGCATAACTCATAACGCATAACGCATAACGCATAACGCATAACGCATAACTCATAACGCATAACGCATAACGCACACCGTATAACGCATAACGCATAACGCATAAAGCATAACGCATAAGGCATAACGCATAACGCAAACGTATAACGCCCAACGCATAAAGCATAACGAACAACCCATAACGCAAAATCCATAACGCATAACGCATAACGCATAACGCATAACGCACAACGCATAACGCATAACGCATAACGCATAACGCATAACGCATAACGCATAACGCATAACGCATAACGCATAACGCATAACGCATAACGCATACCGCAAAACGCATAACGCATAACGCATAACGCATAACGCATAACGCATAACGCATAACGCATAACGCATAACGCATAACGCATAACGCATAACGCATAACGCATAACGCATAACGCATAAAGCATAACGCATAACGCATAACGCATAACGCAAACGTATAACGCATAACGCATAACTCATAACGCATAACGCATAACGCATAACGCATAACTCATAACGCATAACGCATAACGCACACCGTATAACGCATAACGCATAACGCATAACGCATAAAGCATAACGCATAAGGCATAACGCATAACGCAAACGTATAACGCCCAACGCATAAAGCATAACGAATAACCCATTAGGCATAATCCATAACGCATAACGCATAACGCATAACGCATAACGCATAACGCATAACGCATAACGCATAAAGCATAACGCATAACGCATAATGCATAAAGCAAACTTATAATGCACAACGCATAACGCATGACGCATAACGCATAACGCATAACGCATAACGCATAACGCATAACCCATAAAGTATAACACATAACGGATAACGCATAAAGTATAACACATAACGCATATCGCATTACGCATAACGCATCACGCATAACGCATAACGCATAACGCATAACACATAACGCATAACGCATATCGCATAAAACATAACGCATAACGCATAACGTACAACGTATAACGCATAACGCATAACGCATAACGCATAACGCATAACGCATATCGCATAACACATAACGCATAACCCATAACGCATAACGCATAAGGCATAACGCATAACGTTAACGCATAACGCATAACGGATCACGCATAACGGATCACGCATAACGCATAAAGCATAACGCATAACGCATAACGCATAAAGCATTACGCATAACGCATATCGCATAAAACATAACGCATTACGCATAACGTACAACGTATAACGCATAACGCATAACGCATAACGCATAACGCATAACGAATAACGCATAACGCATATCGCATAACACATAACGCATAACGCATAATGCATGACGCATAAGGCATAACGCATTACGCATAACTTATAACTCATAACTCATAACGAATAACGCATAACGCAAAATGAATAACGCATAAAGCATAACGCATAACCCATAACCCTTAACGCATAACGCATAACGCATAATGCACAACGCTTAACGAATACCGCAAATCGCATAACGCCTAACGCATAACGGATCACGCATAACGCATAACGCATAACGCATAACGCATAACGCATAACGCATAACGCATAACGCATAACGCATAACGCATAACGCATAACGCATAACGCATATCGCATAACGCATAAATCATAACCCATAACGCACAACGCATAACGCATAATGCACAACGCATAACGAATACCGCAAAACGCATAACGCATAACGCATAACGCATAACGCATAACGCATAACGCATAACGCATAACGCATAACGCATAACGCATAACGCATAACGCATAACGCATAACGCACACCGTATAACGCATAACGAATAACGCATAACGCATAAAGCATAACGCATAACGCATAACGCATATCGCAAACGTATAACGCATAACGCATAACGCATAACGCATAACTCATAACGCATAACGCATAACGCATATCGCATAACGCATAACTCATAACGCATAACGCATAACGCACACCGTATAACGCATAACGCATAACGCATAAAGCATAACGCATAACGCATAACGCATAACGCAAACGTATAACGCCCAACGCATAAAGCATAACGAACAACCCATAACGCAAAATCCATAACGCATAACGCATAACGCATAACGCATAACGCACAACGCATAACGCATAACGCATAACGCATAACGCATAACGCATAACGCATACCACAAAACGCATAACGCATAACGCATAACGCATAACGCATAACGCATAACGCATAAAGCATAACGCATAACGCATAACGCATATCGCAAACGTATAACGCATAACGCATAACGCATAACGCATAACTCATAACGCATAACGCATAACGCATATCGCATAACGCATAACTCATAACGCATAACGCATAACGCACACCGTATAACGCATAACGCATAACGCATAACGCATAAAGCATAACGCATAACGCATAACGCATAACGCAAACGTATAACGCCCAACGCATAAAGCATAACGAACAACCCATAACGCAAAATCCATAACGCATAACGCATAACGCATAACGCATAACGCACAACGCATAACGCATAACGCATAACGCATAACGCATAACGCATAACGCATAACGCATACCACAAAACGCATAACGCATAACGCATAACGCATAACGCATAACGCATAACGCATAACGCACAACGCATAACGCATAACGCATAACGCATAACGCATAACGCATACCACAAAAAGCATAACGCATAACGCATAACGCATAACGCATAACGCATAACGCATAACGCATAACGCATAACGCATAACGCATAAAGCATAACGCATAACGCATAACGCATAACACAAACGAATAACGCCCAACGCATAAAGCATAATGAACAACCCATAACGCATAATCCATAACGCACAACGCATAGCGCATAACGCATACAACATAACGGATAGCGCATAACGCATAACGCATAACGCATAACGCATAACGCATATCGCATAACGCATAAATCATAACCCATAACGCACAACGCATAACGCATAATGCACAACGCATAACGAATACCGCAAAACGCATAACGCATAACGCATAACGCATAACGCATAACGCATAACGCATAACGCATAACGCATAACGCATAACGCATAACGCATAACGCATAACGCATAACGCATAACGCATAACGCATAACGCATAACGCATAACGCATAACGCATAACGCATAACGCATAACGCATAACGCATAACGCATAACTCATAACGCATAACGCATAACGCATAACGCATAACTCATAACGCATAACGCATAACGCACACCGTATAACGCATAACGCATAACGCATAAAGCATAACGCATAAGGCATAACGCATAACGCAAACGTATAACGCCCAACGCATAAAGCATAACGAACAACCCATAACGCAAAATCCATAACGCATAACGCATAACGCATAACGCATAACGCACAACGCATAACGCATAACGCATAACGCATAACGCATAACGCATAACGCATAACGCATAACGCATACCGCAAAACGCATAACGCATAACGCATAACGCATAACGCATAACGCATAACGCATAAAGCAAACTTATAACGCACAACGCATAACGCATAACGCATAACGCATAACGCATAACGCATAACCCATAAAGTATAACACATAACGGATAACGCATTAAGTATAACACATAACGCATATCGCATTACGCATAACGCATCACGCATAACGCATAACGCATAACGCATAACGCATAACACATAACGCATAACGCATATCGCATAAAACATAACGCATAACGCATAACGTACAACGTATAACGCATAACGCATAACGCATAACGCATAACGCATAACGCATAACGCATATCGCATAACACATAACGCATAACCCATAACGCATAACGCATAACGAATAACGCATAACGCAAAATGAATAACGCATAAAGCATAACGCATAACCCATAACCCTTAACGCATAACGCATAACGCATAATGCACAACGCCTAACGAATACCGCAAATCGCATAACGCCTAACGCATAACGGATCACGCATAAAGCATAACGCATAACGCATAACGCATAACGGATAACGCATAACGCATAACGCATAACGCATAACGCCCAACGCATAAAGCATAACGAATAACCCATTAGGCATAATCCATAACGCATAACGCATAACGCATAACGCATAACGCATAACGCATAACGCATAACGCATAACGCATAAAGCATAACGCATAACGCATAATGCATAAAGCAAACTTATAATGCACAACGCATAACGCATGACGCATAACGCATAACGCATAACGCATAACGCATAACGCATAACCCATAAAGTATAACACATAACGGATAACGCATAAAGTATAACACATAACGCATATCGCATTACGCATAACGCATCACGCATAACGCATAACGCATAACGCATAACACATAACGCATAACGCATATCGCATAAAACATAACGCATAACGCATAACGTACAACGTATAACGCATAACGCATAACGCATAACGCATAACGCATAACGCATATCGCATAACACATAACGCATAACCCATAACGCATAACGCATAAGGCATAACGCATAACGTTAACGCATAACGCATAACGGATCACGCATAACGGATCACGCATAACGCATAAAGCATAACGCATAACGCATAACGCATAACGCATAAAGCATTACGCATAACGCATATCGCATAAAACATAACGCATTACGCATAACGTACAACGTATAACGCATAACGCATAACGCATAACGCATAACGCATAACGAATAACGCATAACGCATATCGCATAACACATAACGCATAACGCATAATGCATGACGCATAAGGCATAACGCATTACGCATAACTTATAACTCATAACTCATAACGAATAACGCATAACGCAAAATGAATAACGCATAAAGCATAACGCATAACCCATAACCCTTAACGCATAACGCATAACGCATAATGCACAACGCTTAACGAATACCGCAAATCGCATAACGCCTAACGCATAACGGATCACGCATGACGCATAAAGCGTAACGCATAACGCAAAACGCATAACGCATAACGCATAACGCATAACGCATAACGCATAACGCATAACGCATAACGCATAACGCATAACGCATAACGCACACCGTATAACGCATAACGAATAACGCATAACGCATAAAGCATAACGCATAACGCATACCGCATATCGCAAACGTATAACGCATAACGCATAACGCATAACGCATAACTCATAACGCATAACGCATAACGCATAACGCATAACGCATAACTCATAACGCATAACGCATAACGCACACCGTATAACGCATAACGCATAACGCATAACGCATAAAGCATAACGCATAACGCATAACGCATAGCGCATATCGCAAACGTATAACGCCCAACGCATAAAGCATAACGAACAACCCATAACGCAAAATCCATAACGCATAACGCATAACGCATAACGCATAACGCACAACGCATAACGCATAACGCATAACGCATAACGCATAACGCATAACGCATAACGCATAACGCATAACGCATAACGCATAAAGCATAACGCATAACGCATAACGCATAACGCAAACGTATAACCCCCAACGCATAAAGCATAACGAACAACCCATAACGCATAATCCATAACGCACAACGCATAACGCATAACGCATAACGCATAACGCATAACGCATAACGCATAAAGCATAACGCATAACGCATAATGCATAAAGCAAACTTATAATGCACAACGCATAACGCATAACGCATAACGCATAACGCATAACGCATAACGCATAACGCATAACGCATAACCCATAAAGTAGAACACATAACGGATAACGCATAAAGTATAACACATAACGCATATCGCATTACGCATAACGCATCACGCATAACGCATAACGCATAACGCATAACACATAACGCATAACGCATATCGCATAAAACATAACGCATAACGCATAACGTACAACGTATAACGCATAACGCATAACGCATAACGCATAACCAATAACGCATATCGCATAACACATAACGCATAACCCATAACGCATAACGCATAAGGCATAACGCATAACGTTAACGCATAACGCATAAGGCATAACGCATAACGTTAACGCATAACGCATAACGCATAACGCATAATGCATGACGCATAAGGCATAACGCATTACGCATAACTTATAACTCATAACTCATAACGAATAACGCATAACGCAAAATGAATAACGCATAAAGCATAACGCATAACCCATAACCCTTAACGCATAACGCATAACGCATAATGCACAACGCTTAACGAATACCGCAAATCGCATAACGCCTAACGCATAACGGATCACGCATGACGCATAAAGCGTAACGCATAACGCATAACGCATAACGGATAACGCATAACGCATAACGCATAACGCATAACGCATAACGCATAACGCATATCGCATAACGCATAAATCATAACCCATACCGCACAACGCATAACGCATAATGCACAACGCATAACGAATACCGCAAAACGCATAACGCATAACGCATAACGCATAACGCATAACGCATAACGCATAACGCATAACGCATAACGCATAACTCATAACGCATAACGCATAACGCATAACGCATAACGCACACCGTATAACGCATAACGAATAACGCATAACGCATAAAGCATAACGCATAACGCATAACGCATATCGCAAACGTATAACGCATAACGCATAACGCATAACGCATAACGCATAACGCATAACGCATAACGCATATCGCATAACGCATAAATCATAACCCATAACGCACAACGCATAACGCATAATGCACAACGCATAACGAATACCGCAAAACGCATAACGCATAACGCATAACGCATAACGCATAACGCATAACGCATAACGCATAACGCATAACGCATAACGCATAACGCATAACGCATAACGCATAACGCATAACGCATAACGCATAACGCACACCGTATAACGCATAACGAATAACGCATAACGCATAAAGCATAACGCATAACGCATAACGCATATCGCAAACGTATAACGCATAACGCATAACGCATAACGCATAACTCATAACGCATAACGCATAACGCATAACGCATAACGCATAACTCATAACGCATAACGCATAACGCACACCGTATAACGCATAACGCATAACGCATAACGCATAAGGCATAACGCATAAAGCATAACGCATAACGCAAACGTATAACGCCCAACGCATAAAGCATAACGAACAACCCATAACGCAAAATCCATAACGCATAACGCATAACGCATAACGCATAACGCACAACGCATAACGCATAACGCATAACGCATAACGCATAGCGCATAACGCATAACGCATACCACAAAACGCATAACGCATAACGCATAACGCATAACGCATAACGCATAACGCATAACGCATAACGCATAACGCATAAAGCATAACGCATAACGCATAACGCATAACGCAAACGTATAACGCCCAACGCATAAAGCATAATGAACAACCCATAACGCATAATCCATAACGCACAACGCATAGCGCATAACGCATACAACATAACGCATACAACATAACGCATAACGCATAACGCATAACGCAAACGTATAACGCCCAACGCATAAAGCATAACGAACAACCCATAACGCAAAATCCATAACGCATAACGCATAACGCACAACGCATAACGCATAACGCATAACGCAAACGTATAACGCCCAACGCATAAAGCATAACGAACAACCCATAACGCAAAATCCATAACGCATAACGCATAACGCATAACGCATAACGCACAACGCATAACGCATAACGCATAACGCATAACGCATAACGCATAACGCATACCACAAAAAGCATAACGCATAACGCATAACGCATAACGCATAACGCATAACGCATAACGCATAACGCATAACGCATAACGCATAACGCATAAAGCATAACGCATAACGCATAACGCATAACGCAAACGAATAACGCCCAACGCATAAAGCATAATGAACAACCCATAACGCATAATCCATAACGCACAACGCATAGCGCATAACGCATACAACATAACGCATAACGCATAACGCATAACGCAAACGTATAACGCCCAACGCATAAAGCATAACGAACAACCCATAACGCAAAATCCATAACGCATAACGCATAACGCATAACGCATAACGCACAACGCATAACGCATAACGCATAACGCATAACGCATACCACAAAACGTATAACGCATAACGCATAACGCATAACGCATAACGCATAACGCATAACGCATAACGCATAACGCATAAAGCATAACGCATAACGCATAATGCATAAAGCAAACTTATAATGCATAACGCATAACGCATAACGCATACCACAAAAAGCATAACGCATAACGCATAACGCATAACGCATAACGCATAACGCATAACGCATAACGCATAACGCATAACGCATAAAGCATAACGCATAACGCATAACGCATAACGCAAACGTATAACGCCCAACGCATAAAGCATAACGAACAACCCATAACGCATAATCCATAACGCACAACGCATAACGCATAACGCATAACGCATAACGCATAACGCATAACGCATAAAGCATAACGCATAACGCATAATGCATAAAGCATAACGCATAACTCATAACGCATAACGCATAACGCACACCGTATAACGCATAACGCATAACGCATAAAGCATAACGCATAAGGCATAACGCATAACGCATATCGCATAACGCATAAATCATAACCCATAACGCACAACGCATAACGCATAATGCACAACGCATAACGAATACCGCAGAACGCATAACGCATAACGCATAACGCATAACGCATAACGCATAACGCATAACCCATAAAGTAGAACACATAACGGATAACGCATAAAGTATAACACATAACGCATATCGCATTACGCATAACGCATCACGCATAACGCATAACGCATAACGCATAACGCATAACACATAACGCATAACGCATATCGCATAAAACATAACGCATAACGCATAACGTACAACGTATAACGCTTAACGCATAACGCATAACGCATAACCAATAACGCATATCGCATAACACATAACGCATAACCCATAACGCATAACGCATAAGGCATAACGCATAACGTTAACGCATAACGCATAACGGATCACGCATAACGGATCACGCATAACGCATAAAGCATAACGCATAACGCATAACGCATAACGCATAAAGCATTACGCATAACGCATATCGCATAAAACATAACGCATTACGCATAACGTACAACGTATAACGCATAACGCATAACGCATAACGCATAACGCATAACGAATAACGCATAACGCATATCGCATAACACATAACGCATAACGCATAATGCATGACGCATAAGGCATAACGCATTACGCATAACTTATAACTCATAACTCATAACGAATAACGCATAACGCAAAATGAATAACGCATAAAGCATAACGCATAACCACTAACCCTTAACGCATAACGCATAACGCATAATGCACAACGCTTAACGAATACCGCAAATCGCATAACGCCTAACGCATAACGGATCACGCATGACGCATAAAGCGTAACGCATAACGCATAACGCATAACGGATAACACATAACGCATAACGCATAACGCATAACGCATATCGCATAACGCGTAAATCATAACCCATACCGCACAACGCATAACGCATAATGCACAACGCATAACGAATACCGCAAAACGCATAACGCATAACGCATAACGCACAACGCATAACGCATAACGCATAACGCATAACTCATAACGCATAACGCATAACGCATAACGCATAACTCATAACGCATAACGCATAACGCGCACCGTATAACGCATAACGCATAACACATAACGCATAACGCATCAAGCATAACGCATAAGGCATAACGCATAACGCAAACGTATAACGCCCAACGCATAAAGCATAACGAACAACCCATAACGCAAAATCCATAACGCATAACGCATAACGCATAACGCATAACGCATAACGCATATCGCATGACGCATAAATCATAACCCATAACGCACAACGCATAACGCATAATGCACAACGCATAACGAATACCGCAAAACGCATAACGCATAACGCATAACGCATAACGCATAACGCATAACGCACAACGCATAACGCATAACGCATAACGCATAACGCATACCACAAAAAGCATAACGCATAACGCATAACGCATAACGCATAACGCATAACGCATAACGCATAACGCATAACGCATAAGGCATAACGCATAACGCATAACGCATAACGCAAACATATAACGCCCAACGCATAAAGCATAGCGAACAACCCATAACGCATAATCCATAACGCACAACGCATAGCGCATAACGCATAACGCATAACGCATAACGCATAACGCATAACGCATAACGCATAACGCATAACGCATAACGCATAACGCATAACGCATAACGCATAACGCATAACGCATAACGCATAACGCATAACGCATAACGCATAACGCATAACGCATAACGAATACCGCAAAACGCATAACGCATAACGCATAACTCATAACGCATAACGCATAACGCATAACGCACACCGTATAACGCATAACGCATAACGCATAACGCATAAAGCATAACGCATAACGCATAATGCACAACGCATAACGAATACCGCAAAACGCATAACGCATAACGCATAACGCATAACGCATAACGCATAACGCATAACGCATAACGAATACCGCAAAACGCATAACCCTTAACGCATAACGCATAACGCATAATGCACAACGCTTAACGAATACCGCAAATCGCATAACCCCTAACGCATAACGGATCACGCATGACGCATAAAGCATAACGCATAACGCATAACGCATAAAGCATAACGCATAACGCATAACGCATATCGCAAACGTATAACGCATAACGCATAACGCATAACGCATAACGCATAACTCATAACGCATAACGCATAACGCATAACGCATAACGCATAACGCATAACGCATAACTCATAACGCATAACGCATAACGCATAACGCATAACGCACACCGTATAACGCATAACGAATAACGCATAACGCATAAAGCATAACGCATAACGCATAACGCATATCGCAAACGTATAACGCATAACGCATAACGCATAACGCATAACGCATAACTCATAACGCATAACGCATAACGCATAACGCATAACGCACACCGTATAACGCATAACGAATAACGCATAACGCATAAAGCATAACGAATAACGCATAACGCATATCGCAAACGTATAACGCATAACGCATAACGCATAACGCATAACGCATAACTCATAACGCATAACGCATAACGCATAACGCAAACGTATAGCGCCCAACGCATAAAGCATAATGAGCAACCCATAACGCATAATCCATAACGCACAACGCATAGCGCATAACGCATACAACATAACGCATAACGCATAACGCATAACGCAAACGTATAACGCCCAACGCATAAAGCATAACGAACAACCCATAACGCAAAATCCATAACGCATAACGCATAACGCATAACGCATAACTCATAACGCATAACGCATAACGCACACCGTATAACGCATAACGCATAACGCATAAAGCATAACGCATAAGGCATAACGCATAACGCATATCGCATAACGCATAAATCATAACCCATAACGCACAACGCATAACGCATAATGCACAACGCATAACGAATACCGCAGAACGCATAACGCATAACGCATAACGCATAACGCATAACGCATAACGCATAACGCATAACGCATAACGCACACCGTATAACGCATAACGAATAACGCATAACGCATAAAGCATAACGCATAACGCATATCGCAAACGTATAACGCATAACGCATAACGCATAACGCATAACGCATAACGCATAACGCATAAAGCATAACGCATAACTCATAACGCATAACGCATAACGCACACCGTATAACGCATAACGCATAACGCATAACGCATAAAGCATAACGCATAACGCATAACGCATAACGCATAACGCATAACGCATACCACAAAACGCATAACGCATAACGCATAACGCATAACGCATAACGCATAACGCATAACGCATAACGCATAAAGCATAACGCATAACGCATAACGCAAACGTATAACGCCCAACGCATAAAGCATAATGAACAACCCATAACGCATAATCCATAACGCACAACGCATAGCGCATAACGCATACAACATAACGCATAACGCATAACGCATAACGCAAACGTATAACGCCCAACGCATAAAGCATAACGGACAACCCATAACGCAAAATCCATAACGCATAACGCATAACGCATAACGCATAATGCATAACGCATAACGCATAACGCATAACGCATAACGCATAACGCATAACGCATAACGCATAACGCATAACGCATAACGCATAACGCATAACGCATAACGCATAACGCATAACGCATAACTCATAACGCATAACGCATAACGCATAACGCATAACTCATAACGCATAACGCATAACGCACACCGTATAACGCATAACGCATAACGCATAAAGCATAACGCATAAGGCATAACGCATAACGCAACGTATAACGCCCAACGCATAAAGCATAACGAACAACCCATAACGCAAAATCCATAACGCATAACGCATAACGCATAACGCATAACGCACAACGCATAACGCATAACGCATAACGCATAACGCATAACGCATAACGCATAACGCATAACGCATAACGCATACCGCAAAACGCATAACGCATAACGCATAACGCATAACGCATAACGCATAACGCATAACGCATAACGCATAAAGCATAACGCATAACGCATAACGCAAACGTATAACGCATAACTCATAACGCATAACGCATAACGCATAACGCACACCGTATAACGCATAACGCATAACGCATAACGCATAAAGCATAACGCATAAGGCATAACGCATAACGCAAACGTATAACGCCCAACGCATAAAGCATAACGAATAACCCATTACGCATAATCCATAACGCATAACGCATAACGCATAACGCATAACGCATAACGCATAACGCATAACGCATAACGCATAAAGCATAACGCATAACGCATAATGCATAAAGCAAACTTATAATGCACAACGCATAACGCATAACGCATAACGCATAACGCATAACGCATAACGCATAACGCATAACGCATAACCCATAAAGTATAACACATAACGGATAACGCATAAAGTATAACACATAACGCATATCGCATTACGCATAACGCATCACGCATGACGCATAACGCATAACGCATAACGCATAACGCATATCGCATAACGCATAAATCATAACCCATACCGCACAACGCATAACGCATAATGCACAACGCATAACGAATACCGCAAAACGCATAACGCATAACGCATAACGCATAACGCATAACGCATAACGCATAACTCATAACGCATAACGCATAACGCATAACGCATAACTCATAACGCATAACGCATAACGCATAACGCATAACTCATAACGCATAACGCATAACGCGCACCGTATAACGCATAACGCATAACACATAACGCATAACGCATAACGCATAACGCATAACGCATAACTCATAACGCATAACGCATAACGCGCACCGTATAACGCATAACGCATAACACATAACGCATAACGCATAACACATAACGCATAACGCATCAAGCATAACGCATAAGGCATAACGCATAACGCAAACGTATAACGCCCAACGCATAAAGCATAACGAACAACCCATAACGCAAAATCCATAACGCATAACGCATAACGCATAACGCATAACGCATATCGCATAACGCATAAATCATAACCCATAACGCACAACGCATAACGCATAATGCACAACGCATAACGAATACCGCAAAACGCATAACGCATAACGCATAACGCATAACGCATAACGCATAACGCATAACGCATAACGCATAACGCATAACGCATAACGCATAACGCATAACGCATAACGCATAACGCATAACGCATAACGCATAACGCATAACGCATAAAGCATAACGCATAACGCATAACGCATAACGCAAACGTATAACGCCCAACGCATAAAGCATAATGAACAACCCATAACGCATAATCCATAACGCACAACGCATAGCGCATAACGCATACAACATAACGCATAACGCATAACGCATAACGCAAACGTATAACGCCCAACGCATAAAGCATAACGAACAACCCATAACGCAAAATCCATAACGCATAACGCATAACGCATAACGCATAACGCACAACGCATAACGCATAACGCATAACGCAAACGTATAACGCCCAACGCATAAAGCATAACGAACAACCCATAACGCAAAATCCATAACGCATAACGCATAACGCATAACGCATAACGCACAACGCATAACGCATAACGCATAACGCATAACGCATAACGCATAACGCATAACGCATAACGCATACCACAAAACGCATAACGCATAACGCATAACGCATAACGCATAACGCATAACGCATAACGAATACCGCAAAACGCATAACCCTTAACGCATAACGCATAATGCACAACGCTTAACGAATACCGCAAATCGCATAACCCCTAACGCATAACGGATCACGCATGACGCATAAAGCATAACGCATAACGCATAACGCATAACGGATAACGCATAACGCATAACGCATAACGCATAACGCATAACGCATAACGCATATCGCATAACGCATAAATCATAACCCATAACGCACAACGCATAACGCATAATGCACAACGCATAACGAATACCGCAAAACGCATAACGCATAACGCATAACGCATAACGCATAACGCATAACGCATAACTCATAACGCATAACGCATAACGCATAACGCATAACGCACACCGTATAACGCATAACGAATAACGCATAACGCATAAAGCATAACGCATAACGCATAACGCATATCGCAAACGTATAACGCATAACGCATAACGCATAACGCATAACGCATAACTCATAACGCATAACGCATAACGCAAACGTATAACGCCCAACGCATACAGCATAATGAGCAACCCATAACGCATAATCCATAACGCACAACGCATAGCGCATAACGCATACAACATAACGCATAACGCATAACGCATAACGCAAACGTATAACGCCCAACGCATAAAGCATAACGAACAACCCATAACGCAAAATCCATAACGCATAACGCATAACGCATAACGCATAACGCACAACGCATAACGCATAACGCATAACGCATAACGCATAACGCATAACGCATAACGCATAAAGCATAACGCATAACGCATAACGCATAACGCAAACGTATAACGCCCAACGCATAAAGCATAATGAACAACCCATAACGCATAATCCATAACGCACAACGCATAGCGCATAACGCATACAACATAACGCATAATGCATAACGCATAACGCATAACGCATAACGCATACCGCAAAACGCATAACGCATAACGCATAACGCATAACGCATAACGCATAACGCATAACGCATAAAACATAACGCATAACGCATAACGCATAACGCATAACGCATAACGAATACCGCAAAACGCATAACTCATAACGCATAACGCATAACGCATAACGCATAACGCATAACGCATAACGCATAACGCATAACGCATAACGCATAACGCATAACGCATAACGCATAACGTATAACGAATACCGCAAAACGCATAACGCATAACGCATAACGCATAACTCATAACGCATAACGCATAACGCATAACGCTTAACGAATACCGCAAATCGCATAACGCCTAACGCATAACGGATCACGCATGACGCATAAAGCGTAACGCATAACGCATAACGCATAACGCATAACGCATAACGCATAACGCATAACGCATAACGCATAACGCATAACGCATAACGCATAACGCATAACGCATAACGCATAACCCATAACGAATAACGCATAACGCATAACGCATAACGCATAATGCATAACGCATGAAGCATAACCCATAACGCATAACGCATAACTCATAACGTATAACGCATAACGCATAACGCATAACGCATATCGCATAACACATAACGCATAACGCATAATGCATGACGCATAAGGCATAACGCATTACGCATAACTTATAACTCATAACGAATAACGCATGAAGCATAACCCATAACGCATAACGCATAACTCATAACGTATAACGCATAACGCATAACGCATAACGCATATCGCATAACACATAACGCATAACGCATAATGCATGACGCATAAGGCATAACGCATTACGCATAACTTATAACTCATAACGAATAACGCATAACGCAAAATGAATAACGCATAAAGCATAACGCATAACCCATAACCCTTAACGCATAACGCATAACGCATAATGCACAACGCTTAACGAATACCGCAAATCGCATAACGCCTAACGCATAACGGATCACGCATGACGCATAAAGCATAACGCATAACGCATAACGCATAACGGATAACGCATAACGCATAACGCATAACGCATAACGCATAACGCATATCGCATAACGCATAAATCATAACCCATAACGCACAACGCATAACGCATAATGCACAACGCATAACGAATACCGCAAAACGCATAACGCATAACGCATAACGCATAACGCATAACGCATAACGCATAACGCATAACGCATAACGCATAACGCATAACGCATAACGCATAACGCATAACGCATAACGCATAACGCATAACGCATAACGCATAACGCATAACGCATAACGCATAACGCATAACGCAATAACGCAGAACGCATAACGCCTAACGCATAACGTGTAACTCATAACGCGTAACGCATAAAGCATAACGCATACCGTATAACGCAGAACGCATAACGCATAACGCAAACTTATAAGGCACAACGCATAACGCATAACGCATAACGCATAACATATAACGCATAACGCATAACGCACAACGCATAACGCATAACGCATAACATATAACGCATAACGCATAACGCATAACGCATAATGCATAACGCATGAAGCATAACCCATAACGCATAACGCATAACTCATAACGTATAACGCATAACGCATAACGCATAACGCATATCGCATAACGCATAACGCATAACGTATAACACATAACGCATACCGTATAACGCATAACGCAAACGTATAACGCACAACGCATAACGCATAACGAACAACGGATAACGCATAACGCATAACGCATAACGAATACCGCAAAACGTATATCGCCTAACACATAACGGATCACGCATAACGCATAACGCATAACGTATAACGCATAACGCATAACGCATAACGCATAACGCATAACATATAACGCATAACGCATAACGCATAACGCATAACGCATAACGCATAACGCATACCGCATAATGCATAACGCATAACGCATAACGCATAACGCATAACGCATTACGCATAACGCATAACGCATAACGTATAACTCATAACGCATAACGCATAAAGCATAACGCATAACGCATAACGCATGACGCATAACGTATAACGCATAACGCATAACGCATAACGCATAACGCATAACGCATAACGCATGAAGCATAACCCATAACGCATAACGCATAAAGCATAACGCATAACGCATAACGCATGACGCATAACGTATAACGCATAACGCATAACGCATAACGCATAACGCATAACGCATAATGCATAACGCAAAACGCAAAACGCATAACGTTAACGCATAATCCATAACGCATAAGGCTTGATGCATGACGAATATCGCATATCACATAACGCATAAGGCTTGATGCATGACGCATATCGCATAACGCATAACGCATAACCATAACGCATAACGCATAACCCATAACGAATAACGCATAACGCATAATGTATAACGCATAACGCATACTGTATAACGCATAACGCATAACGCATAACTTATAACGCATAACGCATACCGTATAACGCATAACGCATAACGCATAACGCATAACGCATACCGTATAACGCATAACGCATAAAGCATAACGCATAACGCATAACGTATGAAGCATAACCCATAACGCATAACGCATAACATATAACCCCTAACGCAATAACGCATAACGTATAACGCATAACGCATAACGCATGACGCATAACGTATAACGCATAACGCATAACGCATAACGCATAACGCATAACGCATAACGCATAACGCATAATGCATAACGCAAAACGCAAAACGCATAACGTTAACGCATAATCCATAACGCATAAGGCTTGATGCATGACGAATATCGCATATCACATAACGCATAAGGCTTGATGCATGACGCATATCGCATAACGCATAACGCATAACCATAACGCATAACGCATAACGCATAACGCATAACGAATAACGCATAACGCATAACGTATAACGCATAACGCCTAACGCATAACGCATAACGCATAACGCATAACCCATAACGCATAACGCATAACGCATAACTTATAACGCATAACGCATACCGTATAACGCATAACGCATAACGCATAACGCATAACGCATACCGAATAACGCATAACGCATAAAGCATAACGCATAACGCATAACGCATGAAGCATAACCCATAACGCATAACGCATAACGCATAACATATAACCCCTAACGCAATAACGCATAACGTATAACGCATAACGCATAACGTGTAACTCATAACGCATAACGCATAAAGCATAACGCATAACGCATAACGCATATCGCATAACGCATAACGCATAACGTATAACGCATAACGCACAACGCATATCGAACACCGGAAAACCCATAACTCCTAACGCATAACGGATCACGCATAACGCATAATGCATAACGCATAAAGCATAACGCATAACGCATAACGCATAACGCATAAAGCATAACGCATAACGCATAACGCATGAAGCATAACCCATAACGCAAAACGCATAACGCATAACGCATAACGTGTAACTCATAACGCATAACGCATAAAGCATAACGCATAACGCATAACGCATAACGCAAACGTATAGCGCACATCGCATAACGCATAAACCATAACCCATACTTCACAACGCATAACGCATAATGCACAACGCATAACGAACACCGGAAAACCAATAACGCCTAACGGATAACGGATCACGCATAACGCATAATGCATAACGCATAAAGCATAACGCATAACGCATAACCCATAACGCATACCGCAAAACGTATATCGCCTAACACATAACGGATCACGCATAACGCATAACGCATAACGTATAACGCATAACGCATAACGCATAACATATAACGCATAACGCATTACGCATAACGCATAACGCATAACGCATAACGCATACCGCATAATGCATAACGCATAACGCATAACGCATAACGCATAACGCATTACGCATAACGCATAACGCATAACGTATAACTCATAACGCATAACGCATAAAGCATAACGCATAACGCATAACGCATGACGCATAACGTATAACGCATAACGCATAACGCATAACGCATAACGCATAACGCATAACGCATAATGCATAACGCATAACGCATAACGCACAACGTGTAACTCATAACGCATAACGCATAATGCATAAAGCATAACGCATAACGCATAACGCATAACGCATAACCCCTAACGCAATAACGCATAACGCATAACGCATAACGCATATCGTGTAACTCATAACGCATAACGCATAAAGCATAACGCATAACGCATAACGCATAACGCATAACGCATAATGCATAACGCATAACGCATAACGCATAACGCATAACGCATAACGCATAACCATAACGCATACCGCATAACCCATAACGCATAACGCATAACGCATAACGTATAACGCATAACGCATACCGTATAACGCATAACGCATAACGCATAACGCATAACGCATACCGTATAACGCATAACGCATAAAGCATAACGCATAACGCATAACACCTAACGCAATAACGCATAACGGATCACGCATAACGCATAACGCATAATGCATAACGCATAACGCATAATGCATAACGCATAAAGCGTAACGCAT
Organism: Lasioglossum morio; assembly: GCA_916610235.2. Lineage (NCBI taxonomy): Eukaryota > Metazoa > Arthropoda > Insecta > Hymenoptera > Halictidae > Lasioglossum > Lasioglossum morio. Next base: position 293,630 of record CAKAJA020000564.1, on the reverse strand, counting down.
AACGCATAACGCATAACGAATAAAACATAACGCATAATGCATAATGCATAACGCATAACGCATAACGCATAAAGCATAACGCATAACGCATAACGCATAACCCCTAACGCAATAACGCATAACGCATAACGCATAACGCATAACTCATAACGCATAACGCATAAAGCATAACGCATAACGCATAACGCATAACGCATAACGCATAAAGCATAACGCATAACGCATAACGCATAACGCATAACCCCTAACGCAATAACGCATAACGCATAACGCATAACGCATATCGTGTAACTCATAACGCATAACGCATAAAGCATAACGCATAACGCATAACGCATAACGCATAACGCATAATGCATAACGCATAACGCATAACGCATAACGCATAACGCATAACGCATAACCATAACGCATACCGCATAACCCATAACGCATAACGCATAACGCATAACGTATAACGCATAACGCATACCGTATAACGCATAACGCATAACGCATAACGCATAACGCATACCGTATAACGCATAACGCATAAAGCATAACGCATAACGCATAACACCTAACGCAATAACGCATAACGGATCACGCATAACGCATAACGCATAATGCATAACGCATAACGCATAATGCATAACGCATAAAGCGTAACGCATAACGCATAACGCATAACGAATAAAACATAACGCATAATGCATAATGCATAACGCATAACGCATAACGCATAACGCATAAAGCATAACGCATAACGCATAACGCATAACCCCTAACGCAATAACGCATAACGCATAACGCATAACGCATAACGTGTAACTCATAACGCATAACGCATAAAGCATAACGCATAACGCATAACGCATAACGCAAGCGTATAGGGCACATCGCATAACGCATAAACCATAACCCATACTTCATGACGCATAACGCATAATGCACAACGCATAACGAACACCGGAAAACCCATAACGCCTAACGGATAACGGATCACGCATAACGCATAATGCATAACGCATAAAGCATAACGCATAACGCATAACGCATAACGCATAACGCATAACGCATATCCCCTATCGCAATAACGCATAACGCATAACGCATATGCATAAAGAGTAACTCATAACGCACAACGCATAAAGCATAACGCATAACGCATAACGCATAACGCGTATCGCATAACGCATAACGCATAACGTATAACGCATAACGCATACCGTACAACGCATAACGCATAACGCATAACGCAAACGTATAATGCACACCGCATAACGCATAACGCATAACGCATAACCATAACGCATAACGCATAACCCATAACGCATAACGCATAACGCATAACGTATAACGCATAACGCATACCGTATAACGCATAACGCATAACGCATAACGCATAACGCATACCGTATAACGCATAACGCATAAAGCATAACGCATAACGCATAACACCTAACGCAATAACGCATAACGGATCACGCATAACGTGTAACTCATAACGCATAACGCATAATGCATAAAGCATAACGCATAACGCATAACGCATAACGCATAACCCCTAACGCAATAACGCATAACGCATAACGCATAACGCATATCGTGTAACTCATAACGCATAACGCATAAAGCATAACGCATAACGCATAACGCATAACGCATAACGCATAACGCATAATGCATAACGCATAACGCATAACGTATAACGCATAACGCATACCGTATAACGCATAACGCATAACGCATAACGCATAACGCATACCGTATAACGCATAACGCATAAAGCATAACGCATAACGCATAACACCTAACGCAATAACGCATAACGGATCACGCATAACGCATAACGCATAATGCATAACGCATAACGCATAATGCATAACGCATAAAGCTTAACGCATAACGCATAACGCATAACGAATAAAACATAACGCATAATGCATAATGCATAAAGCGTAACGCATAACGCATAAATCATAACCCCTATCGCAATAACGCATAACGCATAACGCATATGCATAAAGAGTAACTCATAACGCACAACGCATAAAGCATAACGCATAACGCATAACGCATAACGCGTATCGCATAACGCATAACGCATAACGTATAACGCATAACGCATACCGTACAACGCATAACGCATAACGCATAACGCAAACGTATAATGCACACCGCATAACGCATAACGCATAACGCATAACCATAACGCATAACGCATAACCCATAACGCATAACGCATAACGCATAACGTATAACGCATAACGCATACCGTATAACGCATAACGCATAACGCATAACGCATAACGCATACCGTATAACGCATAACGCATAAAGCATAACGCATAACGCATAACACCTAACGCAATAACGCATAACGGATCACGCATAACGTGTAACTCATAACGCATAACGCATAATGCATAAAGCATAACGCATAACGCATAACGCATAACGCATAACCCCTAACGCAATAACGCATAACGCATAACGCATAACGCATATCGTGTAACTCATAACGCATAACGCATAAAGCATAACGCATAACGCATAACGCATAACGCATAACGCATAATGCATAACGCATAACGCATAACGTATAACGCATAACGCATACCGTATAACGCATAACGCATAACGCATAACGCATAACGCATACCGTATAACGCATAACGCATAAAGCATAACGCATAACGCATAACACCTAACGCAATAACGCATAACGGATCACGCATAACGCATAACGCATAATGCATAACGCATAACGCATAATGCATAACGCATAAAGCGTAACGCATAACGCATAACGCATAACGAATAAAACATAACGCATAATGCATAATGCATAAAGCGTAACGCATAACGCATAAATCATAACGCATAACGCATAACGCATAACGCATAACGCATAACTCATAACGCATAACGCATAACGCATAACGCATAACGCATAACGCATAACGCATAAAGCATAACGCATAACGCATAACGCATAACGCATAACCCCTAACGCAATAACGCATAACGCATAACGCATAACGCATAACGTGTAACTCATAACGCATAACGCATAAAGCATAACGCATAACGCATAACGCATAACTTAAGCGTATAGGGCACATCGCATAACGCATAAACCATAACCCATACTTCATAACGCATAACGCATAATGCACAACGCATAACGAACACCGGAAAACCCATAACGCCTAACGGATAACGGATCACGCATAACGCATAATGCATAACGCATAAAGCATAACGCATAACGCATAACGCATAACGCATAACGCATAACGCATAACGCATAACCCCTATCGCAATAACGCATAACGCATAACGCATATGCATAAAGAGTAACTCATAACGCACAACGCATAAAGCATAACGCATTACGCATAACGCATAACGCGTATCGCATAACGCATAACGCATAACGTATAACGCATAACGCATACCGTACAACGCATAACGCATAACGCATAACGCAAACGTATAATGCACACCGCATAACGCATAACGCATAACGCATAACCATAACGCATAACGCATAACCCATAACGCATAACGCATAACGCATAACGCATAACGCATAACGCATAACGCATAACGCATAACGCATAACGCATAACGCATAACGCATAACGCAAACGCATAACGCATAGCGCATAACGCATAACGCATAAAGCATAACGCATAACGCATGAAGCATAACCCATAACGCATAACGCATAACTCATAACGTATAACGCATAACGCATAACGCATAACGCATACCGTATAACGCATAACGCATAAAGCATAACGCATAACGCATAACGCATGAAGCATAACCCATAACGCATAACGCATAACGCATAACGTATAACGCATAACGCATACCGTATAACGCATAACGCATAACGCATAACGCAAACGTATAGCGCACAACGCATAATGCATAAACCATAACCCATACTTCATAACGCATAACGCATAATGCACAACGCATATCGAACACCGGAAAACCCATAACGCCTAACGCATAACGGATCACGCATAACGCATAATGCATAACGCATAAAGCATAACGCATAACGCATAACGCATAACCCCTAACGCAATAACGCATAACGCATAACGCATAACGCATAACATATAACGCATAACGCATAACGCACAACGCATAACGCATAACGCATAACATATAACGCATAACGCATAACGCATAACGCATAACGCATAACGCATAATGCATAACGCATGAAGCATAACCCATAACGCATAACGCATAACTCATAACGTATAACGCATAACGCATAACGCATAACGCATATCGCATAACGCATAACGCATAACGTATAACGCATAACGCATACCGTATAACGCATAACGCAAACGTATAACGCACAACGCATAACGCATAACGAACAACGGATAACGCATAACGCATAACGCATAACGAATACCGCAAAACGTATATCGCCTAACACATAACGGATCACGCATAACGCATAACGCATAACGTATAACGCATAACGCATAACGCATAACGCATAACGCATAACGCATAACATATAACGCATAACGCATAACGCATAACGCATAACGCATAACGCATAACGCATAACGCATAACGCATAACGCATACCGCATAATGCATAACGCATAACGCATAACGCATAACGCATAACGCATAATGCATAACGCATAACGCACAACGTGTAACTCATAACGCATAACGCATAATGCATAACGCATAAAGCATAACGCATAACGCATAACGCATAACGCATAACGCATAACCCCTAACGCAATAACGCATAACGCATAACGCATAACGCATATCGTGTAACTCATAACGCATAACGCATAAAGCATAACGCATAACGCATAACGCATATCGCATAACGCATAACGCATAACGTATAACGCATAACGCATAACGCATAATGCATAACGCATAACGCATAATGCATAACGCATAAAGCGTAACGCATAACGCATAACGCATAACGAATAAAACATAACGCATAATGCATAATGCATAAAGCGTAACGCATAACGCATAAATCATAACGCATAACGCATAACGCATAACGCATAACGCATAACGCATAACGCATAACTCATAACGCATAACGCATAACGCATAACGCATAACGCATAACGCATAAAGCATAACGCATAACGCATAACGCATGAAGCATAACCCATAACGCAAAACGCATAACGCATAACGTATAACGCATAATGCACAACGCATAACGAATACAGCAAAACGCATAACGATTAACGAATAACGGATCACGCATAACGCATTACGCATAATGCATAATGCATAACGCATAACGCATAATGCATAACGCATAAAGCGTAACGCATAACGCATAACGCATAAAGCATAACGCATAAATCATAACGCATAACGCATAACGCATAACGCATAATGCACAACGCATAACGAATACAGCAAAACGCATAACGATTAACGAATAACGGATCACGCATAACGCATAACGCATAACGTATAACGCATAACGCATACCGTATAACGCATAACGCATAACGCATAACGCAAACGTATAACGCACAACGCATAACGCATAACGCATAACGCATAACGTATAACGCATAACGCATAACGCATAACGCATAACGCATAACGCATAACGCATAACGCATAACGTATAACGCATAACGCATACCGTATAATGCATAACGCATAAGGCATAAAGCATAACGCATAACGCATAACGCATAACGCATAAGCCCTAACGCAATAACGCATAACGCATAACGCATAACGCATATCGTGTAACTCATAACGCATAACGCATAACGCATAACGCATAACGCATAACGCATAACGCATAACGCATATCGCATAACGCATAACGCATAACGTATAACGCATAACGCATAACGCATAACGCATAACGCATAACGCATAACACATAACGCATAACATATAACGCATAACGCATAACGCATAACGCATAACGCATAACGCATAACGCATAACGCATAACGCATACCGCATAATGCATAACGCATAACGCATAACGCATAACGCATAACGCATAACGCATTACGCATAACGCATAACGCATAACGTATAACTCATAACGCATAACGCATAAAGCATAACGCATAACGCATAACGCATGACGCATAACGTATAACGCATAACGCATAACGCATAACGCATATCGCATAACGCATAACGCATAACGTATAACGCATAACGCATAACGCATAACGCATATCGCATAACGCATAACGCATAACGTATAACGCATAACGCATACCGTATAACGCAGAACGCATAACGCATAACTCATAACGTATAACGCATAACGCATAACGCATAACGCATATCGCATAACGCATAACGCATAACGTATAACGCATAACGCATACCGTATAACGCATAACGCAAACGTATAACGCACAACGCATAACGCATAACGAACAACGGATAACGCATAACGCATAACGCATAACGAATACCGCAAAACGTATATCGCCTAACACATAACGGATCACGCATAACGCATAACGCATAATGTATAACGCATAACGCATAACGCATAACGCATAACGCATAACATATAACGCATAACGCATAACGCATAACGCATAACGCATAACGCATAACGCATAACGCATAACGCATAACGCATAACGCATACCGCATAACGCATAACGCATAATGCATAACGCAAAACGCAAAACGCATAACGTTAACGCATAATCCATAACGCATAAGGCTTGATGCATGACGAATATCGCATATCATATAACGCATAAGGCTTGATGCATTACGCATATCGCATAACGCATAACGCATGACCATAACGCATAACGCATAACCCATAACGAATAACGCATAACGCATAACGTATAACGCATAACGCATACTGTATAACGCATAACGCATAACGCATAACGCATAACGCATAACGTATAACGCATAACGCATACTGTATAACGCCTAACGCATAACGCATAACGCATAACGCATAACCCATAACGCATAACGCATAACGCATAACTTATAACGCATAACGCATACCGTATAACGCATAACGCATAACGCATAACGCATAACGCATAACGCATAACGCATAACGCATACCGTATAACGCATAACGCATAAAGCATAACGCATAACGCATAACGCATGAAGCATAACCCATAACGCATAACGCATAACGCATAACATATAACCCCTAACGCAATAACGCATAACGTATAACGCATAACGCATAACGTGTAACTCATAACGCATAACGCATAAAGCATAACGCATAACGCATAACGCATAACGCATATCGCATAACGCATAACGCATAACGTATAACGCATAACGCACAACGCATATCGAACACCGGAAAACCCATAACTCCTAACGCATAACGGATCACGCATAACGCATAATGCATAACGCATAAAGCATAACGCATAACGCATAACGCATAACGCATAAAGCATAACGCATAACGCATAACGCATGAAGCATAACCCATAACGCAAAACGCATAACGCATAACGCATAACGTGTAACTCATAACGCATAACGCATAAAGCATAACGCATAACGCATAACGCATAACGCAAACGTATAGCGCACATCGCATAACGCATAAACCATAACCCATACTTCATAACGCATAACGCATAATGCACAACGCATAACGAACACCGGAAAACCAATAACGCCTAACGGATAACGGATCACGCATAACGCATAATGCATAACGCATAAAGCATAACGCATAACGCATAACCCATAACGCATACCGCAAAACGTACATCGCCTAACACATAACGGATCATGCATAACGCATAACGCATTACGTATAACGCATAACGCATAACGCATAACATATAACGCATAACGCATTACGCATAACGCATAACGCATAACGCATAACGCATACCGCATAATGCATAACGCATAACGCATAACGCATAACGCATAACGCATTACGCATAACGCATAACGCATAACGTATAACTCATAACGCATAACGCATAAAGCATAACGCATAACGCATAACGCATGACGCATAACGAATAACGCATAACGCATAACGCATAACGCATAACGCATAACGCATAACGCATAATGCATAACGCATAACGCATAACGCACAACGTGTAACTCATAACGCATAACGCATAATGCATAAAGCATAACGCATAACGCATAACGCATAACGCATAACCCCTAACGCAATAACGCATAACGCATAACGCATAACGCATATCGTGTAACTCATAACGCATAACGCATAAAGCATAACGCATAACGCATAACGCATAACGCATAACGCATAATGCATAACGCATAACGCATAACGCATAACGCATAACGCATAACCATAACGCATAACGCATAACCCATAACGCATAACGCATAACACCTAACGCAATAACGCATAACGGATCACGCATAACGCATAACGCATAATGCATAACGCATAACGCATAATGCATAACGCATAAAGCGTAACGCATAACGCATAACGCATAAAGCATAACGCATAAATCATAACGCATAACGCATAACGCATAACGCATAACGCATAACGCATAACGCATAACGCATAACGCATAACGCATAACGCATAACGCATAACGCATAACGCATAACGCATAACACATAACGCATAACGCATAATGCACAACGCATAACGAATACAGCAAAACGCATAACGATTAACGAATAACGGATCACGCATAACGCATAACGCATAACGTATAACGCATAACGCATACCGTATAACGCATAACGCATAACGCATAACGCAAACGTATAACGCACAACGCATAACGCATAACGCATAACGCATAACGTATAACGCATAACGCATAACGCATAACGCATAACGCATAACGCATAACGCATAACGCATAACGTATAACGCATAACGCATACCGTATAATGCATAACGCATAAGGCATAAAGCATAACGCATAACGCATAACGCATAACGCATAAGCCCTAACGCAATAACGCATAACGCATAACGCATAACGCATATCGTGTAACTCATAACGCATAACGCATAACGCATAACGCATAACGCATAACGCATAACGCATATCGCATAACGCATAACGCATAACGTATAACGCATAACGCATAACGCATAACGCATAACGCATAACGCATAACGCATAACGCATAACATATAACGCATAACGCATAACGCATAACGCATAACGCATAACGCATAACGCATAACGCATACCGCATAATGCATAACGCATAACGCATAACGCATAACGCATAACGCATAACGCATTACGCATAACGCATAACGCATAACGTATAAATCATAACGCATAACGCATAAAGCATAACGCATAACGCATAACGCATGACGCATAACGTATAACGCATAACGCATAACGCATAACGCATATCGCATAACGCATAACGCATAACGTATAACGCATAACGCATAACGCATAACGCATATCGCATAACGCATAACGCATAACGTATAACGCATAACGCATACCGTATAACGCAGAACGCATAACGCATAACGCAAACGTATAAGGCACAACGCATAACGCATAACGCATAACGCATAACATATAACGCATAACGCATAACGCACAACGCATAACGCATAACGCATAACATATAACGCATAACGCATAACGCATAACGCATAACGCATAACGCATAACGCATGAAGCATAACCCATAACGCATAACGCATAACTCATAACGTATAACGCATAACGCATAACGCATAACGCATATCGCATAACGCATAACGCATAACGTATAACGCATAACGCATACCGTATAACGCATAACGCAAACGTATAACGCACAACGCATAACGCATAACGAACAACGGATAACGCATAACGCATAACGCATAACGAATACCGCAAAACGTATATCGCCTAACACATAACGGATCACGCATAACGCATAACGCATAACGTATAACGCATAACGCATAACGCATAACGCATAACGCATAACATATAACGCATAACGCATAACGCATAACGCATAACGCATAACGCATAACGCATAACGCATAACGCATAACGCATAACGCATACCGCATAATGCATAACGCATAACGCATAACGCATAACGCATAACGCATAACGCATTACGCATAACGCATAACGCATAACGTATAACTCATAACGCATAACGCATAAAGCATAACGCATAACGCATAACGCATGACGCATAACGTATAACGCATAACGCATAACGCATAACGCATAACGCATAACGCATGAAGCATAACCCATAACGCATAACGCATAAAGCATAACGCATAACGCATAACGCATAACGCATGACGCATAACGTATAACGCATAACGCATAACGCATAATGCATAACGCAAAACGCAAAACGCATAACGTTAACGCATAATCCATAACGCATAAGGCTTGATGCATGACGAATATCGCATATCATATAACGCATAAGGCTTGATGCATGACGCATATCGCATAACGCATAACGCATGACCATAACGCATAACGCATAACCCATAACGAATAACGCATAACGCATAACGTATAACGCATAACGCATACTGTATAACGCATAACGCATAACGCATAACGCATAACGCATAACGTATAACGCATAACGCATACTGTATAACGCCTAACGCATAACGCATAACGCATAACGCATAACCCATAACGCATAACGCATAACGCATAACTTATAACGCATAACGCATACCGTATAACGCATAACGCATAACGCATAACGCATAACGCATAACGCATACCGTATAACGCATACCGCATAAAGCATAACGCATAACGCATAACGCATGAAGCATAACCCATAACGCATAACGCATAACGCATAACATATAACCCCTAACGCAATAACGCATAACGTATAACGCATAACGCATAACGTGTAACTCATAACGCATAACGCATAAAGCATAACGGATAACGCATAACGCATAACGCATATCGCATAACGCATAACGCATAACGTATAACGCATAACGCACAACGCATATCGAACACCGGAAAACCCATAACTCCTAACGCATAACGGATCACGCATAACGCATAATGCATAACGCATAAAGCATAACGCATAACGCATAACGCATAACGCATAAAGCATAACGCATAACGCATAACGCATGAAGCATAACCCATAACGCAAAACGCATAACGCATAACGCATAACGTGTAACTCATAACGCATAACGCATAAAGCATAACCCATACTTCATAACGCATAACGCATAATGCACAACGCATAACGAACACCGGAAAACCAATAACGCCTAACGGATAACGGATCACGCATAACGCATAATGCATAACGCATAAAGCATAACGCATAACGCATAACCCATAACGCATACCGCAAAACGTACATCGCCTAACACATAACGGATCATGCATAACGCATAACGCATAACGTATAACGCATAACGCATAACGCATAACATATAACGCATAACGCATTACGCATAACGCATAACGCATAACGCATAACGCATACCGCATAATGCATAACGCATAACGCGTAACGCATAACGCATAACGCATTACGCATAACGCATAACGCATAACGTATAACTCATAACGCATAACGCATAAAGCATAACGCATAACGCATAACGCATGACGCATAACGTATAACGCATAACGCATAACGCATAACGCATAACGCATAACGCATAATGCATAACGCATAACGCATAACGCACAACGTGTAACTCATAACGCATAACGCATAATGCATAAAGCATAACGCATAACGCATAACGCATAACGCATAACGCATAACCCCTAACGCAATAACGCATAACGCATAACGCATAACGCATATCGTGTAACTCATAACGCATAACGCATAAAGCATAACGCATAACGCATAACGCATAACGCATAACGCATAATGCATAACGCATAACGCATAACGCATAACGCATAACGCATAACGCATAACCATAACGCATAACGCATAACCCATAACGCATAACGCATAACGCATAACGTATAACGCATAACGCATACCGTATAACGCATAACGCATAACGCATAACGCATAACGCATACCGTATAACGCATAACGCATAAAGCATAACGCATAACGCATAACACCTAACGCAATAACGCATAACGGATCACGCATAACGCATAACGCATAATGCATAACGCATAACGCATAATGCATAACGCATAAAGCGTAACGCATAACGCATAACGCATAACGAATAAAACATAACGCATAATGCATAATGCATAAAGCCTAACGCATAACGCATAAATCATAACGCATAACGCATAACGCATAACGCATAACGCATAACGCATAACTCATAACGCATAACGCATAACGCATAACGCATAACGCATAACGCATAAAGCATAACGCATAACGCATAACGCATAACCCCTAACGCAATAACGCATAACGCATAACGCATAACGCATAACGTGTAACTCATAACGCATAACGCATAAAGCATAACGCATAACGCATAACGCATAACGCAAGCGTATAGGGCACATCGCATAACGCATAAACCATAACCCATACTTCATAACGCATAACGCATAATGCACAACGCATAACGAACACCGGAAAACCCATAACGCCTAACGGATAACGGATCACGCATAACGCATAACGCATAACGCATAACGCATACCGTATAACGCATAACGCATAAAGCATAACGCATAACGCATAACGCATGAAGCATAACCCATAACGCATAACGCATAACGCATAACGTATAACGCATAACGCATACCGTATAACGCATAACGCATAACGCATAACGCAAACGTATAGCGCACAACGCATAATGCATAAACCATAACCCATACTTCATAACGCATAACGCATAATGCACAACGCATATCGAACACCGGAAAACCCATAACGCCTAACGCATAACGGATCACGCATAACGCATAATGCATAACGCATAAAGCATAACGCATAACGCATAACGCATAACCCCTAACGCAATAACGCATAACGCATAACGCATAACGCATAACATATAACGCATAACGCATAACGCACAACGCATAACGCATAACGCATAACATATAACGCATAACGCATAACGCATAACGCATAACGCATAACGCATAATGCATAACGCATGAAGCATAACCCATAACGCATAACGCATAACTCATAACGTATAACGCATAACGCATAACGCATAACGCATATCGCATAACGCATAACGCATAACGTATAACGCATAACGCATACCGTATAACGCATACGCAAACGTATAACGCACAACGCATAACGCATAACGAACAACGGATAACGCATAACGCATAACGCATAACGAATACCGCAAAACGTATATCGCCTAACACATAACGGATCACGCATAACGCATAACGCATAACGTATAACGCATAACGCATAACGCATAACGCATAACGCATAACGCATAACATATAACGCATAACGCATAACGCATAACGCATAACGCATAACGCATAACGCATAACGCATAACGCATAACGCATACCGCATAATGCATAACGCATAACGCATAACGCATAACGCATAACGCATTACGCATAACGCATAACGCATAACGTATAACTCATAACGCATAACGCATAAAGCATAACGCATAACGCATAACGCATGACGCATAACGTATAACGCATAACGCATAACGCATAACGCATAACGCATAACGCATAACGCATAACGCATAATGCATAACGCATAACGCACAACGTGTAACTCATAACGCATAACGCATAATGCATAACGCATAAAGCATAACGCATAACGCATAACGCATAACGCATAACCCCTAACGCAATAACGCATAACGCATAACGCATAACGCATATCGTGTAACTCATAACGCATAACGCATAAAGCATAACGCATAACGCATAACGCATATCGCATAACGCATAACGCATAACGTATAACGCATAACGCATAACGCATAATGCATAACGCATAACGCATAATGCATAACGCATAAAGCGTAACGCATAACGCATAACGCATAACGAATAAAACATAACGCATAATGCATAATGCATAAAGCGTAACGCATAACGCATAAATCATAACGCATAACGCATAACGCATAACGCATAACGCATAACGCATAACTCATAACGCATAACGCATAACGCATAACGCATAACGCATAACGCATAAAGCATAACGCATAACGCATAACGCATGAAGCATAACCCATAACGCAAAACGCATAACGCATAACGTATAACGCATAATGCACAACGCATAACGACAACAGCAAAACGCATAACGATTAACGAATAACGGATCACGCATAACGCATAACGCATAATGCATAATGCATAACGCATAACGCATAATGCATAACGCATAAAGCGTAACGCATAACGCATAACGCATAAAGCATAACGCATAAATCATAACGCATAACGCATAACGCATAACGCATAACCCATAACGCATAACGCATAACGCATAACGCATAACTTATAACGCATAACGCATACCGTATAACGCATAACGCATAACGCATAACGCATAACGCATAACGCATAACGCATACCGTATAACGCATAACGCATAAAGCATAACGCATAACGCATAACGCATGAAGCATAACCCATAACGCATAACGCATAACGCATAACATATAACACCTAACGCAATAACGCATAACGTATAACGCATAACGCATAACGTGTAACTCATAACGCATAACGCATAAAGCATAACGCATAACGCATAACGCATAACGCATATCGCATAACGCATAACGCATAACGTATAACGCATAACGCACAACGCATATCGAACACCGGAAAACCCATAACTCCTAACGCATAACGGATCACGCATAACGCATAATGCATAACGCATAAAGCATAACGCATAACGCATAACGCATAACGCATAAAGCATAACGCATAACGCATAACGCATGAAGCATAACTCATAACGCAAAACGCATAACGCATAACGCATAACGTGTAACTCATAAATCATAACGCATAAAGCATAACGCATAACGCATAACGCATAACGCATAAAGCATAACGCATAACGCATAACGCATGACGCATAACGTATAACGCATAACGCATAACGCATAACGCATAACGCATAACGCATAACGCATAACGCATAATGCATAACGCATAACGCATAACGCACAACGTGTAACTCATAACGCATAACGCATAATGCATAAAGCATAACGCATAACGCATAACGCATAACGCATAACCCCTAACGCAATAACGCATAACGCATAACGCATAACGCATATCGTGTAACTCATAACGCATAACGCATAAAGCATAACGCATAACGCATAACGCATAACGCATAATGCATAACGCATAACGCATAACGCATAACGCATAACGCATAACGCATAACCATAACGCATAACGCATAACCCATAACGCATAACGCATAACGCATAACGTATAACGCATAACGCATACCGTATAACGCATAACGCATAACGCATAACGCATAACGCATACCGTATAACGCATAACGCATAAAGCATAACGCATAACGCATAACACCTAACGCAATAACGCATAACGGATCACGCATAACGCATAACGCATAATGCATAACGCATAACGCATAATGCATAACGCATAAAGCGTAACGCATAACGCATAACGCATAACGAATAAAACATAACGCATAATGCATAATGCATAAAGCGTAACGCATAACGCATAAATCATAACGCATAACGCATAACGCATAACGCATAACGCATAACTCATAACGCATAACGCATAACGCATAACGCATAACGCATAACGCATAAAGCATAACGCATAACGCATAACGCATAACCCCTAACGCAATAACGCATAACGCATAACGCATAACGCATAACGTGTAACTCATAACGCATAACGCATAAAGCATAACGCATAACGCATAACGCATAACGCAAGCGTATAGGGCACATCGCATAACGCATAAACCATAACCCATACTTCATAACGCATAACGCATAATGCACAACGCATAACGAACACCGGAAAACCCATAACGCCTAACGGATAACGGATCACGCATAACGCATAATGCATAACGCATAAAGCATAACGCATAACGCATAACGCATAACGCATAACGCATAACGCATAACGCATAACCCCTATCGCAATAACGCATAACGCATAACGCATATGCATAAAGAGTAACTCATAACGCACAACGCATAAAGCATAACGCATAACGCATAACGCATAACGCGTATCGCATAACGCATAACGCATAACGTATAACGCATAACGCATACCGTACAACGCATAACGCATAACGCATAACGCAAACGTATAATGCACACCGCATAACGCATAACGCATAACGCATAACCATAACGCATAACGCATAACCCATAACGCATAACGCATAACGCATAACGCATAACGCATAACGCATAACGCATAACGCATAACGCATAACGCATAACGCAAACGCATAACGCATAGCGCATAACGCATAACGCATAAAGCATAACGCATAACGCATGAAGCATAACCCATAACGCATAACGCATAACTCATAACGTATAACGCATAACGCATAACGCATAACGCATACCGTATAACGCATAACGCATAAAGCATAACGCATAACGCATAACGCATGAAGCATAACCCATAACGCATAACGCATAACGCATAACGTATAACGCATAACGCATACCGTATAACGCATAACGCATAACGCATAACGCAAACGTATAGCGCACAACGCATAATGCATAAACCATAACCCATACTTCATAACGCATAACGCATAATGCACAACGCATATCGAACACCGGAAAACCCATAACGCCTAACGCATAACGGATCACGTATAACGCATAATGCATAACGCATAAAGCATAACGCATAACGCATAACGCATAACCCCTAACGCAATAACGCATAACGCATAACGCATAACGCATAACATATAACGCATAACGCATAACGCACAACGCATAACGCATAACGCATAACATATAACGCATAACGCATAACGCATAACGCATAACGCATAACGCATAATGCATAACGCATGAAGCATAACCCATAACGCATAACGCATAACTCATAACGTATAACGCATAACGCATAACGCATATCGCATAACGCATACCGCATAACGTATAACGCATAACGCATACCGTATAACGCATAACGCAAACGTATAACGCACAACGCATAACGCATAACGAACAACGGATAACGCATAACGCATAACGCATAACGAATACCGAAAAACGTATATCGCCTAACACATAACGGATCACGCATAACGCATAACGCATAACGTATAACGCATAACGCATAACGCATAACGCATAACGCATAACATATAACGCATAACGCATAACGCATAACGCATAACGCATAACGCATAACGCATAACGCATAACGCATAACGCATAACGCATACCGCATAATGCATAACGCATAACGCATAACGCATAACGCATAACGCATTACGCATAACGCATAACGCATAACGTATAACTCATAACGCATAACGCATAAAGCATAACGCATAACGCATAACGCATGACGCATAACGTATAACGCATAACGCATAACGCATAACGCATAACGCATAACGCATAATGCATAACGCATAACGCACAACGTGTAACTCATAACGCATAACGCATAATGCATAACGCATAAAGCATAACGCATAACGCATAACGCATAACGCATAACGCATAACCCCTAACGCAATAACGCATAACGCATAACGCATAACGCATATCGTGTAACTCATAACGCATAACGCATAAAGCATAACGCATAACGCATAACGCATATCGCATAACGCATAACGCATAACGTATAACGCATAACGTATAACGCATAACGCATACCGTATAACGCATAACGCAAACGTATAACGCACAACGCATAACGCATAACGAACAACGGATAACGCATAACGCATAACGCATAACGAATACCGAAAAACGTATATCGCCTAACACATAACGGATCACGCATAACGCATAACGCATAACGTATAACGCATAACGCATAACGCATAACGCATAACGCATAACATATAACGCATAACGCATAACGAATACCGAAAAACGTATATCGCCTAACACATAACGGATCACGCATAACGCATAACGCATAACGTATAACGCATAACGCATAACGCATAACGCATAACGCATAACATATAACGCATAACGCATAACGCATAACGCATAACGCATAACGCATAACGCATAACGCATAACGCATAACGCATAACGCATACCGCATAATGCATAACGCATAACGCATAACGCATAACGCATAACGCATAACGCATTACGCATAACGCATAACGCATAACGTATAACTCATAACGCATAACGCATAAAGCATAACGCATAACGCATAACGCATAATGCATAATGCATAAAGCGTAACGCATAACGCATAAATCATAACGCATAACGCATAACGCATAACGCATAACGCATAACGCATAACTCATAACGCATAACGCATAACGCATAACGCATAACGCATAACGCATAAAGCATAACGCATAACGCATAACGCATGAAGCATAACCCATAACGCAAAACGCATAACGCATAACGTATAACGCATAATGCACAACGCATAACGACAACAGCAAAACGCATAACGATTAACGAATAACGGATCACGCATAACGCATAACGCATAATGCATAATGCATAACGCATAACGCATAATGCATAACGCATAAAGCGTAACGCATAACGCATAACGCATAAAGCATAACGCATAAATCATAACGCATAACGCATAACGCATAACGCATAACGCATAACGCATAACGCATAACGCATAACGCATAACGCATAACGCATAACGCATAACACATAACGCATAACGCATAATGCACAACGCATAACGAATACAGCAAAACGCATAACGATTAACGAATAACGGATCACGCATAACGCATAACGCATAACGTATAACGCATAACGCATACCGTATAACGCATAACGCATAACGCATAACGCAAACGTATAACGCACAACGCATAACGCATAACGCATAACGCATAACGCATAACGTATAACGCATAACGCATAACGCATAACGCATAACGCATAACGCATAACGCATAACGCATAACGTATAACGCATAACGCATACCGTATAATGCATAACGCATAAGGCATAAAGCATAACGCATAACGCATAACGCATAACGCATAAGCCCTAACGCAATAACGCATAACGCATAACGCATAACGCATATCGTGTAACTCATAACGCATAACGCATAACGCATAACGCATAACGCATAACGCATAACGCATATCGCATAACGCATAACGCATAACCCATACTTCATAACGCATAACGCATAATGCACAACGCATAACGAACACCGGAAAACCAATAACGCCTAACGGATAACGGATCACGCATAACGCATAATGCATAACGCATAAAGCATAACGCATAACGCATAACCCATAACGCATACCGCAAAACGTACATCGCCTAACACATAACGGATCATGCATAACGCATAACGCATAACGTATAACGCATAACGCA
Organism: Lasioglossum morio; assembly: GCA_916610235.2. Taxonomy (NCBI): domain Eukaryota; kingdom Metazoa; phylum Arthropoda; class Insecta; order Hymenoptera; family Halictidae; genus Lasioglossum; species Lasioglossum morio. The sequence continues at coordinate 274,058 of CAKAJA020000564.1, read as the reverse complement.
TAACGCATAACATATAACGCATAACGCATTACGCATAACGCATAACGCATAACGCATAACGCATACCGCATAATGCATAACGCATAACGCATAACGCATAACGCATAACGCATTACGCATAACGCATAACGCATAACGTATAACTCATAACGCATAACGCATAAAGCATAACGCATAACGCATAACGCATGACGCATAACGTATAACGCATAACGCATAACGCATAACGCATAACGCATAACGCATAACGCATAATGCATAACGCATAACGCATAACGCACAACGTGTAACTCATAACGCATAACGCATAATGCATAAAGCATAACGCATAACGCATAACGCATAACGCATAACCCCTAACGCAATAACGCATAACGCATAACGCATAACGCATATCGTGTAACTCATAACGCATAACGCATAAAGCATAACGCATAACGCATAACGCATAACGCATAACGCATAACGCATAACGCATAACGCATAACGCATAACGCATAACGCATAACGCATAACCATAACGCATAACGCATAACCCATAACGCATAACGCATAACGCATAACGTATAACGCATAACGCATACCGTATAACGCATAACGCATAACGCATAACGCATAACGCATAACGCATAACGCATAATGCATAACGCATAACGCATAATGCATAACGCATAAAGCGTAACGCATAACGCATAACGCATAACGAATAAAACATAACGCATAATGCATAATGCATAAAGCGTAACGCATAACGCATAAATCATAACGCATAACGCATAACGCATAACGCATAACGCATAACGCATAACGCATAACTCATAACGCATAACGCATAACGCATAACGCATAACGCACAACGCATAAAGCATAACGCATAACGCATAACGCATAACCCCTAACGCAATAACGCATAACGCATAACGCATAACGCATAACCATAACGCATAACGCATAACCCATAACGCATAACGCATAACGCATAACGCATAACGCATAACGCATAACGCATAACGCATAACGCATAACGCATAACGCATAACGTATAACTCATAACGCATAACGCATAAAGCATAACGCATAACGCATAACGCATGACGCATAACGTATAACGCATAACGCATAACGCATAACGCATAACGCATAACGCATAACGCATAACGCATAATGCATAACGCATAACGCACAACGTGTAACTCATAACGCATAACGCATAATGCATAACGCATAAAGCATAACGCATAACGCATAACGCATAACGCATAACGCATAACGCATAACGCATAACGCAATAACGCATAACGCATAACGCATAACGCATATCGTGTAACTCATAACGCATAACGCATAAAGCATAACGCATAACGCATAACGCATATCGCATAACGCATAACGCATAACGTATAACGCATAACGCATAACGCATAACGCATAACGCATAACGCATAATGCATAACGCATAAAGCGTAACGCATAACGCATAACGCATAACGAATAAAACATAACGCATAATGCATAATGCATAAAGCGTAACGCATAACGCATAAATCATAACGCATAACGCATAACGCATAACGCATAACGCATAACGCATAACTCATAACGCATAACGCATAACGCATAACGCATAACGCATAACGCATAACGCATAACGCATAAAGCATAACGCATAACGCATAACGCATGAAGCATAACCCATAACGCAAAACGCATAACGCATAACGTATAACGCATAATGCACAACGCATAACGACAACAGCAAAACGCATAACGATTAACGAATAACGGATCACGCATAACGCATAACGCATAATGCATAATGCATAACGCATAACGCATAACGTATAACTCATAACTCATAACGCATAACGCATAATGCATAACGCATAAAGCATAACGCATAACGCATAACGCATAACGCATAACGCATAACCCCTAACGCAATAACGCATAACGCATAACGCATATCGTGTAACTCATAACGCATAACGCATAAAGCATAACGCATAACGCATAACGCATATCGCATAACGCATAACGCATAACGTATAACGCATAACGCATAACGCATAATGCATAACGCATAACGCATAATGCATAACGCATAAAGCGTAACGCATAACGCATAACGCATAACGAATAAAACATAACGCATAATGCATAATGCATAAAGCGTAACGCATAACGCATAAATCATAACGCATAACGCATAACGCATAACGCATAACGCATAACGCATAACTCATAACGCATAACGCATAACGCATAACGCATAGCGCATAACGCATAACGCATAACGCATAAAGCATAACGCATAACGCATAACGCATGAAGCATAACCCATAACGCAAAACGCATAACGCATAACGTATAACGCATAATGCACAACGCATAACGACAACAGCAAAACGCATAACGATTAACGAATAACGGATCACGCATAACGCATAACGCATAATGCATAATGCATAACGCATAACGCATAATGCATAACGCATAAAGCGTAACGCATAACGTATAACGCATAAAGCATAACGCATAAATCATAACGCATAACGCATAACGCATAACGCATAACGCATAACGCATAACGCATAACGCATAACGCATAACGCATAACGCATAACGCATAACGCATAACACATAACGCATAACGCATAATGCACAACGCATAACGAATACAGCAAAACGCATAACCCTTAACGAATAACGGATCACGCATAACGCATAACGCATAACGTATAACGCATAACGCATACCGTATAACGCATAACGCATAACGCATAACGCAAACGTATAACGCACAACGCATAACGCATAACGCATAACGCATAACGTATAACGCATAACGCATAACGCATAACGCATAACGCATAACGCATAACGCATAACGCATAACGTATAACGCATAACGCATACAGTATAATGCATAACGCATAAGGCATAAAGCATAACGCATAACGCATAACGCATAACGCATAAGCCCTAACGCAATAACGCATAACGCATAACGCATAACGCATATCGTGTAACTCATAACGCATAACGCATAACGCATAACGCATAACGCATAACGCATATCGCATAACGCATAACGCATAACGTATAACGTATAACGCATAACGCATACCGTGTAACGCATAACGCATAACGCATAACGCAAACGTATAACGCACAACGCATAACGCATAACGCATAACCTATAACGCATAACGCATAACGCATAACGCATAACGCATAACGCATAACGCATAACGCATAACGCATAACGCATAACGCATAACGCATAACGCATAACGCATAACGTATAACGCATAACGCATAACGCGTAACGCATAACGCATAACGCATAACGCATAACGTATAACGCATACCGTATAATGCATAACGCATAAGGCATAACCCATTACGCATAACTTATAACTCATAACTCATAACGAATAACGCATAACGCAAAATGAATAACGCATAAAAGCATAACGCATAACCCATAACCCTTAACGCATAACGCATAAAACATAACGCATAACGCATAACGCATAACGCATAACCATAACGCATAACGCATAACCCATAACGCATAACGCATAACGCATAACGTATAACGCATAACGCATACCGTATAATGCAAAACGCATAACACATAACGTATAACGCATAACGCATACCGTATAACGCATAACGCATAACGCATAACGCAAACGTATAAGGCACAACGCATAACGCATAAACCATAACCCATACTTCATAACGCATAACGCATAATGCACAACGCATAACGAACACCGGAAAACCCATAACGTCTAACGCATAACGGATCACGCATAACGCATAATGCATAACGCATAACGCATAACGCATAACGCATAACACATAACGCATAACGCATACCGTATAATGCATAACGCATAAGGCATAACGCATTACGCATAACTTATAACTCATAACTCATAACGAATAACGCATAACGCAAAATGAATAACGCATAAAAGCATAACGCATAACCCAAAACCCTTAACGCATAACGCATAAAACATAACGCATAACGCATAAAGCATAACGCATAACGCATAACTTATAACTCATTACTCATATCGAATAACGCATAACGCATAAAGCATAACGCATAACGCATAACGCATAATGCATAAAGCATAACGCATAACGCATAACTTATAATTCATTACTCATATCGAATAACGCATAACGCATAACGCATAACGCATAACGCATAACGCATATCGCATAACGCATAACGCATAACGCAAACGTATAAGGCACAACGCATAACGCATAAACCATAACCCATACTTCATAACGCATAACGCATAATGCACAACGCATAACGAACACCGGAAAACCCATAACGCCTAACGCATAACGGATCACGCATAACGCATAATGCATAACGCATAACGCATAACGCATAACGCATAACGCATAACGCATAACGCATAACGCATACCGTATAATGCATAACGCATAAGGCATAACGCATTACGCATAACTTATAACTCATAACTCATAACGAATAACGCATAACGCAAAATGAATAACGCATAAAAGCATAACGCATAACCCATAACCCTTAACGCATAACGCATAAAACATAACGCATAACGCATAACGCATAACGCATAACGCATAACGCATAACGCATAACGCATAACGCATAACGCATAACGCATAACGCATAACGCATAACGCATAACGCATAACGCATAACGCATAACGCATAACGCATAACGCATAACGCATAACGCATAACGCATAACACATAACGCATAACGCATAATGCACAACGCATAACGAATACAGCAAAACGCATAACGATTAACGAATAACGGATCACGCATAACGCATAACGCATAATGCATAACGCATAACGCATAACGCATAATGCATAACGCATAAAGCGTAACGCATAACGCATAACGCATAAAACATAACGCATAATGCATAACGCATAAAGCGTAACGCATAACGCATAAATCATAACGCTTAACGCATAACGCATAACGCATAACGCATAACGCATAACGCATAACGCATAACGCATAACGCATAACGCATAACGCATAACGCATAACGCATAACGCATAACGCATAACGCATAACGCATAACGCATAACGCAAAACGCATAAAGCATAACGCATAACGCATAACGCATGAAGCATAACCCATAACGCAAAACGCATAACGCATAACGTATAACGCATAACGCATAACGCATAACCATAACGCATAACGCATAACCCATAACGCATAACGCATAACGCATAACGTATAACGCATAACGCATACCGTATAATGCAAAACGCATAACACATAACGTATAACGCATAACGCATACCGTATAACGCATAACGCATAACGCATAACGCAAACGTATAAGGCACAACGCATAACGCATAAACCATAACCCATACTTCATAACGCATAACGCATAATGCACAACGCATAACGAACACCGGAAAACCCATAACGCCTAACGCATAACGCATAACGCATAACGCATAACGCATAACGCATAACGCATAACGCATAACACATAACGCATATCGCATAATGCACAACCCATAACGAATACAGCAAAACGCATAACGATTAACGAATAACGGATCACACATAACGCATAACGCATAATGCATAACGCATAACGCATAACGCATAATGCATAACGCATAAAGCGTAACGCATAACGCATAACGCATAAAGCATAACGCATAAATCATAACGCATAACGCATAACGCATAACGCATAACGCATAACGCATAATGCACAACGCATAACGAATACCGCAAAACGCATAACGCCTAACGCATAACGCATAACGCATAACGCATAACGCATAACGCATAACGCATAACGCATAACGCATAACGCATAACGCATAACGCATAACGCATAACGCATAACGCATAACGCATAATGCACAACGCATAACGAATACCTCAAAACGCATAACGATTAACGAATAACGGATCACACATAACGCATAACGCATAATGCATAACGCATAACGCATAACGCATAATGCATAACGCATAAAGCGTAACGCATAACGCATAACGCATAAAGCATAACGCATAAATCATAACGCATAACTTATAACTCATTACTCATATCGAATAACGCATAACGCATAAAGCATAACGCATAACGCATAACGCATAATGCATAAAGCATAACGCATAACGCATAACTTATAATTCATTACTCATATCGAATAACGCATAACGCATAACGCATAACGCATAACGCATAACGCATATCGCATAACGCATAACGCATAACGCAAACGTATAAGGCACAACGCATAACGCATAAACCATAACCCATACTTCATAACGCATAACGCATAATGCACAACGCATAACGAACACCGGAAAACCCATAACGCCTAACGCATAACGGATCACGCATAACGCATAATGCATAACGCATAACGCATAACGCATAACGCATAACGCATAACACATAACGCATAACGCATACCGTATAATGCATAACGCATAAGGCATAACGCATTACGCATAACTTATAACTCATAACTCATAACGAATAACGCATAACGCAAAATGAATAACGCATAAAAGCATAACGCATAACCCATAACCCTTAACGCATAACGCATAAAACATAACGCATAACGCATAACGCATAACGCATAACGCATAACGCATAACGCATAACGCATAACGCATAACGCATAACGCATAACGCATAACGCATAACGCATAACGCATTACGCATAACGCATAACGCATAACGCATAACGCATAACGCATAACACATAACGCATAACGCATAATGCACAACGCATAACGAATACAGCAAAACGCATAACGATTAACGAATAACGGATCACGCATAACGCATAACGCATAATGCATAACGCATAACGCATAACGCATAATGCATAACGCATAAAGCGTAACGCATAACGCATAACGCATAAAACATAACGCATAATGCATAACGCATAAAGCGTAACGCATAACGCATAAATCATAACGCTTAACGCATAACGCATAACGCATAACGCATAACGCATAACGCATAACGCATAACGCATAACGCATAACGCATAACGCATAACGCATAACGCATAACGCATAACGCATAACGCAAAACGCATAAAGCATAACGCATAACGCATAACGCATGAAGCATAACCCATAACGCAAAACGCATAACGCATAACGTATAACGCATAACGCATAACGCATAACCATAACGCATAACGCATAACGCATAACGCATAACGCATAACGCATAACGTATAACGCATAACGCATACCGTATAATGCAAAACGCATAACACATAACGTATAACGCATAACGCATACCGTATAACGCATAACGCATAACGCATAACGCAAACGTATAAGGCACAACGCATAACGCATAAACCATAACCCATACTTCATAACGCATAACGCATAATGCACAACGCATAACGAACACCGGAAAACCCATAACGCCTAACGCATAACGGATCACGCATAACGCATAATGCATAACGCATAACGCATAACGCATAACACATAACGCATATCGCATAATGCACAACCCATAACGAATACAGCAAAACGCATAACGATTAACGAATAACGGATCACACATAACGCATAACGCATAATGCATAACGCATAACGCATAACGCATAATGCATAACGCATAAAGCGTAACGCATAACGCATAACGCATAAAGCATAACGCATAAATCATAACGCATAACGCATAACGCATAACGCATAACGCATAACGCATAACGCATAATGCACAACGCATAACGAATACCGCAAAACGCATAACGCCTAACGCATAACGCATAACGCATAACGCATAACGCATAACGCATAACGCATAACGCATAACGCATAACGCATAACGCATAACGCATAACGCATAACGCATAACGCATAATGCACAACGCATAACGAATACCTCAAAACGCATAACGCCTAACGCATAACGCATAACGCATAACGCATAACGCATAACGCATAACGCATAACGCATAACGCATAACGCATAACGCATAACGCATAACGCATAACGGATAACGCATAACGAATAAAGCATAACGCATAACGCATAACGCATAACGCATAATGCACAACGCATAACGAATACCGCAAATCGCATAACGCCTAACGAATAACGCATAACGCATAACGCATAACGCATAACGCATAACGCATAACGCATAACGCATAATGCACAACGCATAACGAATACCTCAAAACGCATAACGCCTAACGCATAACGCCTAACGCATAACGCATAACGCATAACGCATAATGCATAACGCATAACGCATAACGCATAACGCATAATGCACAACGCATAACGAATACCGCAAATCGCATAACGCCTAACGAATAACTGATCACGCATAACGCATAACGCATAATGCATAACGCATAAAGCATAACGCATAACTTTTAACGCATAACGCATAACGCATAACGCATAATGCACAACGCATAACGAATACCGCAAAACGCATAACGCCTAACGCATAACGCATAACGCATAACGCATAACGCATAACGCATAACGCATAACGCATAACGCATAACGCATAACGCACGACGGATAACGCATAACGCATAACGAATAAAGCATAACGCATAACGCATAACGCATAACGCATAACGCATAACGCATAACGCATAATGCACAACGCATAACGAATACCGCAAAACGCATAACGCCTAACGCATAACGCATAACGCATAACGCATAACGCATGACGCATAACGCATAACGCATAAAACACAACGCATAACGCATAACGCATAACGCATAACGCATAATGCACAACGCATAACGAATACCGCAAATCGCATAACGCCTAACGAATAACTGATGACGCATAACGCATAACGCATAATGCATAACGCATAAAGCATAACGCATATCTTTTAACGCATAACGCATAACTCATAACGCATAATACACAACGCATAACGAATAACGCATAACGCATAAGGCATAACGCATAACAAATAACGCATAACGCATAACGCATAACGCATAATGCACAACGCATAACGAATACCGCAAATCGCATAACGCCTAACGAATAACTGATCACACATAACGCATAACGCATAATGCATACTGCATAACGCATAACGCATAATGCATAACGCAAAACGCATAACTCATAACGAATAACGTATAACGTATAACGCATAACGCATAACGCATAAACCATAACGCATAACGCATAACGCATAACGCATAACGCATAACGCATAACGCATACCGCATAACGCATAACGCATAACGCATAACGCATAACGCATAACGCATAACGTATAACGCCTAACGCATAACGCATAAAGCATAACGCATAACGCATATTGCATATCGCATAACGCATAACGCATAACGCATAACGCATAACGGATAACGCATAATGAATAACGCATAACGCAAAATGCATAACGCATAATGCACAACGCATAACGAATACCGCATAACGCATACTGCATAACGCATAACGCATAACGCATAATGCATAACGCAAAACGCATAACTCATAACGAATAACGCATAACGCATAACGCATAACGCATAACGCATAACGCATAACGCATAACGCTTAACGCATAACGCATAACGCTTATCGCATAACGCATAACGCATAACGCATAACGCATAACGCATAACGCATAACGCATAACGCATGTCGCATAACGCATAACGCATAACGCATAACGCATAACGTATAACGTATAACGCATAACGCATAACGCATAATGCACAACGCATAACGAATACCGTAAAACGCATAACGCCTGACGCATAACGGATCACGCATAACGCATAAAGCATAACGCATAACGCTTAACGCATAACGTGTAAGTCATAACTCATAACGGATAACGCATAACGCATAACGCATAACACATAACGCAAAATGCATAATGCATAACGCATAAAGCATAACGCATAACGCATATCGCATATCGCATAACGCATAACGCATATCGCATAACGCATAACGCATAATGAATAACGCATAACGCAAAATGCATAACGCATAATGCACAACGCATAACGAATACCGCCTAACGCATACTGCATAACGCATAACGCATAACGCATAATGCATAACGCAAAACGCATAACTCATAACGAATAACGTATAACGTATAACGCATGACGCATAACGCATAACGCATAACGCATAACGCATAACGCATAACGCATAACGCATAACGCATAACGCATAACGCATAATGCACAACGCATAACGAATACCGCAAAACGCATAACGCCTAACGCATAACGCATAACGCATAACGCATAACGCATAACGCATAACGCATAACGCATAACGCATAACGGATAACGCATAACGCATAACGTATAACGCATAACGCATAACGCATAACGCATAACGCATAACGCATAACGCATAACGCATAACGCATAATGCACAACGCATAACGAATACCGTAAAACGCATAACGCCTGACGCATAACGGATCACGCATAACGCATAAAGCATAACGCATAACGCTTAACCCATAACGTGTAAGTCATAACTCATAACGGATAACGCATAACGCATAACGCATAACACATAACGCAAAATGCATAATGCATAACGCATAATGCATAACGCATAAAGCATAACGCATAACTTTTAACGCATAACGCATAACGCATAACGCATAATGCACAACGCATAACGAATACCGCATAACGCATAAGGCATAACGCATAACAAATAACGCATAACGCATAACGCATAACGCATAACGCATAACGCATAATGAACAACGCATAACGAATACCGCAAAACGCATAACGCCTAACGCATAACGGATCACGCATAACGCATAAAGCATAACGCTTAACGCTTAACGCATAACGTATAACTCATAACTCATAACGCATAACGCATAACGCATAACGCATAACACATAACGCAAATGCATAACGCATAATGCACAACGCATAACGAATACCGGAAACTTTTAACGCCTAACGCATAACGCCTAACGCATAACGCATAACGCATAACGCATAACGCATAACGCATAACGCATAACGCATAACGCATAACGCATAACGTATAACTCATAACGCATAACGCATAAAGCATAACGCATAACGCATAACGCATGACGCATAACGTATAACGCATAACGCATAACGCATAACGCATAACGCATAACGCATAACGCATAACGCATAATGCATAACGCATAACGCACAACGTGTAACTCATAACGCATAACGCATAATGCATAACGCATAAAGCATAACGCATAACGCATAACGCATAACGCATAACGCATAACGCATAACCCATAACGCAATAACGCATAACGCATAACGCATAACGCATATCGTGTAACTCATAACGCATAACGCATAAAGCATAACGCATAACGCATAACGCATAACGCATAACGCATAACGCATAACGTATAACGCATAACGCATAACGCATAATGCATAACGCATAACGCATAATGCATAACGCATAAAGCGTAACGCATAACGCATAACGCATAACGAATAAAACATAACGCATAATGCATAATGCATAAAGCGTAACGCATAACGCATAAATCATAACGCATAACGCATAACGCATAACGCATAACGCATAACGCATAACTCATAACGCATAACGCATAACGCATAACGCATAACGCATAACGCATAACGCATAACGCATAAAGCATAACGCATAACGCATAACGCATGAAGCATAACCCATAACGCAAAACGCATAACGCATAACGTATAACGCATAATGCACAACGCATAACGACAACAGCAAAACGCATAACGATTAACGAATAACGGATCACGCATAACGCATAACGCATAATGCATAATGCATAACGCATAACGCATAACGTATAACTCATAACTCATAACGCATAACGCATAATGCATAACGCATAAAGCATAACGCATAACGCATAACGCATAACGCATAACGCATAACCCCTAACGCAATAACGCATAACGCATAACGCATATCGTGTAACTCATAACGCATAACGCATAAAGCATAACGCATAACGCATAACGCATATCGCATAACGCATAACGCATAACGTATAACGCATAACGCATAACGCATAATGCATAACGCATAACGCATAATGCATAACGCATAAAGCGTAACGCATAACGCATAACGCATAACGAATAAAACATAACGCATAATGCATAATGCATAAAGCGTAACGCATAACGCATAAATCATAACGCATAACGCATAACGCATAACGCATAACGCATAACGCATAACGCATAACGCATAACGCATAACGCATAACGCATAGCGCATAACGCATAACGCATAACGCATAAAGCATAACGCATAACGCATAACGCATGAAGCATAACCCATAACGCAAAACGCATAACGCATAACGTATAACGCATAATGCACAACGCATAACGACAACAGCAAAACGCATAACGATTAACGAATAACGGATCACGCATAACGCATAACGCATAATGCATAATGCATAACGCATAACGCATAATGCATAACGCATAAAGCGTAACGCATAACGTATAACGCATAAAGCATAACGCATAAATCATAACGCATAACGCATAACGCATAACGCATAACGCATAACGCATAACGCATAACGCATAACGCATAACGCATAACGCATAACGCATAACACATAACGCATAACGCATAATGCACAACGCATAACGAATACAGCAAAACGCATAACCCTTAACGAATAACGGATCACGCATAACGCATAACGCATAACGTATAACGCATAACGCATACCGTATAACGCATAACGCATAACGCATAACGCAAACGTATAACGCACAACGCATAACGCATAACGCATAACGCATAACGTATAACGCATAACGCATAACGCATAACGCATAACGCATAACGCATAACGCATAACGCATAACGTATAACGCATAACGCTTACCGTATAATGCATAACGCATAAGGCATAAAGCATAACGCATAACGCATAACGCATAACGCATAAGCCCTAACGCAATAACGCATAACGCATAACGCATAACGCATATCGTGTAACTCATAACGCATAACGCATAACGCATAACGCATAACGCATAACGCATATCGCATAACGCATAACGCATAACGTATAACGTATAACGCATAACGCATACCGTGTAACGCATAACGCATAACGCATAACGCAAACGTATAACGCACAACGCATAACGCATAACGCATAACCTATAACGCATAACGCATAACGCATAACGCATAACGCATAACGCATAACGCATAACGCATAACGCATAACGCATAACGCATAACGCATAACGCATAACGCATAACGCATAACGCAAACGTATAAGGCACAACGCATAACGCATAAACCATAACCCATACTTCATAACGCATAACGCATAATGCACAACGCATAACGAACACCGGAAAACCCATAACGTCTAACGCATAACGGATCACGCATAACGCATAATGCATAACGCATAACGCATAACGCATAACACATAACGCATAACGCATACCGTATAATGCATAACGCATAAGGCATAACGCATTACGCATAACTTATAACTCATAACTCATAACGAATAACGCATAACGCAAAATGAATAACGCATAAAAGCATAACGCATAACCCAAAACCCTTAACGCATAACGCATAAAACATAACGCATAACGCATAAAGCATAACGCATAACGCATAACTTATAACTCATTACTCATATCGAATAACGCATAACGCATAAAGCATAACGCATAACGCATAACGCATAATGCATAAAGCATAACGCATAACGCATAACTTATAATTCATTACTCATATCGAATAACGCATAACGCATAACGCATAACGCATAACGCATAACGCATATCGCATAACGCATAACGCATAACGCAAACGTATAAGGCACAACGCATAACGCATAAACCATAACCCATACTTCATAACGCATAACGCATAATGCACAACGCATAACGAACACCGGAAAACCCATAACGCCTAACGCATAACGGATCACGCATAACGCATAATGCATAACGCATAACGCATAACGCATAACGCATAACGCATAACACATAACGCATAACGCATACCGTATAATGCATAACGCATAAGGCATAACGCATTACGCATAACTTATAACTCATAACTCATAACGAATAACGCATAACGCAAAATGAATAACGCATAAAAGCATAACGCATAACCCATAACCCTTAACGCATAACGCATAAAACATAACGCATAACGCATAACGCATAACGCATAACGCATAACGCATAACGCATAACGCATAACGCATAACGCATAACGCATAACGCATAACGCATAACGCATAACGCATAACGCATAACGCATAACGCATAACGCATAACGCATAACGCATAACGCATAACGCATAACGCATAACGCATAACACATAACGCATAACGCATAATGCACAAGGCATAACGAATACAGCAAAACGCATAACGATTAACGAATAACGGATCACGCATAACGCATAACGCATAATGCATAACGCATAACGCATAACGCATAATGCATAACGCATAAAGCGTAACGCATAACGCATAACGCATAAAACATAACGCATAATGCATAACGCATAAAGCGTAACGCATAACGCATAAATCATAACGCTTAACGCATAACGCATAACGCATAACGCATAACGCATAACGCATAACGCATAACGCATAACGCATAACGCATAACGCATAACGCATAACGCATAACGCATATTGCATAACGCATAACGCATAACGCAAAACGCATAAAGCATAACGCATAACGCATAACGCATGAAGCATAACCCATAACGCAAAACGCATAACGCATAACGTATAACGCATAACGCATAACGCATAACGCATAACGCATAACGCATAACGCATAACGCAAAACGCATAAAGCATAACGCATAACGCATAACGCATGAAGCATAACCCATAACGCAAAACGCATAACGCATAACGTATAACGCATAACGCATAACGCATAACCATAACGCATAACGCATAACCCATAACGCATAACGCATAACGCATAACGTATAACGCATAACGCATACCGTATAATGCAAAACGCATAACACATAACGTATAACGCATAACGCATACCGTATAACGCATAACGCATAACGCATAACGCAAACGTATAAGGCACAACGCATAACGCATAAACCATAACCCATACTTCATAACGCATAACGCATAATGCACAACGCATAACGAACACCGGAAAACCCATAACGCCTAACGCATAACGGATCACGCATAACGCATAATGCATAACGCATAACGCATAACGCATAACACATAACGCATATCGCATAATGCACAACCCATAACGAATACAGCAAAACGCATAACGATTAACGAATAACGGATCACACATAACGCATAACGCATAATGCATAACGCATAACGCATAACGCATAATGCATAACGCATAAAGCGTAACGCATAACGCATAACGCATAAAGCATAACGCATAAATCATAACGCATAACGCATAACGCATAACGCATAACGCATAACGCATAATGCACAACGCATAACGAATACCGCAAAACGCATAACGCCTAACGCATAACGCATAACGCATAACGCATAACGCATAACGCATAACGCATAACGCATAACGCATAACGCATAACGCATAACGCATAACGCATAACGCATAACGCATAACGCATAATGCACAACGCATAACGAATACCTCAAAACGCATAACGCCTAACGCATAACGCATAACGCATAACGCATAACGCATAACGCATAACGCATAACGCATAACGCATAACGCATAACGCATAACGCATAACGGATAACGCATAACGAATAAAGCATAACGCATAACGCATAACGCATAACGCATAATGCACAACGCATAACGAATACCGCAAATCGCATAACGCCTAACGAATAACGCATAACGCATAACGCATAACGCATAACGCATAACGCATAACGCATAACGCATAATGCACAACGCATAACGAATACCTCAAAACGCATAACGCCTAACGCATAACGCCTAACGCATAACGCATAACGCATAACGCATAATGCATAACGCATAACGCATAACGCATAACGCATAATGCACAACGCATAACGAATACCGCAAATCGCATAACGCCTAAGGAATAACTGATCACGCATAACGCATAACGCATAATGCATAACGCATAAAGCATAACGCATAACTTTTAACGCATAACGCATAACGCATAACGCATAATGCACAACGCATAACGAATACCGCAAAACGCATAACGCCTAACGCATAACGCATAACGCATAACGCATAACGCATAACGCATAACGCATAACGCATAACGCATAACGCATAACGCATGACGGATAACGCATAACGCATAACGAATAAAGCATAACGCATAACGCATAACGCATAACGCATAACGCATAACGCATAACGCATAATGCACAACGCATAACGAATACCGCAAAACGCATAACGCCTAACGCATAACGCATAACGCATAACGCATAACGCATGACGCATAACGCATAACGCATAAAACACAACGCATAACGCATAACGCATAACGCATAATGCACAACGCATAACGAATACCGCAAATCGCATAACGCCTAACGAATAACTGATGACGCATAACGCATAACGCATAATGCATAACGCATAAAGCATAACGCATATCTTTTAACGCATAACGCATAACTCATAACGCATAATACACAACGCATAACGAATAACGCATAACGCATAAGGCATAACGCATAACAAATAACGCATAACGCATAACGCATAACGCATAATGCACAACGCATAACGAATACCGCAAATCGCATAACGCCTAACGAATAACTGATCACACATAACGCATAACGCATAATGCATACTGCATAACGCATAACGCATAATGCATAACGCAAAACGCATAACTCATAACGAATAACGTATAACGTATAACGCATAACGCATAACGCATAAACCATAACGCATAACGCATAACGCATAACGCATAACGCATAACGCATAACGCATACCGCATAACGCATAACGCATAACGCATAACGCATAACGCATAACGCATAACGTATAACGCCTAACGCATAACGCATAAAGCATAACGCATAACGCATATTGCATATCGCATAACGCATAACGCATAACGCATAACGCATAACGGATAACGCATAATGAATAACGCATAACGCAAAATGCATAACGCATAATGCACAACGCATAACGAATACCGCATAACGCATACTGCATAACGCATAACGCATAACGCATAATGCATAACGCAAAACGCATAACTCATAACGAATAACGCATAACGCATAACGCATAACGCATAACGCATAACGCATAACGCATAACGCTTAACGCATAACGCATAACGCTTATCGCATAACGCATAACGCATAACGCATAACGCATAACGCATAACGCATAACGCATAACGCATGTCGCATAACGCATAACGCATAACGCATAACGCATAACGTATAACGTATAACGCATAACGCATAACGCATAATGCACAACGCATAACGAATACCGTAAAACGCATAACGCCTGACGCATAACGGATCACGCATAACGCATAAAGCATAACGCATAACGCTTAACGCATAACGTGTAAGTCATAACTCATAACGGATAACGCATAACGCATAACGCATAACACATAACGCAAAATGCATAATGCATAACGCATAAAGCATAACGCATAACGCATATCGCATATCGCATAACGCATAACGCATATCGCATAACGCATAACGCATAATGAATAACGCATAACGCAAAATGCATAACGCATAATGCACAACGCATAACGAATACCGCCTAACGCATACTGCATAACGCATAACGCATAACGCATAATGCATAACGCAAAACGCATAACTCATAACGAATAACGTATAACGTATAACGCATGACGCATAACGCATAACGCATAACGCATAACGCATAACGCATAACGCATAACGCATAACGCATAACGCATAACGCATAACGCATAATGCACAACGCATAACGAATACCGCAAAACGCATAACGCCTAACGCATAACGCATAACGCATAACGCATAACGCATAACGCATAACGCATAACGCATAACGCATAACGCATAACGGATAACGCATAACGCATAACGAATAACGCATAACGCATAACGCATAACGCATAACGCATAACGCATAACGCATAACGCATAACGCATAATGCACAACGCATAACGAATACCGTAAAACGCATAACGCCTGACGCATAACGGATCACGCATAACGCATAAAGCATAACGCATAACGCTTAACCCATAACGTGTAAGTCATAACTCATAACGGATAACGCATAACGCATAACGCATAACACATAACGCAAAATGCATAATGCATAACGCATAATGCATAACGCATAAAGCATAACGCATAACTTTTAACGCATAACGCATAACGCATAACGCATAATGCACAACGCATAACGAATACCGCATAACGCATAAGGCATAACGCATAACAAATAACGCATAACGCATAACGCATAACGCATAACGCATAACGCATAATGAACAACGCATAACGAATACCGCAAAACGCATAACGCCTAACGCATAACGGATCACGCATAACGCATAAAGCATAACGCTTAACGCTTAACGCATAACGTATAACTCATAACTCATAACGCATAACGCATAACGCATAACGCATAACACATAACGCAAATGCATAACGCATAATGCACAACGCATAACGAATACCGGAAACTTTTAACGCCTAACGCATAACGGATCACGCATAACGCATAACGCATACTGCATAACGCATAACGCATAACGCATAACGCATAACGCATAACGCATAATGCACAACGCATAACGAATACCGCAAAACGTATAACGCCTAACGCATAACGCATAACGCATAACGCATAACGCATAACGCATAACGCATAACGCATAACGCATAACGCATAAAGCATAACGCATAACGCATAACGCATAACGCATAATGCACAACGCATAACGAATACCGCAAATCGCATAACGCCTAACGAATAACTGATCACACATAACGCATAACGCATAACGCATAACGCATAACGCATAACGCATAACGCATAATGCATAACGCATAAAGCATAACGCATAATGCACAACGCATAACGAATACCGTAAAACGAATAACGCCTGACGCATAACGGATCACGCATAACGCATAAAGCAAAACGCATAACGCTTAACGCATAACGTATAAGTCATAACTCATAACGGATAACGCATAACGCATAACGCATAACACATAACGCAAAATGCATAACGCATAATGCACAACGCATAACGAATACCGGAAACTCATAACGCAGAACGCATAACGGATCACGCATAACGCATAACGCATACTGCATAACGCATAACGCATAACGCATAATGTACAACGCATAACGAATACCGCAAATCGCATAACGCCTAACGAATAACGCATAACGCATAACGCATAACGCATAACGCATAACGCATAACGCATAACGCATAACGCATAACGTATAACGCCTAACGCATAACGCATAAAGCATAACGCATAACGCATATTGCATATCGCATAACGCATAACGCATAACGCATAACGCATAACGCATAACGCATAACGTATAACGCCTAACGCATAACGCATAAAGCATAACGCATAACGCATAAACCATAACGCATAACGCATAATGCATAACGCATAACGCATAACGCATAACGCATAACGCATAACGCATAACGCATAACGCATAACGGATAACGCATAACGCATAACGAATAAAGCATAACGCATAACGCATAACGCATATCGCATATCGCATAACGCATAACGCATAACGCATAACGCATAACGCATAACGCATAATGAATGACGCATAACGCAAAATGCATAACGCATAATGCACAACGCACAACGAATACCGCATAACGCATACTGCATAACGCATAACGCATAACGCATAACGCATAACGCATAACGCATAATGAACAACGCATAACGAATACCGCAAAACGCATAACGCCTAACGCATAACGGATCACGCATAACGCATAAAGCATAACGCTTAACGCTTAACGCATAACGTATAACTCATAACTCATAACGCATAACGCATAACGCATAACACATAACGCAAATGCATAACGCATAATGCACAACGCATAACGAATACCGGAAACTTTTAACGCCTAACGCATAACGGATCACGCATAACGCATAACGCATACTGCATAACGCATAACGCATAACGCATAACGCATAACGCATAACGCATAATGCACAACGCATAACGAATACCGCAAAACGTATAACGCCTAACGCATAACGCATAACGCATAACGCATAACGCATAACGCATAACGCATAACGCATAACGCATAACGCATAACGCATAACGCATAAAGCATAACGCATAACGCATAACGCATAACGCATAATGCACAACGCATAACGAATACCGCAAATCGCATAACGCCTAACGAATAACTGATCACACATAACGCATAACGCATAACGCATAACGCATAACGCATAACGCATAACGCATAATGCATAACGCATAAAGCATAACGCATAATGCACAACGCATAACGAATACCGTAAAACGCATAACGCCTGACGCATAACGGATCACGCATAACGCATAAAGCAAAACGCATAACGCTTAACGCATAACGTATAAGTCATAACTCATAACGGATAACGCATAACGCATAACGCATAACACATAACGCAAAATGCATGACGCATAATGCACAACGCATAACGAATACCGGAAACTCATAACGCAGAACGCATAACGGATCACGCATAACGCATAACGCATACTGCATAACGCATAACGCATAACGCATAATGCACAACGCATAACGAATACCGCAAATCGCATAACGCCTAACGAATAACGCATAACGCATAACGCATAACGCATAACGCATAACGCATAACGCATAACGCATAACGCATAACGTATAACGCCTAACGCATAACGCATAAAGCATAACGCATAACGCATATTGCATATCGCATAACGCATAACGCATAACGCATAACGCATAACGCATAACGCATAACGTATAACGCCTAACGCATAACGCATAAAGCATAACGCATAACGCATAAACCATAACGCATAACGCATAACGCATAACGCATAACGCATAACGCATAACGCATAACGCATAACGCATAACGCATAACGCATAACGCATAACGGATAACGCATAACGAATAAAGCATAACGCATAACGCATAACGCATATCGCATATCGCATAACGCATAACGCATAACGCATAACGCATAACGCATAACGCATAATGAATGACGCATAACGCAAAATGCATAACGCATAATGCACAACGCATAACGAATACCGCATAACGCATACTGCATAACGCATAACGCATAACGCATAATGCATAACGCAAAACGCATAACTCATAACGCATAACGTATAAAGTATAACGCATAACGCATAACGCATAACGCATAACGCATAACGCATAATGAATAACGCATAACGCAAAATGCATAACGCATAATGCACAACGCATAACGAATACCGCATAACGCATACTGCATAACGCATAACGCATAACGCATAACGCATAACGCATAACGCATAACGTATAAAGTATAACGCATAACGCATAACGCATAACGCATAACGCATAATGAATAACGCATAACGCAAAATGCATAACGCATAATGCACAACGCATAACGAATACCGCATAACGCATACTGCATAACGCATAACGCATAACGCATAACGCATAACGCATAACGCATAACGCATAACGCATAACGCATAACGCATAACGCATAACGCATAACGCATAACGCATAACGCATAACGTATAACGCCTAACGCATAACGCATAAAGCAGAACGCATAACGCATATCGCATATCGCATAACGCATAACGCATAACGCATAACGCATAACGCATAACGCATAACGCATAATGAATAACGCATAACGCAAAATGCATAACGCATAATGCACAACGCATAACGAATACCGCATAACGCATACTGCATAACGCATAACGCATAACGCATAATGCATAACGCAAAACGCATAACTCATAACGAATAACGTATAACGTATAACGCATAACGCATAACGCATAACGCATAAACCATAACGCATAACGCATAACGCATAACGCATAACGCATAACGCATAACGCATAACGCATAACGCATAATGAATAATGCATAACGCAAAATGCATAACGCATAATGCACAACGCATAACGAATACCGCATAACGCATACTGCATAACGCATAACGCATAACGCATAATGCATAACGCAAAACGCATAACTCATAACGAATAACGTATAACGTATAACGCATAACGCATAACGCATAAACCATAACGCATAACGCATAACGCATAACGCATAACGCATAACGCATAACGCATAAAGCAGAACGCATAACGCATATCGCATATCGCATAACGCATAACGCATAACGCATAACGCATAACGCATAACGCATAACGCATAATGAATAACGCATAACGCAAAATGCATAACGCATAATGCACAACGCATAACGAATACCGCATAACGCATACTGCATAACGCATAACGCATAACGCATAATGCATAACGCAAAACGCATAACTCATAACGAATAACGTATAACGTATAACGCATAACGCATAACGCATAAACCATAACGCATAACGCATAACGCATAACGCATAACGCATAACGCATAACGCATAACGCATATCGCATAACGCATAACGCATAACGCATAACGCATAACGCATAACGCATAATGAATAATGCATAACGCAAAATGCATAACGCATAATGCACAACGCATAACGAATACCGCATAACGCATACTGCATAACGCATAACGCATAACGCATAATGCATAACGCAAAACGCATAACTCATAACGTATAACGCATAACGCATAACGCATAACGCATAACGCATAACGCATAACGCATAAACCATAACGCATAACGCATAACGCATAACGCATAACGCATAACGCATAACGCATAACGCATAACGCATAATGAATGACGCATAACGCAAAATGCATAACGCATAATGCACAACGCATAACGAATACCGCATAACGCATACTGCATAACGCATAACGCATAACGCATAATGCATAACGCAAAACGCATAACTCATAACGAATAACGTATAACGTATAACGCATAACGCATAACGCATAAACCATAACGCATAACGCATAACGCATAACGCATAACGCATATCGCATAACGCATAACGTATAAAGCATAACGCATAACGCATAACGCATAACGCATAACGCATAATGAATAACGCATAACGCAAAATGCATAACGCATAACGCATAACGCATAACGCATAATGAATAACGCATAACGCAAAATGCATAACGCAAAATGCATAACGCATAATGCACAACGCATAACGAATACCGCATAACGCATACTGCATAACGCATAACGCATAACGCATAACGCATAACGCATAACGCATAACGCATAACGCATAACGCATAACGCATAACGCATAACGTATAACGCCTAACGCATAACGCATAAAGCATAACGCATAACGCATATCGCATATCGCATAACGCATAACGCATAACGCATAACGCATAACGCATAACGCATAACGCATAATGAATAACGCATAACGCAAAATGCATAACGCATAATGCACAACGCATAACGAATACCGCATAACGCATACTGCATAACGCATAACGCATAACGCATAATGCATAACGCAAAACGCATAACTCATAACGAATAACGTATAACGTATAACGCATAACGCATAACGCATAAACCATAACGCATAACGCATAACGCATAACGCATAACGCATAACGCATAACGCATAACGCATAACGCATAACGCATAACGCATAACGCATAACGCATAACGCATAACGCATAACGGATAACGCATAACGAATAAAGCATAACGCATAACGCATAACGCATAACGCATAACGCATAACGCATAACGCATAACGCATAACGCATAACGCATAACGCATAACGCATAACGCATAACGCATAACGCATAAACCATAACGCATAACGCATAACGCATGACGCATAACGCATAATGCATAACGCATAACGCATAACGCATAACGCATAACGCATAATGCATAACGCATAAAGCATAACGCATAATGCACAACGCATAACGAATACCGTAAAACGCATAACGCCTGACGCATAACGGATCACGCATAACGCATAAAGCAAAACGCATAACGCTTAACGCATAACGTATAAGTCATAACTCATAACGGATAACGCATAACGCATAACGCATAACACATAACGCAAAATGCATAACGCATAATGCACAACGCATAACGAATACCGGAAACTCATAACGCAGAACGCATAACGGATCACGCATAACGCATAACGCATACTGCATAACGCATAACGCATAACGCATAATGCACAACGCATAACGAATACCGCAAATCGCATAACGCCTAACGAATAACGCATAACGCATAACGCATAACGCATAACGCATAACGGATAACGCATAACGCATAACGCATAACGCATAACGCATAACGCATAACGCATAACGTATAACGCCTAACGCATAACGCATAAAGCATAATGCATAACGCATATTGCATATCGCATAACGCATAACGCATAACGCATAACGCATAACGCATAACGCATAACGGATAACGCATAACGCATAACGAATAAAGCATAACGCATAACGCATAACGCATAACGCATAATGCATAACGCAAAACGCATAACTCATAACGAATAACGTATAACGTATAACGCATAACGCATAACGCATAAACCATAACGCATAACGCATAACGCATAACGCATAACGCATAACGCATAACGCATAACGCATAACGCATAACGCATAACGCATAACGCATAACGCATAACGCATAACGCATACCGCATAACGCATAACGCATAACGCATAACGGATAACGCATAACGCATAACGACTAAAGCATAACGCATAACGCATAACGCATATCGCATATCGCATAACGCATAACGCATAACGCATAACGCATAACGCATAACGCATAATGAATAACGCATAACGCAAAATGCATAACGCATAATGCACAACGCATAACGAATACCGCATAACGCATACTGCATAACGCATAACGCATAACGCATAATGCATAACGCAAAACGCATAACTCATAACGAATAACGTATAACGTATAACGCATAACGCATAACGCATAAACCATAACGCATAACGCATAACGCATAACGCATACTGCATAACGCATAACGCATAACGCATAACGCATAACGCATAACGCATAATGCACAACGCATAACGAATACCGCAAAACGTATAACGCCTAACGCATAACGCATAACGCATAACGCATAACGCATAACGCATAACGCATAACGCATAACGCATAACGCATAACGCATAACGCATAACGCATAACGCATAACGCATAACGCATGTCGCATAACGCATAACGCATAAGGCATAACGCGTAACGTATAACGTATAACGCATAACGCATAACGCATAATGCACAACGCATAACGAATACCGTAAAACGCATAACGCCTGACGCATAACGGATCACGCAAAACGCATAAAGCATAACGCATAACGCTTAACGCATAACGTATAAGTCATAACTCATAACGGATAACGCATAACGCATAACGCATAACACATAACGCAAAATGCATAACGCATAATGCACAACGCATAACGAATACCGGAAACTCATAACGCAGAACGCATAACGGATCACGCATAACGCATAACGCATACTGCATAACGCATAACGCATAACGCATAATGCACAACGCATAACGAATACCGCAAATCGCATAACGCCTAACGAATAACGCATAACGCATAACGCATAACGCATAACGCATAACGCATAACGCATAACGCATAACGCATAACGCATAACGCATAACGCATAACGCATAACGCATAACGCATAACGCATAACGCATAACGCATAACGCATAATGCACAACGCATAACGAATACCGCAAAACGCATAACGCCTAACGCATAACGCATAACGCATAACGCATAACGCATAACGCATAACGCATAACGCATAACGCATAACGCATAACGCATAACGCATAACGCATAATGCACAACGCATAACGAATACCGCAAATCGCATAACGCCTAACGAATAACTGATCACGTATAACGCATAACGCATAACGCATAATGCACAACGCATAACGAATACCGTAAAACGCATAACGCCTGACGCATAACGGATCACGCATAACGCATAAAGCATAACGCATAACGCTTAACGCATAACGTATATGTCATAACTCATAACGGATAACGCATAACGCATAACGCATAACACATAACGCAAAATGCATAAAGCATAATGCACAACGCATAACGAATACCGGAAACTCATAACGCAGAACGCATAACGGATCACGCATAACGCATAACGCATACTGCATAACGCATAACGCATAACGCATAGTGCACAACGCATAACGAATACCGCAAATCGCATAACGCCTAACGAATAACGCATAACGCATAACGCATAACGCATAACGCATAACGTATAAGTCATAACTCATAACGGATAACGCATAACGCATAACGCATAACACATAACGCAAAATGCATAACGCATAATGTTAGAGTACCAGGAAAGCAAAACACTTATTCACAAACTAGTCACTTCTTTATTCCCCTAAGGGGCTTCGTCTATACATTAATAGAAAATAACAACTGTGTTAAACAGAAGATGTATGAATTAACAATAAACACTCTCGTAGTAGAGCCTTTATTTATAGAGTAGATAATTCCCGAATAGTCGCGGGAAGCCGGAGATGCTTCTAATTCAAGTACCGGTCAGTAGACGCGCGATAGTTAAATTAGAACCGAGATTTTTGCAAGAGTCGCAAGAGACATTCGATAACGAACTGGACGTCGGATCATTTGGCGGACACTCGTCACCGTTGAGTGTTATGATCGATGGATCGAACGTGGGATCCACCAATCAGACCCGGGCTCCGCGGGCGATAATCGATCTGTATTGATCTCGACGGTGATAACCAATGAGTCCGCGAGTTGATTCTCGATCGTCAGCTCTCGCAGTTACGCGGAGTTACCCAATAGAGTGTTGCCACTCGTTATCGATACGCGATCGCCGCTGATCCATTCAGCCAATCCCAAACATTCCGCCCGCCTCGTCAGCTATTGACGAAACTGAGCAGAAGATTAGCCAATCAGAGGCTCGATAACAACCGCGAGTCGGATAGCTGAATGGGACAGCAACGTGCGTCGTAGTAAGTGAAATGCGTAGTAACGTGAAAGTGATGTGATGTAAAGTGATTACAATGTCGGTGAACAGTACTAGAGGTGAGTGAAATGCATAATGATACCTGCATGAAGTAAAGTGAAACGAGAATTGATTAGAATGTACATAATCACTGATCGGGAGACTCGCTTGCGAGTCCAGTCTCGTCGGCTTCTCCCGTGTTCTTTTCCTCGTCGTCCGGTGTCAACAGAGGGATTAATTTGTGTGCCGGCCGTAGAAAAGTAGTGGTGGCTGTACGAACCGTGGCGACTCGGGCTGTGCCATCTGGTCCCAAGTGAACGTGAACAACTCGAGCAAGTGGCCATTGCGTAGGAGGTAAAATTTCGCTTTTAATCAGACAGAGAAGCCCGGGACTGATCAAGACATTGTCCTTTCGCCACTTGACTCTTGTTTGCAACGTGTTCAGGTACTCCTGAGACCAGCGCCGCCAGAAATGTTGTTGCAGTTGTTGCATTAACTGCCATCGTGATAACCGCGACACGGGAAGCTCCTCGAGACTGGGCTCTGGAATCGCGATAAGCGGTTCCCCGATCAGAAAATGACCCGGTGTCAGGGCAGCTGGATCCTCCGGGTCGTCGGACAATGGTTGTAAGGGCCTGGAATTCAGACAAGCTTCGATACCGGCTAGGAGCGTGGTCAGCTCCTCAAACGTCAGTCGCTGCTCGCCGATGATTCTGCGGAGGTGGTGCTTCACGGATTTGACTGCCGCCTCCCAGATTCCTCCAAAGTGTGGAGCAGATGGTGGATTGAATTTCCACGAAATTCCTTCCCTGGAAGCTGCATCGAACGGGCCACTTCCCTGTTGATTCGCCGCTTGCAGAAGTTCACGTAGCTCGTGATCGGCGCCTACGAAATTCCGGCCGCAGTCGCTGTACAGCTCCAAGCATTTTCCCCGCCGAGACGTGAATCTCTTCAGTGCAGCCAGAAAGCTCTCGGTTGAGGCGTCCGATACAGCTTCCAGGTGCACAGCTTTAGTGGTCAAGCAAATGAAGACAGCGACGTAGCCTTTTGATGTGAGCTGACCACGTCCACGACCCCGGCCGGCTCGAAGTTGCATTGGACCCGCATAGTCGATTCCAGACCTAAAAAATGGACGACTTGGTGTTACTCGAGCGGATGGGAGATTTCCCATTTTTGGCTGGGCAGTTTGCCCTTTCCAGCGAATACAAACTGTACATTGACCGATACATTTCTTTACCAGTTGTCGACCCCGGAGAATCCAGCACTCCTGGCGTAGCGTAGCCAGGGTAAGCTGTGTCCCCCCGTGGAGGCATCGTTTGTGGGCAGCTGCGACCCACAGCTTAGCCAGAGGGGATTCGTCAGGCAGTATTGATGGATGGGTCCGATCGTACGAGAGATTGGCAGCTTGGATCCGGCCACCGACTCGTAGAACCCCGTCCGCGTCCAGAAATGGGCAGAGTTTCGCCAATCGGCTCTTGGCCGCTACGGGTTGATTCTTCCGGAGATTCGAGATGTCCTCTGGGAATACTGCTGCTTGCTCCACCCGTAGTAAGTTGCGTTTTACTTCCTGCATCTCAGAGGCTGTTATGAATGATTCCTCCTTCCTATGCTTAGGAATCCAGCGCCGACACCAGGACAGAACTCGAATAAGGCGTGTTAGACTCGAGAACCGTTCTATTAATTGGCACGAGGATCTTTCCTGTTGCCGAGTGACATGGTGGATCTCCAGTTCCTCGTCCTCAGGTGCCTCCTCCTCGGTGAGTGACTCCCAGATTGAGCCGGGTGACGAAAGCCAAGCGGGTCCTCGCCACCACAGTTCAAATGACGGAAGCTCAGCTGGTGACAAGCCTCGCGAAGCACAGTCCGCGGGATTTTCCGCGCTTTTGACATGATGCCACTGAGCTTGAGGCAGCATTCTCTGAATTTCAGCCACCCGGTTGGCGATGTACGTTGGCCAGCGGGAAGGGTGCCCTCGTATCCAGCTGAGGGTTACCGAAGAATCCGACCAGAGATGGATCCTGACGTCCTTCCAATCGAGTGCCTTGGTGACCTGCTCGACGAGTCTAGCCAACAGAAAAGCTGCACAGAGTTCCAGTCTGGGCAGAGATACTCGTTTCAAGGGTGCCACCCTTGACTTAGCAACGATCAAGGAGACTGTCGTTTCACCCTCCGCTGTCCTCGTGCGTAAATACACGACGGCTGCATAGGCGCGCTCGGAAGCATCCGAGAAACCGTGTATTTCCAGAGGCTGCCTGGAAGGGTTTGTTCCAAACCACCGAGGAACCAGAATATCCTGCAGTGCAGGGAGTTGCTGCTGAAACTGTTGCCACAGTGAGTTCTCCTTTTCCGCCAGTGGAGTGTCCCAGTCGACCTTCTGGAGCCAAAGCGACTGGATAAGCACCTTGGCCACGATTGTTACAGGCGCCAGCCAGCCGAGCGGGTCAAACAACTGCGCTGTGCCGCTGAGGACGGCGCGCTTGGTAGACCCGGAGTTTTTGAGCGATGTCACTGCTGTCACCTGAAAACAATCAGAAGAAGGGATCCACCTGATACCTAGCACGCTGTGCTGCGTTGGCGAGTCCCACTCGACTGTTCCCTTCAGTTCGTCGTCGGAGAGCTCGTCCAGAAGTCCCTTCGAGTTAGATGCCCACTTGCGAAGTGGGAAACCGCCCGCCATGAGGAGCTCGCGAATTTCCTGCTGCTTCCTCCGTGCTTCTGGCAGAGAGTCTGCCCCGGAGAGGACATCGTCCATATATATTTCCCGCAGCACTACGCGGGAGCCCAGCGGGTATCGCTCCTCTTCCATCTTGGCGAGTTGGTGCAGACTTCGAATCGCAAGGTAGGGAGCACAAGCTAACCCGTAAGTGACGGTGTTCAGCTCGTAATCTACTACTTTGCTTCCAGGTGTCGACTTCCAGACGATCCGCTGCCACTTCCGGTCTTCAGGATGTACGAGTATCTGCCGGTACATCTTTTCAATGTCCGCTGAAAAGACGAACTCGTGCATTCGCCACCTCAGTAGGACGTCGGACAGATGTAGCAGCAGATTTGGGCCCCGGAGAAGGAAGTCGTTGATGGACTTCCCGTTTGAAGAAGCCATGGATCCGTTGAATACCACCCTTAGTTTGGTGGTGGAACTGGCCTGTCGGAATACTCCGTGGTGAGGGAGATAGTACCCTTCGCTTTGGTTGAGCTGCTGGGACGGCGACATGTGTCCCAGAGACTCGTAGGCCTCCATGAAGTCGCTGTAGGCTCGATGGAGTTCGGCCGATCGACGAAACCGGCCGTCCAGAGACTCCAATGTTCGGAGTGCGATGCGGCGAGAGTCCCCCAGCACAGGCGGGCTGCTGAATGGCAGCCGGACCATGAACCGGCCATCCGGTTGACGAAGGTGGGTGACGACGAAGTGTTCTTCCGCTCTTCTATCGTCTTCCGTAGCTGGAATCGCAGACGCGATCTCCTCCTGCTCCCAGAATCTGGTTAAAAATTCTATTAACTCATGGTCAATATTACTGTGGTGTACAGGAATCTCAGAGCTACTTGCTGCGTCGTCCAATTTCTCCGAGTCGACTCCTCCCGTCAGGATCCAGCCAAGGGCAGTTTCTTGAGCTACCGGCTGGTGCGCCTGCCCTCGCCTGACACCATCTCGAAGTATTAGATTGTAGGAGTCGGCTCCCAGCAGTATGTCGACCGGATCGGCGAGATGATAGGTCGGGTCAGCTAACCTGAGACCCATCACATGTGGCCACTCGGCCACCGCGGGAAGATTGCGAGGCCGATATCGTGAGAGCTCAGGGATGATGAAGACCGGTAATTCGAGTCGATCGCCTCCGTCGTAATGCGGCGAGATGGCCAAAGTTGTTTTCCCTCGAGTGAGCTTGGCCTTGGCGCCTCCGACCCCGAGGAGAGGAATACGAGCTTGACTCCTTTTTACCCCGAGCCGCTGAGCCAAAGCCTCCGAAATGAGCGACACCTCGCTGCCAGGGTCAATGAGTGACCGAGCTTGGTAGTCCTGAACTCGAGACCCTGAAACTTTGACCCGAGCTGTAGCGAGAAGTACCGTAGACGAGCGACTCACGTGCATGGCGACGTGCTGAACAGTGGCTCCGGACGACGAAGGCTCCTTCCCAGTCGGAGCTGCCTCGTGGATCGTGGTATGGTGTTTTCCAGCACACTTTTGACACCGTTTGTTTGACTTGCATTCATTTGCTGAATGCTTTCCCAGACAGTTATAGCACAAGCTCAACTTCCGCACAGTCTCCTTCCGCTCCGAGGGAGTCTTCTCCTGGTACAAATTGCAGAAGAGAAGGAAATGCTTTCCTTGGCAGAGGCTGCAGTTTTTGACCGGAGGGCTCGATTTGGACACCTGATGGATCTTGAAGGCCCTTGCCGTCGATTTCTTGACATCGAATGTTTCCTCAGGTTGTGGTGCCTCCAGAGCTTCACAGGTATGTATGCGCCCCTCCATAAATTCCTTGAGCTGCTCTAACGTCGGGGGTTCTTTAGAGTGTCTAACCGAGTCTTCCCACTCACGTCTAGATTGCTGATCCAACCGGTCAACCGTAAGTTCGACGACCCAGTCGACAGCGTTTGTTACTGGCCGGTCGAGGTTGTCGAGAGCGTCGATCGCATCGAATGTTTCGTCGTAGAGCCGTTGCATTTCTACCGACGATTCCTTCATCATGGGAGCCAGTGACGAAAGTGCTCTAATTTGAGCTTGGACCAGTAGCCGACGATTGCTGAAGCGATTCTCCAGTTTGTCCCAAGCGACTTGGAAGTTGTCAGAGGTAGTCTTGACGTTCTTCAGAATCGCAGCGGCGCTGCCCTTCATACACGATTTCAAGTAGTGCAGGCGTTCGACCGGAGACAACGTCGCGTCGTTTACGATGAGCGACGTAAACAAATCACGGAAGGAGGGCCAGTCCTTGTAATGACCGTCGAATGTAGGCAAAGCCATTTTTGGCAACACAGCGCGTGACCTTTGCGAACCCGTTGCCTCGACCGTTTCGTTTGAAATTTGACTCGACTTGCTCGCCGATGCCGCTTCAAATTCGCTGATCCACGATCGAAGTCCAGCAGCAATTTCCAGATAGCTGTCGTGGACGTTGCTGTATTCGTCCTCCTTAAAATAACGGCTCTCAAGGAGCTTGGGTTCCCGTCTAGCCGCGGTCCTCAGTCCGGAATCGTTCGCATGGTATTCCTCCCAGTGCCGTCTGGTGCTTTCAAGATGCTCCTGAAGTAGCTGTAGAGTGATGTTAGCCTTCCCTTTCTTTTTCAGGTTGACCAGAACGCGGGAGATTCGTTGGGCTCGAAGCCGTTGATCTTCGATAAGGTCAGACATTGTTGCTATGTGGTAGAAGCACTAGTCGTGGTGAATAAAACGCTGCTTGAATTTTTAGATGACTGCAGCGCTGGATCCGGCTCGAAGGACCAAAATGTTAGAGTACCAGGAAAGCAAAACACTTATTCACAAACTAGTCACTTCTTTATTCCCCTAAGGGGCTTCGTCTATACATTAATAGAAAATAACAACTGTGTTAAACAGAAGATGTATGAATTAACAATAAACACTCTCGTAGTAGAGCCTTTATTTATAGAGTAGATAATTCCCGAATAGTCGCGGGAAGCCGGAGATGCTTCTAATTCAAGTACCGGTCAGTAGACGCGCGATAGTTAAATTAGAACCGAGATTTTTGCAAGAGTCGCAAGAGACATTCGATAACGAACTGGACGTCGGATCATTTGGCGGACACTCGTCACCGTTGAGTGTTATGATCGATGGATCGAACGTGGGATCCACCAATCAGACCCGGGCTCCGCGGGCGATAATCGATCTGTATTGATCTCGACGGTGATAACCAATGAGTCCGCGAGTTGATTCTCGATCGTCAGCTCTCGCAGTTACGCGGAGTTACCCAATAGAGTGTTGCCACTCGTTATCGATACGCGATCGCCGCTGATCCATTCAGCCAATCCCAAACACATAATGCACAACGCATAACGCAAAATGCACAACACATAACGAATACCGCAAATCGCATAACGCCTAACGAATAACGCATAACGCATAACGCATAACGCATAACGCATAACGCATAACGCATAACGCATAACGCATAACGCATAACGCATAACGCATAACGCATAACGCATAACGCATAACGCATAACGCATAACGCATAACGCATAACGCATAACGCATAACGCATAACGCATAACGCATAACGCATAACGCATAACGCATAACGCATAATGCACAACGCATAACGAATACCGCAAAACGCATAACGCCTAACGCATAACGCATAACGCATAACGCATAACGCATAACGCATAACGCATAACGCATAATGCACAACGCATAACGAATACCGCAAATCGCATAACGCCTAACGAATAACTGATCACGTATAACGCATAACGCATAACGCATAATGCACAACGCATAACGAATACCGTAAAACGCATAACGCCTGACGCATAACGGATCACGCATAACGCATAAAGCATAACGCATAACGCTTAACGCATAACGTATATGTCATAACTCATAACGGATAACGCATAACGCATAACGCATAACACATAACGCAAAATGCATAAAGCATAATGCACAACGCATAACGAATACCGGAAACTCATAACGCAGAACGCATAACGGATCACGCATAACGCATAACGCATACTGCATAACGCATAACGCATAACGCATAGTGCACAACGCATAACGAATACCGCAAATCGCATAACGCCTAACGAATAACGCATAACGCATAACGCATAACGCATAACGCATAACGCATAACGCATAACGCATAACGCATAACGCATAACGCATAACGCATAACGCATAACGCATAACGCATAACGCATAACGCATAACGCATAACGCATAACGCATAACGCATAACGCATAACGTATAACGCCTAACGCATAACGCATAAAGCATAACGCATATCGCATATCGCATAACGCATAACGCATAACGCATAATGCATAACGCAAAACGCATAACTCATAACGAATAACGTATAACGTATAACGCATAACGCATAACGCATAGTGCACAACGCATAACGAATACCGCAAATCGCATAACGCCTAACGAATAACTGATCACACATAACGCATAACGCATAATGCATACTGCATAACGCATAACGCATAACGCATAACGCATAATGCATAACGCAAAACGCATAACGCATAACGCATAACGCATAACGCATAACGCATAACGGATAACGCATAACGAATAAAGCATAACGCATAACGCATAAACCAATAACGCATAACGCATAATGCACAACGCATAACGAATACCGCAAAACGCATAACGCCTAACGAATAACGCATAACGCATAACGCATAACGCATAATGCACAACGCATAACGAATACCGTAAAACGCATAACGCCTGACGCATAACGGATCACGCATAACGCATAAAGCATAACGCATAACGCTTAACGCATAACGCATACTGCATAACGCATAACGCATAACGCATAGTGCACAACGCATAACGAATACCGCAAATCGCATAACGCCTAACGAATAACGCATAACGCATAACGCATAACGCATAACGCATAACGCATAACGCATAACGCATAACGCATAACGCATAACGCATAACGCATAACGCATAACGCATAACGCATAACGCATAACGCATAACGCATAACGCATAACGCATAACGCATAACGCATAACGTATAACGCCTAACGCATAACGCATAAAGCATAACGCATATCGCATATCGCATAACGCATAACGCATAACGCATAACGCATAACGCATAACGCATAACGCATAATGCATAACGCAAAACGCATAACTCATAACGAATAACCTATAACGTATAACGCATAACGCATAACGCATAAACCATAACGCATAAAGCATAACGCATAACGCATAACGCATATCGCATATCGCATAACGCATAACGCATAACGCATAACGCATAACGCATAACGCATAACGCATAATGAATAACGCATAACGCATAACGCATAACGCATAACGCTTAACGCATAACGCATACTGCATAACGCATAACGCATAACGCATAGTGCACAACGCATAACGAATACCGCAAATCGCATAACGCCTAACGAATAACGCATACTGCATAACGCATAACGCATAACGCATAACGCATAATGCATAACGCAAAACGCATAACGCATAACGCATAACGCATAACGCATAACGCATAACGCATAACGCATAACGGATAACGCATAACGAATAAAGCATAACGCATAACGCATAAACCAATAACGCATAACGCATAATGCACAACGCATAACGAATACCGCAAATCGCATAACGCCTAACGAATAACGCATAACGCATAACGCATAACGCATAACGCATAACGCATAATGCACAACGCATAACGAATACCGCGAAACGCATAACGCCTAACGCATAACGCATAACGCATAACGCATAACGCATAACGCATAACGCATAACGCATAACGCATACCGCATAATGCACAACGCATAACGAATACCGCAAATCGCATAACGCCTAACGAATAACTGATCACGCATAACGCATAACGCATAATGCATAACGCATAAAGCATAACGCATTACTTTTAACGCATAACGCAGAACGCATAACGCATAACGGATAACGCATAATGAATAACGCATAACGCAAAATGCATAACGCATAATGCACAACGCATAACGAATACCGCATAACGCATACTGCATAACGCATAACGCATAACGCATAATGCATAACGCAAAACGCATAACTCATAACGAATAACGCATAACGCATAACGCATAACGCATCTCGCATAACGCATAACGCATAACGCATAACGCATAACGCATAACGCATAACGCATAAAGCATAACGGATAACGCATAACGCATAACGAATAAAGCATAACGCATAACGCATAACGCATAACGCATAGTGCATAACGCATAAAGCATAACGCATAATGCACAACGCATAACGAATACCGTAAAACGCATAACGCCTGACGCATAACGGATCACGCATAACGCATAAAGCAAAACGCATAACGCTTAACGCATAACGTATAAGTCATAACTCATAACGGATAACGCATAACGCATAACGCATAACACATAACGCAAAATGCATAACGCATAATGCACAACGCATAACGAATACCGGAAACTCATAACGCAGACGCATAACGGATCACGCATAACGCATAACGCATACTGCATAACGCATAACGCATAACGCATAATGCACAACGCATAACGAATACCGCAAATCGCATAACGCCTAACGAATAACGCATAACGCATAACGCATAACGCATAACGCATAACGGATAACG
This sequence comes from Lasioglossum morio, assembly GCA_916610235.2. NCBI lineage: Eukaryota > Metazoa > Arthropoda > Insecta > Hymenoptera > Halictidae > Lasioglossum > Lasioglossum morio. The sequence continues at coordinate 237,305 of CAKAJA020000564.1, read as the reverse complement.
CATAACGCATAACGCATAACGCATAACGCATAACGCATAACGCATAACGCATAACGTATAACGCCTAACGCATAACGCATAAAGCATAATGCATAACGCATATTGCATATCGCATAACGCATAACGCATAACGCATAACGCATAACGCATAACGCATAACGGATAACGCATAACGCATAACGAATAAAGCATAACGCATAACGCATGACGTATAACGCATAATGCATAACGCAAAACGCATAACGCATAACGGATAACGCATAACGCATAACGAATAAAGCATAACGCATAACGCATGACGTATAACGCATAATGCATAACGCAAAACGCATAACTCATAACGCATAACGCATAACGCATAACACATACCGCATAACGCATAACGCATAACGCATATCGCATATCGCATAACGCATAACGCATAACGCATAACGCATAACGCATAACGCATAATGAATAACGCATAACGCAAAATGCATAACGCATAATGCACAACGCATAACGAATACCGCATAACGCATACTGCATAACGCATAACGCATAACGCATAATGCATAACGCAAAACGCATAACTCATAACGAATAACGTATAACGTATAACGCATAACGCATAACGCATAAACCATAACGCATAACGCATAACGCATAACGCATACTGCATAACGCATAACGCATAACGCATAACGCATAACGCATAATGCACAACGCATAACGAATACCGCAAAACGTATAACGCCTAACGCATAACGCATAACGCATAACGCATAACGCATAACGCATAACGCATAACGCATAACGCATAACGCATGTCGCATAACGCATAACGCATAAGGCATAACGCATAACGTATAACGTATAACGCATAACGCATAACGCATAATGCACAATGCATAACGAATACCGTAAAACGCATAACGCCTGACGCATAACGGATCACGCATAACGCATAACGCATAACGCATAACGCATAACGCATAACGCATAACGCATAACGCATAACGCATAACGCATAACGCATAACGCATAACGCATAACGCATAACGCATAACGCATAACGCATAATGCACAACGCATAACGAATACCGCATAACGCATAACGCATAACGCATACTGCATAACGCATAACGCATAACGCATAACGCATAACGCATAACGCATAATGCACAACGCATAACGAATACCGCAAAACGTATAACGCCTAACGCATAACGCATAACGCATAACGCATAACGCATAACGCATAACGCATAACGCATAACGCATAATGCACAACGCATAACGAATACCGCAAAACGCATAACGCCTAACGCATAACGCATAACGCATAACGCATAACGCATAACGCATAACGCATAACCATAACGCATAACGCATAACGCATAACGCATAACGCATAATGCACAACGCATAACGAATACCGCAAATCGCATAACGCCTAACGAATAACTGATCACGTATAACGCATAACGCATAACGCATAATGCACAACGCATAACGAATACCGCAAAACGCATAACGCCTAACGCATAACGCATAACGCATAACGCATAACGCATAACGCATAACGCATAACGCATAACCATAACGCATAACGCATAACGCATAATGCACAACGCATAACGAATACCGCAAATCGCATAACGCCTAACGAATAACTGATCACGTATAACGCATAACGCATAACGCATAATGCACAACGCATAACGAATACCGTAAAACGCATAACGCCTGACGCATAACGGATCACGCATAACGCATAAAGCATAACGCATAACGCTTAACGCATAACGTATATGTCATAACTCATAACGGATAACGCATAACGCATAACGCATAACACATAACGCAAAATGCATAAAGCATAATGCACAACGCATAACGAATACCGGAAACTCATAACGCAGAACGCATAACGGATCACGCATAACGCATAACGCATACTGCATAACGCATAACGCATAACGCATAATGCACAACGCATAACGAATACCGCAAATCGCATACCGCCTAACGAATAACGCATAACGCATAACGCATAACGCATAACGCATAACGCATAACGCATAACGCATAACGCATAACGCATAACGCATAACGCATAACGCATAACGCATAACGCATAACGCATAACGTATAACGCCTAACGCATAACGCATAAAGCATAACGCATATCGCATATCACATAACGCATAACGCATAACGCATAACGCATAACGCATAACGCATAACGCATAACGCATAATGCATAACGCAAAACGCATAACTCATAACGAATAACGTATAACGTATAACGCATAACGCATAACGCATAAACCATAACGCATAACGCATAACGCATAACGCATAACGCATAACGCATAACGCATAACGCATAACGCATAACGCATAACGCATAACGCATAACGCATAACGCATAACGCATAACGCATAACGCATAACGCATAACGCATAACGCATAACGCATAACGCATAACGCATAACGCATAACGCATAACGCATAACGCATAACGCATAACGTATAACGCATAACGCATAACGCATAATGCACAATGCATAACGAATACCGTAAAACGCATAACGCCTGACGCATAACGGATCACGCAAAACGCATAACGCATAACGCATAACGCATAACGCATAACGCATAACGCATAACCATAACGCATAACGCATAACGCATAACGCATAACGCATAATGCACAACGCATAACGAATACCGCAAATCGCATAACGCCTAACGAATAACTGATCACGTATAACGCATAACGCATAACGCATAATGCACAACGCATAACGCATAACGCATAACGCATAACGCATAACGCATAACGCATAATGCACAACGCATAACGAATACCGCATAACGCATAACGCATAACGCATACTGCATAACGCATAACGCATAACGCATAACGCATAACGCATAACGCATAATGCACAACGCATAACGAATACCGCAAAACGTATAACGCCTAACGCATAACGCATAACGCATAACGCATAACGCATAACGCATAACGCATAACGCATAATGCACAACGCATAACGAATACCGCAAAACGCATAACGCCTAACGCATAACGCATAACGCATAACGCATAACGCATAACGCATAACGCATAACCATAACGCATAACGCATAACGCATAACGCATAACGCATAATGCACAACGCATAACGAATACCGCAAATCGCATAACGCCTAACGAATAACTGATCACGTATAACGCATAACGCATAACGCATAATGCACAACGCATAACGAATACCGTAAAACGCATAACGCATAACGCATAACGCATAACGCATAACGCATAACGCATAATGCACAACGCATAACGAATACCGCAAAACGCATAACGCCTAACGCATAACGCATAACGCATAACGCATAACGCATAACGCATAACGCATAACCATAACGCATAACGCATAACGCATAATGCACAACGCATAACGAATACCGCAAATCGCATAACGCCTAACGAATAACTGATCACGTATAACGCATAACGCATAACGCATAATGCACAACGCATAACGAATACCGTAAAACGCATAACGCCTGACGCATAACGGATCACGCATAACGCATAAAGCATAACGCATAACGCTTAACGCATAACGTATATGTCATAACTCATAACGGATAACGCATAACGCATAACGCATAACACATAACGCAAAATGCATAAAGCATAATGCACAACGCATAACGAATACCGGAAACTCATAACGCAGAACGCATAACGGATCACGCATAACGCATAACGCATACTGCATAACGCATAACGCATAACGCATAATGCACAACGCATAACGAATACCGCAAATCGCATACCGCCTAACGAATAACGCATAACGCATAACGCATAACGCATAACGCATAAAGCATAACGCATAACGCATAACGCATAACGCATAACGCATAACGCATAACGCATAACGCATATCGCATAACGCATAACGCATAACGCATAACGCATAACGTATAACGCCTAACGCATAACGCATAAAGCATAACGCATATCGCATATCGCATAACGCATAACGCATAACGCATAACGCATAACGCATAACGCATAACGCATAACGCATAATGCATAACGCAAAACGCATAACTCATAACGAATAACGTATAACGTATAACGCATAACGCATAACGCATAAACCATAACGCATAACGCATAACGCATAACGCATAACGCATAACGCATAACGCATAACGCATAACGCATAACGCATAACGCATAACGCATAACGCATACTGCATAACGCATAACGCATAACGCATAATGCACAACGCATAACGAATACCGCAAATCGCATAACGCCTAACGAATAACGCATAACGCATAACGCATAACGCATAACGCATAACGCATACTGCATAACGCATAACGCATAACGCATAACGCATAACGCATAACGCATAATGCACAACGCATAACGAATACCGCAAAACGTATAACGCCTAACGCATAACGCATAACGCATAACGCATAACGCATAACGCATAACGCATAACGCATAACGCATAACGCATAACGCATGTCGCATAACGCATAACGCATAAGGCATAACGCATAACGTATAACGTATAACGCATAACGCATAACGCATAATGCACAATGCATAACGAATACCGTAAAACGCATAACGCCTGACGCATAACGGATCACGCAAAACGCATAACGCATAACTCATAACGGATAACGCATAACGCATAACGCATAACACATAACGCAAAATGCATAACGCATAATGCACAACGCATAACGAATACCGGAAACTCATAACGCAGAACGCATAACGGATCACGCATAACGCATAACGCAGACTGCATAACGCATAACGCATAACGCATAATGCACAACGCATAACGAATACCGCAAATCGCATAACGCCTAACGAATAACGCATAACGCATAACGCATAACGCATAACGCATAACGCATAACGCATAACGCATAACGCATAACGCATTACGCATAACGCATAACGCATAACGCATAACGCATAACGCATAACGCATAACGCATAACGCATAACGCATAACGCATAACGCATAACGCATAACGCATAATGCACAACGCATAACGAATACCGCAAAACGCATAACGCCTAACGCATAACGCATAACGCATAACGCATAACGCATAACCATAACGCATAACGCATAACGCATAACGCATAACGCATAACGCATAATGCACAACGCATAACGAATACCGCAAATCGCATAACGCCTAACGAATAACTGATCACGTATAACGCATAACGCATAACGCATAATGCACAACGCATAACGCATAACGCATAACGCATAACGCATAACGCATAACGCATAATGCACAACGCATAACGAATACCGCATAACGCATAACGCATAACGCATACTGCATAACGCATAACGCATAACGCATAACGCATAACGCATAACGCATAATGCACAACGCATAACGAATACCGCAAAACGTATAACGCCTAACGCATAACGCATAACGCATAACGCATAACGCATAACGCATAACGCATAATGCACAACGCATAACGAATACCGCAAAACGCATAACGCCTAACGCATAACGCATAACGCATAACGCATAACGCATAACGCATAACGCATAACCATAACGCATAACGCATAACGCATAACGCATAACGCATAATGCACAACGCATAACGAATACCGCAAATCGCATAACGCCTAACGAATAACTGATCACGTATAACGCATAACGCATAACGCATAATGCACAACGCATAACGAATACCGTAAAACGCATAACGCATAACGCATAACGCATAACGCATAACGCATAACGCATAATGCACAACGCATAACGAATACCGCAAAACGCATAACGCCTAACGCATAACGCATAACGCATAACGCATAACGCATAACGCATAACGCATAACGCATAACCATAACGCATAACGCATAACGCATAATGCACAACGCATAACGAATACCGCCAATCGCATAACGCCTAACGAATAACTGATCACGTATAACGCATAACGCATAACGCATAATGCACAACGCATAACGAATACCGTAAAACGCATAACGCCTGACGCATAACGGATCACGCATAACGCATAAAGCATAACGCATAACGCTTAACGCATAACGTATATGTCATAACTCATAACGGATAACGCATAACGCATAACGCATAACACATAACGCAAAATGCATAAAGCATAATGCACAACGCATAACGAATACCGGAAACTCATAACGCAGAACGCATAACGGATCACGCATAACGCATAACGCATACTGCATAACGCATAACGCATAACGCATAATGCACAACGCATAACGAATACCGCAAATCGCATACCGCCTAACGAATAACGCATAACGCATAACGCATAACGCATAACGCATAACGCATAACGCATAACGCATAACGCATAACGCATAACGCATAACGCATAACGCATAACGCATAACGCATAACGCATAACGCATAACGCATAACGCATAACGCATAACGTATAACGCCTAACGCATAACGCATAAAGCATAACGCATATCGCATATCGAATAACGCATAACGCATAACGCATAACGCATAACGCATAATGCATAACGCATAATGCATAACGCAAAACGCATAACTCATAACGAATAACGTATAACGTATAACGCATAACGCATAACGCATAAACCATAACGCATAACGCATAACGCATAACGCATAACGCATAACGCATAACGCATAACGCATAACGCATAACGCATAACGCATAACGCATAACGCATAACGCATAACGCATAACGCATAACGCATAACGCATAACGCATAACGCATAACGCATAACGCATAACGGATAACGCATAACGCATAACGAATAAAGCATACCGCATAACGCATAACGCATATCGCATATCGCATAACGCATAACGCATAACGCATAACGCATAACGCATAACGCATAACGCATAACGCATAACGCATAACGCATAACGCATAACGGATAAGGCATAACGCATAACGAATAAAGCATAACGCATAACGCATAACGCATATCGCATATCGCATAACGCATAACGCATAACGCATAACGCATAACGCATAACGCATAACGCATAATGAATAACGCATAACGCAAAATGCATAACGCATAATGCACAACGCATAACGAATACCGCATAACGCATACTGCATAACGCATAACGCATAACGCATAATGCATAACGCAAAACGCATAACTCATAACGAATAACGTATAACGTATAACGCATAACGCATAACGCATAAACCATAACGCATAACGCATAACACATAACGCAAAATGCATAACGCATAATGCACAACGCATAACGAATACCGGAAACTCATAACGCAGAACGCATAACGGATCACGCATAACGCATAACGCATACTGCATAACGCATAACGCATAACGCATAACGCATAATGCACAACGCATGACGAATACCGCAAATCGCATAACGCCTAACGAATAACGCATAACGCATAACGCATAACGCATAACGCATAACGCATAACGCATAACGCATAACGCATAACGCATAACGCATAACGTATAACGCCTAACGCATAACGCATAACGCATAATGCATAACGCAAAACGCATAACTCATAACGAATAACGTATAACGCATAACGCATAACGCATAAACCATAACGCATAACGCATAACGCATAACGCATAACGCATACTGCATAATGCATAACGCATAACGCATAACGCATAACGCATAATGCACAACGCATAACGAATACCGCAAAACGTATAACGCCTAACGCATAACGCATAACGCATAACGCATAACGCATAACGCATAACGCATAACGCATAACGCATAACGCATAACGCATAACGCATAACGCATAACGCATAAAGCATAACGCATAACGCATAACGCATAATGCACAACGCATAACGAATACCGCAAATCGCATAACGCCTAACGAATAACTGCTCACACATAACGCATAACGCATAATGCATACTGCATAACGCATAACGCATAACGCATAACGCATAACGCATAATGCACAACGCATAACGAATACCGCAAATCGCATAACGCCTAACGAATAACTGCTCACACATAACGCATAACGCATAATGCATACTGCATAACGCATAACGCATAACGCATAACGCAAATCGCATAACGCCTAACGAATAACTGCTCACACATAACGCATAACGCATAATGCATACTGCATAACGCATAACGCATAACGCATAACGCATAACGCATAATGCACAACGCATAACGAATACCGCATAACGCATACTGCATAACGCATAACGCATAACGCATAATGCATAACGCAAAACGCATAACACATAACGAATAACGTATAACGCATAACGCATAACGCATAACGCATAACGCATAACGCATAACGCATAACGCATAACGCATAACGCATAACGCATAACGCATAACGCATAACGCTTAACGCATAACGCATAACGCATAACGCATAACGCATAACGCATAACGCATAACGCATAACGCATAACGCATAACGCATAACGCATAACGCATAACGCATAACGCATAACGCATAACGCATAATGCATAACGCATAACGCATAACGCATAACGCATAACGCATAACGTATAACGCCTAACGCATAACGCATAAAGCATAACGCATAACGCATATCGCATATCGCATAACGCATAACGCATAACGCATAACGCATAACGCATAACGCATAACGCATAACGCATAATGCATAACGCAAAACGCATAACTCATAACGAATAACGTATAACGTATAACGCATAACGCATAACGCATAAACCATAACGCATAACGCATAACGCATAACGCATAACGCATAACGCATAACGCATAACACATAACGCATAACGCATATCGCATAACGCATAACGCATAACGCTTAACGCATAACGCATAACGCATAACGCATAACGCATAACGTATAACGCCTAACGCATAACGCATAAAGCATAACGCATAACGCATATCGCATATCGCATAACGCATAACGCATAACGCATAACGCATAACGCATAACGCATAACGCATAACGCATAACGCATAATGCATAACGCAAAACGCATAACTCATAACGAATAACGTATAACGTATAACGCATAACGCATAACGCATAAACCATAACGCATAACGCATAACGCATAACGCATAACGCATAACGCATAACGCATAACGCATAACGCATAACGCATAACGCATAACGCATAACGCATAACGCATAACTCATAACGCATAACGCATAACGGATAACGCATAACGCATAACGAATAAAGCATAACGCATAACGCATAACGCATATCGCATATCGCATAACGCATAACGCATAACGCATAACGCATAACGCATAACGCATAACGCATAACGCATAACGCATAACGCATAACGCATAATGAATAACGCATAACGCAAAATGCATAACGCATAACGCATAATGCACAACGCATAACGCATAACGCATAAAGCATAACGCATAACGCATAACGCATAATGCACAACGCATAACGAATACCGCAAATCGCATAACGCCTAACGAATAACTGCTCACACATAACGCATAACGCATAATGCATATTGCATAACGCATAACGCATAACGCATAACGCATAACGCATAATGCACAACGCATAACGAATACCGCAAATCGCATAACGCCTAACGAATAACTGCTCACACATAACGCATAACGCATAATGCATACTGCATAACGCATAACGCATAACGCATAACGCAAATCGCATAACGCCTAACGAATAACTGCTCACACATAACGCATAACGCATAATGCATACTGCATAACGCATAACGCATAACGCATAACGCATAACGCATAATGCACAACGCATAACGAATACCGCATAACGCATACTGCATAACGCATAACGCATAACGCATAATGCATAACGCAAAACGCATAACTCATAACGAATAACGTATAACGTATAACGCATAACGCATAACGCATAACGCATAACGCATAACGCATAACGCATAACGCATAACGCATAACGCATAACGCATAACGCATAACGCATAACGCATAACGCATAACGCATAACGCATAACGCATAACGCATAACGCATAACGCATAACGCATAACGCATAACGCATAACGCATAACGCATAACGCATAACGCATAACGCATAACGCATAACGCATAACGCATAACGCATAACGCATAACGCATAACGCATAACGCATAACGCATAACGCATAACGCATAATGCATAACGCATAACGCATAACGCATAACGCATAACGCATAACGCATAACGCATAACGCATAACGCATAAAGCATAACGCATAACGCATATCGCATATCGCATAACGCATAACGCATAACGCATAACGCATAACGCATAACGCATAACGCATAACGCATAATGCATAACGCAAAACGCATAACTCATAACGAATAACGTATAACGTATAACGCATAACGCATAACGCATAACGCATAAACCATAACGCATAACGCATAACGCATAACGCATAACGCATAACGCATAACGCATAACACATAACGCATAACGCATATCGCATAACGCATAACGCATAACGCTTAACGCATAACGCATAACGCATAACGCATAACGCATAACGTATAACGCCTAACGCATAACGCATAAAGCATAACGCATAACGCATATCGCATATCGCATAACGCATAACGCATAACGCATAACGCATAACGCATAACGCATAACGCATAACGCATAACGCATAATGCATAACGCAAAACGCATAACTCATAACGAATAACGTATAACGTATAACGCATAACGCATAACGCATAAACCATAACGCATAACGCATAACGCATAACGCATAACGCATAACGCATAACGCATAACGCATAACGCATAACGCATAACGCATAACGCATAACGCATAACTCATAACGCATAACGCATAACGGATAACGCATAACGCATAACGAATAAAGCATAACGCATAACGCATAACGCATATCGCATATCGCATAACGCATAACGCATAACGCATATCGCATAACGCATAACGCATAACGCATAACGCATAACGCATAACGCATAATGAATAACGCATAACGCAAAATGCATAACGCATAATGCACAACGCATAACGAATAACGTATAACGTATAACGCATAACGCATAACGCATAAACCATAACGCATAACGCATAACGCATAACGCATACTGCATAATGCATAACGCATAACGCATAACGCATAACGCATAATGCACAACGCATAACGAATACCGCAAAACGTATAACGCCTAACGCATAACGCATAACGCATAACGCATAACGCATAACGCATAACGCATAACGCATAACGCATAACGCATAACGCATAAAGCATAACGCATAACGCATAACGCATAATGCACAACGCATAACGAATACCGCAAATCGCATAACGCCTAACGAATAACTGCTCACACATAACGCATAACGCATAATGCATACTGCATAACGCATAACGCATAACGCATAACGCATAACGCATAACGCATAATGCACAACGCATAACGCATAACGCATAACGCATAACGCATAACGCATAAAGCATAACGCATAACGCATAACGCATAACGCATAACGCATAACGCATAACGCATAACGCATAACGCATAACGCATAATGAATAACGCATAACGCAAAATGCATAACGCATAACGCATAATGCACAACGCATAACGCATAACGCATAAAGCATAACGCATAACGCATAACGCATAATGCACAACGCATAACGAATACCGCAAATCGCATAACGCCTAACGAATAACTGCTCACACATAACGCATAACGCATAATGCATACTGCATAACGCATAACGCATAACGCATAACGCATAACGCATAATGCACAACGCATAACGAATACCGCAAATCGCATAACGCCTAACGAATAACTGCTCACACATAACGCATAACGCATAATGCATACTGCATAACGCATAACGCATAACGCATAACGCATAACGCAAATCGCATAACGCCTAACGAATAACTGCTCACACATAACGCATAACGCATAATGCATACTGCATAACGCATAACGCATAACACATAACGCATAACGCATAATGCACAACGCATAACGAATACCGCAAATCGCATAACGCCTAACGAATAACTGCTCACACATAACGCATAACGCATAATGCATACTGCATAACGCATAACGCATAACGCATAACGCATAACGCATAACGCATAATGCACAACGCATAACGAATACCGCAAATCGCATAACGCCTAACGAATAACTGCTCACACATAACGCATAACGCATAACGCATAACGCATAACGCATAACGCATAACGCATAACGCATAACGCATAACGCATAACGCATAACGCATAACGCATAACGCATAACGCATAACGCATAACGCATAACGCATAACGCATAACGCATAACGCATAACGCATAACGCATAATGCATAACGCATAACGCATAACGCATAACGCATAACGCATAACGTATAACGCCTAACGCATAACGCATAAAGCATAACGCATAACGCATATCGCATATCGCATAACGCATAACGCATAACGCATAACGCATAACGCATAACGCATAACGCATAACGCATAATGCATAACGCAAAACGCATAACTCATAACGAATAACGTATAACGTATAACGCATAACGCATAACGCATAAACCATAACGCATAACGCATAACGCATAACGCATAACGCATAACGCATAACACATAACGCATAACGCATATCGCATAACGCATAACGCATAACGCTTAACGCATAACGCATAACGCATAACGCATAACGCATAACGTATAACGCCTAACGCATAACGCATAAAGCATAACGCATAACGCATATCGCATATCGCATAACGCATAACGCATAACGCATAACGCATAACGCATAACGCATAACGCATAACGCATAACGCATAATGCATAACGCAAAACGCATAACTCATAACGAATAACGTATAACGTATAACGCATAACGCATAACGCATAAACCATAACGCATAACGCATAACGCATAACGCATAACGCATAACGCATAACTCATAACGCATAACGCATAACGGATAACGCATAACGCATAACGAATAAAGCATAACGCATAACGCATAACGCATATCGCATATCGCATAACGCATAACGCATAACGCATAACGCATAACGCATAACGCATAACGCATAACGCATAACGCATAACGCATAATGAATAACGCATAACGCAAAATGCATAACGCATAATGCACAACGCATAACGAATAACGTATAACGTATAACGCATATCGCATAACGCATAAACCATAACGCATAACGCATAACGCATAACGCATACTGCATAATGCATAACGCATAACGCATAACGCATAACGTATAATGCACAACGCATAACGAATACCGCAAAACGTATAACGCCTAACGCATAACGCATAACGCATAACGCATAACGCATAACGCATAACGCATAACGCATAACGCATAACGCATAACGCATAAAGCATAACGCATAACGCATAACGCATAATGCACAACGCATAACGAATACCGCAAATCGCATAACGCCTAACGAATAACTGCTCACACATAACGCATAACGCATAATGCATACTGCATACTGCATAACGCATAACGCATAACGCATAACGCATAACGCATAACGCATAACGCATAACGCATAACGCATAACGCATAACGCATAACGCATAACGCATAACGCATAACGCATAACGCATAACGCATAACGCATAACGCATAACGCATAACGCATAACGCATAACGCATAATGCATAACGCATAACGCATAACGCATAACGCATAACGCATAACGTATAACGCCTAACGCATAACGCATAAAGCATAACGCATAACGCATATCGCATATCGCATAACGCATAACGCATAACGCATAACGCATAACGCATAACGCATAACGCATAACGCATAATGCATAACGCAAAACGCATAACTCATAACGAATAACGTATAACGTATAACGCATAACGCATAACGCATAAACCATAACGCATAACGCATAACGCATAACGCATAACGCATAACGCATAACGCATAACACATAACGCATAACGCATATCGCATAACGCATAACGCATAACGCTTAACGCATAACGCATAACGCATAACGCATAACGCATAACGTATAACGCCTAACGCATAACGCATAAAGCATAACGCATAACGCATATCGCATATCGCATAACGCATAACGCATAACGCATAACGCATAACGCATAACGCATAACGCATAACGCATAACGCATAATGCATAACGCAAAACGCATAACTCATAACGAATAACGTATAACGTATAACGCATAACGCATAACGCATAAACCATAACGCATAACGCATAACGCATAACGCATAACGCATAACGCATAACGCATAACGCATAACGCATAACGCATAACGCATAACGCATAACTCATAACGCATAACGCATAACGGATAACGCATAACGCATAACGAATAAAGCATAACGCATAACGCATAACGCATATCGCATATCGCATAACGCATAACGCATAACGCATAACGCATAACGCATAACGCATAACGCATAACGCATAACGCATAACGCATAATGAATAACGCATAACGCAAAATGCATAACGCATAATGCACAACGCATAACGAATAACGCATAACGTATAACGCATAACGCATAACGCATAAACCATAACGCATAACGCATAACGCATAACGCATACAGCATAATGCATAACGCATAACGCATAACGCATAACGCATAATGCACAACGCATAACGCATACCGCAAAACGTATAACGCCTAACGCATAACGCATAACGCATAACGCATAACGCATAACGCATAACGCATAACGCATAACGCATAACGCATAACGCATAACGCATAACGCATAACGCATAATGCACAACGCATAACGCATAACGCATAACGCATAATGCATAACGCAAAACGCATAACTCATAACGAATAACGTATAACGTATAACGCATAACGCATAACGCATAATGCACAACTCATAACGAATACCGGAAACTCATAACGCAGAACGCATAACGGATCACGCATAACGCATAACGCATACTGCATAACGCATAACGCATAACGCATAATGCACAACGCATAACGAATACCGCAAATCGCATAACGCATAACGAATAACGCATAACGCATAACGCATAACGCATAACGCATAACGCATAACGCATAACGCATAACGCATAACGCATAACGCATAACGCATAACGCATAACGCATAACGCATAACGTATGACGCCTAACGCATAACGCATAAAGCATAACGCATAACGCATATCGCATATCGCATAACGCATAACGCATAACGCATAACGCATAACGCATAACGCATAACGCATAACGCATAACGCATAACGCATAATGCATAACGCAAAACGCATAACTCATAACGAATAACGTATAACGTATAACGCATAACGCATAACGCATAACGCATAACGCATAATGCATAACGCAAAACGCATAACTCATAACGAATAACGTATAACGTATAACGCATAACGCATAACGCATAAACCATAACGCATAACGCATAACGCATAACGCATAACGCATAATGCATAACGCAAAACGCATAACTCATAACGAATAACGTATAACGTATAACGCATAACGCATAACGCATAACGCATAACGCATAACGCATAACGCATAACGCATAACGCATAATGAATAACGCATAACGCAAAATGCATAACGCATAATGCACAACGCATAACGAATAACGTATAACGTATAACGCATATCGCATAACGCATAAACCATAACGCATAACGCATAACGCATAACGCATACTGCATAATGCATAACGCATAACGCATAACGCATAACGTATAATGCACAACGCATAACGAATACCGCAAAACGTATAACGCCTAACGCATAACGCATAACGCATAACGCATAACGCATAACGCATAACGCATAACGCATAACGCATAACGCATAAAGCATAACGCATAACGCATAACGCATAATGCACAACGCATAACGAATACCGCAAATCGCATAACGCCTAACGAATAACTGCTCACACATAACGCATAACGCATAATGCATACTGCATACTGCATAACGCATAACGCATAACGCATAACGCATAACGCATAACGCATAACGCATAACGCATAACGCATAACGCATAACGCATAACGCATAACGCATAACGCATAACGCATAACGCATAACGCATAACGCATAACGCATAACGCATAACGCATAACGCATAATGCATAACGCATAACGCATAACGCATAACGCATAACGCATAACGTATAACGCCTAACGCATAACGCATAAAGCATAACGCATAACGCATATCGCATATCGCATAACGCATAACGCATAACGCATAACGCATAACGCATAACGCATAACGCATAACGCATAATGCATAACGCAAAACGCATAACTCATAACGAATAACGTATAACGTATAACGCATAACGCATAACGCATAAACCATAACGCATAACGCATAACGCATAACGCATAACGCATAACGCATAACGCATAACACATAACGCATAACGCATAACGCATAACGCATAACGCATAACGCTTAACGCATAACGCATAACGCATAACGCATAACGCATAACGTATAACGCCTAACGCATAACGCATAAAGCATAACGCATAACGCATATCGCATAACGCATAACGCATAACGCATAACGCATAACGCATAACGCATAACGCATAACGCATAACGCATAACGCATAATGCATAACGCAAAACGCATAACTCATAACGAATAACGTATAACGTATAACGCATAACGCATAACGCATAAACCATAACGCATAACGCATAACGCATAACGCATAACGCATAACGCATAACGCATAACGCATAACGCATAACGCATAACGCATAACGCATAACTCATAACGCATAACGCATAACGGATAACGCATAACGCATAACGAATAAAGCATAACGCATAACGCATAACGCATATCGCATATCGCATAACGCATAACGCATAACGCATAACGCATAACGCATAACGCATAACGCATAACGCATAACGCATAACGCATAACGAATAACGCATAACGCAAAATGCATAACGCATAATGCACAACGCATAACGAATAACGTATAACGTATAACGCATAACGCATAACGCATAAACCATAACGCATAACGCATAACGCATAACGCATACTGCATAATGCATAACGCATAACGCATAACGCATAACGCATAATGCACAACGCATAACGAATACCGCAAAACGTATAACGCCTAACGCATAACGCATAACGCATAACGCATAACGCATAACGCATAACGCATAACGCATAACGCATAACGCATAACGCATAACGCATAACGCATAACGCATAATGCACAACGCATAACGCATAACGCATAACGCATAATGCATAACGCAAAACGCATAACTCATAACGAATAACGTATAACGTATAACGCATAACGCATAACGCATAATGCACAACTCATAACGAATACCGGAAACTCATAACGCAGAACGCATAACGGATCACGCATAACGCATAACGCATACTGCATAACGCATAACGCATAACGCATAATGCACAACGCATAACGAATACCGCAAATCGCATAACGCCTAACGAATAACGCATAACGCATAACGCATAACGCATAACGCATAACGCATAACGCATAACGCATAACGCATAACGCATAACGCATAACGCATAACGCATAACGCATAACGCATAACGTATGACGCCTAACGCATAACGCATAAAGCATAACGCATAACGCATATCGCATATCGCATAACGCATAACGCATAACGCATAACGCATAACGCATAACGCATAACGCATAACGCATAACGCATAACGCATAATGCATAACGCAAAACGCATAACTCATAACGAATAACGTATAACGTATAACGCATAACGCATAACGCATAACGCATAACGCATAATGCATAACGCAAAACGCATAACTCATAACGAATAACGTATAACGTATAACGCATAACGCATAACGCATAAACCATAACGCATAACGCATAACGCATAACGCATAACGCATAATGCATAACGCAAAACGCATAACTCATAACGAATAACGTATAACGTATAACGCATAACGCATAACGCATAACGCATAACGCATAACGCATAACGCATAACGCATAACGGATAACGCATAACGCGTAACGAATAAAGCATAACGCATAACGCATAACGCATATCGCATATCGCATAACGCATAACGCATAACGCATAACGCATAACGCATAACGCATAACGCATAATGAATAACGCATAACGCAAAATGCATAACGCATAATGCACAACGCATAACGAATACCGCATAACGCATACTGCATAACGCATAACGCATAACGCATAATGCATAACGCAAAACGCATAACTCATAACGAATAACGTATAACGTATAACGCATAACGCATAACGCATAAACCATAACGCATAACGCATAACGCATAACGCATACTGCATAATGCATAACGCATAACGCATAACGCATAACGCATAACGCATAACGCATAACGTATAACGCCTAACGCATAACGCATAAAGCATAACGCATAACGCATATCGCATATCGCATAACGCATAACGCATAACGCATAACGCATAACGCATAACGCATAACGCATAACGCATAACGCATAATGAATAACGCATAACGCAAAATGCATAACGCATAATGCACAACGCATAACGAATACCGCATAACGCATACTGCATAACGCATAACGCATAACGCATAATGCATAACGCAAAACGCATAACTCATAACGAATAACGTATAACGTATAACGCATAACGCATAACGCATAAACCATAACGCATAACGCATAACGCATAACGCATAACGCATAACGCATAACGCATAACGCATAACGCATAACGCATAACGCATAACGCATAACGCATAACGCATAACGCATAACGCATAACGCATAATGAATGACGCATAACGCAAAATGCATAACGCATAATGCACAACGCATAACGAATACCGCATAACGCATACTGCATAACGCATAACGCATAACGCATAATGCATAACGCAAAACGCATAACGCATAACGCATAACGCATAACGCATAACGCATAATGCACAACGCATAACGAATACCGCATAACGCATACTGCATAACGCATAACGCATAACGCATAATGCATAACGCAAAACGCATAACTCATAACGAATAACGTATAACGTATAACGCATAACGCATAACGCATAAACCATAACGCATAACGCATAACGCATAACGCATAACGCATAACGCATAACGCATAACGCATAACGCATAACGCATAACGCATAACGCATAACGCATAACGCATAACGCATAACGCATAACGCATAACGGATAACGCATAACGCATAACGATTAAAGCATAACGCATAACGCATAACGCATAACGCATAACGCATAACGCATAACGCATAACGCATAACGCATAACGCATAACGCATAACGCATATCGCATATCGCATAACGCATAACGCATAACGCATAACGCATAACGCATAACGCATAACGCATAACGCATAACGCATAATGAATAACGCATAACGCAAAATGCATAACGCATAATGCACAACGCATAACGAATACCGCATAACGCATACTGCATAACGCATAACGCATAACGCATAATGCATAACGCAAAACGCATAACTCATAACGAATAACGTATAACGTATAACGCATAACGCATAACGCATAAACCATAACGCATAACGCATAACGTATAACGCATAACGCATAACGCATAAACCATAACGCATAACGCATAACGCATAACGCATAACGCATAACGGATAACGCATAACGCATAACGAATAAAGCATAACGCATAACGCATAACGCATATCGCATATCGCATAACGCATAACGCATAACGCATAACGCATAACGCTTAACGCATAACGCATAACGCATAATGAATAACGCATAACGCAAAATGCATAACGCATAATGCACAACGCATAACGAATACCGCATAACGCATACTGCATAACGCATAACGCATAATGCATAACGCAAAACGCATAACTCATAACGAATAACGTATAACGTATAACGCATAACGCATAACGCATAAACCATAACGCATAACGCATAACGCATAACGCATAACGCATAACGCATAACGCATAACGCATAACGCATAACGCATAACGCATAACGCATAACGCATAAACCATAACGCATAACGCATAACGCATAACGCATAACGCATAACGCATAACGCATAACGCATAACGCATAACGCATAACGCATAACGCATAACGCATAATGAATGACGCATAACGCAAAATGCATAACGCATAATGCACAACGCATAACGAATACCGCATAACGCATACTGCATAACGCATAACGCATAACGCATAATGCATAACGCATAACGCATAACGCATAACGCATAACGCATAACGCATAACGCATAACGCATAACGCATAATGCACAACGCATAACGAATACCGCATAACGCATACTGCATAACGCATAACGCATAACACATAATGCATAACGCAAAACGCATAACTCATAACGAATAACGTATAACGTGTAACGCATAACGCATAACGCATAAACCATAACGCATAACGCATAACGCATAACGCATAACGCATAACGCATAACGCATAACGCATAACGCATAACGCATAACGCATAACGCATAACGCATAACGCATAACGCATAACGCATAACGCATAACGCATAACGCATAACGCATAACGGATAACGCATAACGCATAACGAATAAAGCATAACGCATAACGCATAACGCATAACGCATAACGCATAACGCATAACGCATAACGCATAACGCATAACGCATAACGCATAACGCATAACGCATAACGCATAACGCATAACGCATAACGCATAAACCATAACGCATAACACATAACGCATAACGCATAACGCATAACGCATAACGCATAACGCATAACGCATAACGCATAACGCATAATGAATGACGCATAACGCAAAATGCATAACGCATAATGCACAACGCATAACGAATACCGCATAACGCATACTGCATAACGCATAACGCATAACGCATAATGCATAACGCAAAACGCATAACTCATAACGAATAACGCATAACGCATAACGCATAACGCATAACGCATAACGCATAACGCATAACGCATAACGCATAACGCATAACGCATAACGCATAACGCATAACGCATAACGCATAACGCATAACGCATATCGCATAACGCATAACGAATAAAGCATAACGCATAACGCATAACGCATAACGCATAATGCATAACGCATAAAGCATAACGCATAATGCACAACGCATAACGAATACCGTAAAACGCATAACGCCTGACGCATAACGGATCACGCATAACGCATAAAGCAAAACGCATAACGCTTAACGCATAACGTATAAGTCATAACTCATAACGGATAACGCATAACGCATAACACATAACGCAAAATGCATAACGCATAATGCACAACGCATAACGAATACCGGAAACACATAACGCAGAACGCATAACGGATCACGCATAACGCATAACGCATACTGCATAACGCATTACGCATAACGCATAATGCACAACGCATAACGAATACCGCAAATCGCATAACGCCTAACGAATAACGCATAACGCATAACGCATAACGCATAACGCATAACGGATAACGCATAACGCATAACGCATAACGCATAACGCATAACGCATAACGTATAACGCCTAACGCATAACGCATAAAGCATAATGCATAACGCATATTGCATATCGCATAACGCATAACGCATAACGCATAACGCATAACGCATAACGCATAACGGATAACGCATAACGCATAACGAATAAAGCATAACGCATAACGCATAACGCATAACGCATAATGCATAACGCAAAACGCATAACTCATAACGAATAACGTATAACGTATAACGCATAACGCATAACGCATAAACGATAACGCATAACGCATAACGCATAACGCATAACGCATAACGCATAACGCATAACGCATAACGCATAAACATAACGCATAACGCATAACGCATAACGCATACCGCATAACGCATAACGCATAACGCATAACGGATAACGCATAACGCATAACGAATAAAGCATAACGCATAACGCATAACGCATATCGCATATCGCATAACGCATAACGCATAACGCATAACGCATAACGCATAACGCATAATGAATAACGCATAACGCATAACGCATAACGCATAACGCATAACGCATAACGCATAACGCATAACGCATAATGAATAACGCATAACGCAAAATGCATAACGCATAATGCACAACGCATAACGAATACCGCATAACGCATACTGCATAACGCATAACGCATAATGCATAACGCAAAACGCATAACTCATAACGAATAACGTATAACGTATAACGCATAACGCATAACGCATAAACCATAACGCATAACGCATAACGCATAACGCATAACGCATAACGCATAACGCATAACGCATAACGCATAACGCATAACGCATAACGCATAACGCATAAACCATAACGCATAACGCATAACGCATAACGCATAACGCATAACGCATAACGCATAACGCATAACGCATAACGCATAACGCATAACGCATAATGAATGACGCATAACGCAAAATGCATAACGCATAATGCACAACGCATAACGAATACCGCATAACGCATACTGCATAACGCATAACGCATAACGCATAATGCATAACGCATAACGCATAACGCATAACGCATAACGCATAACGCATAACGCATAACGCATAACGCATAATGCACAACGCATAACGAATACCGCATAACGCATACTGCATAACGCATAACGCATAACACATAATGCATAACGCAAAACGCATAACTCATAACGAATAACGTATAACGTGTAACGCATAACGCATAACGCATAAACCATAACGCATAACGCATAACGCATAACGCATAACGCATAACGCATAACGCATAACGCATAACGCATAACGCATAACGCATAACGCATAACGCATAACGCATAACGCATAACGCATAACGCATAACGCATAACGCATAACGGATAACGCATAACGCATAACGAATAAAGCATAACGCATAACGCATTACGCATAACGCATAACGCATAACGCATAACGCATAACGCATAACGCATAACGCATAACGCATAACGCATAACGCATAACGCATAACGCATAACGCATAACGCATAACGCATAAACCATAACGCATAACACATAACGCATAACGCATAACGCATAACGCATAACGCATAACGCATAACGCATAACGCATAACGCATAACGCATAATGAATGACGCATAACGCAAAATGCATAACGCATAATGCACAACGCATAACGAATACCGCATAACGCATACTGCATAACGCATAACGCATAACGCATAATGCATAACGCAAAACGCATAACTCATAACGAATAACGCATAACGCATAACGCATAACGCATAACGCATAACGCATAACGCATAACGCATAACGCATAACGCATAACGCATAACGCATAACGCATAACGCATAACGCATAACGCATAACGGATATCGCATAACGCATAACGAATAAAGCATAACGCATAACGCATAACGCATAACGCATAATGCATAACGCATAAAGCATAACGCATAATGCACAACGCATAACGAATACCGTAAAACGCATAACGCCTGACGCATAACGGATCACGCATAACGCATAAAGGAAAACGCATAACGCTTAACGCATAACGTATAAGTCATAACTCATAACGGATAACGCATAACGCATAACACATAACGCAAAATGCATAACGCATAATGCACAACGCATAACGAATACCGGAAACACATAACGCAGAACGCATAACGGATCACGCATAACGCATAACGCATACTGCATAACGCATTACGCATAACGCATAATGCACAACGCATAACGAATACCGCAAATCGCATAACGCCTAACGAATAACGCATAACGCATAACGCATAACGCATAACGCATAACGGATAACGCATAACGCATAACGCATAACGCATAACGCATAACGCATAACGCATAACGTATAACGCCTAACGCATAACGCATAAAGCATAATGCATAACGCATATTGCATATCGCATAACGCATAACGCATAACGCATAACGCATAACGGATAACGCATAACGCATAACGAATAAAGCATAACGCATAACGCATAACGCATAACGCATAATGCATAACGCAAAACGCATAACTCATAACGAATAACGTATAACGTATAACGCATAACGCATAACGCATAAACGATAACGGATAACGCATAACGCATAACGCATAACGCATAACGCATAACGCATAACGCATAACGCATAAACATAACGCATAACGCATAACGCATAACGCATACCGCATAACGCATAACGCATAACGCATAACGGATAACGCATAACGCATAACGAATAAAGCATAACGCATAACGCATAACGCATATCGCATATCGCATAACGCATAACGCATAACGCATAACGCATAACGCATAATGAATAACGCATAACGCAAAATGCATAACGCATAATGCACAACGCATAACGAATACCGCATAACGCATACTGCATAACGAATAACGCATAACGCATAATGCATAACGCAAAACGCATAACTCATAACGAATAACATATAACGTATAACGCATAACGCATAACTCATAAACCATAACGCATAACGCATAACGCATAACGCATACTGCATAACGCATAACGCATAACGCATAACGCATAACGCATAATGCACAACGCATAACGAATACCGCAAAACGTATAACGCCTAACGCATAACGCATAACGCATAACGCATAACGCATAACGCATAACGCATAACGCATAACGCATAACGCATAACGGATAACGCATAACGCATAACGAATAAAGCATAACGCATAACGCATAACGCATAACGCATAACGCATAACGCATAATGCATAACGCAAAACGCATAACTCATAACGAATAACGCATAACGCATAACGCATAACGGATAACGCATAACGCATAACGAATAAAGCATAACGCATAACGCATAACGCATAACGCATAACGCATAACGCATAACGCATAACGCATAACGCATAACGCATAACGCATAACGCATAACGCATAACGCATAACGCATAACGCATAACGCATAACGCATAACGCATAACGCATAACGCATAACGCATAACGCATAACCATAACGCATAACGCATAACGCATAACGCATAACGCATAATGCACAACGCATAACGAATACCGCAAATCGCATAACGCCTAACGAATAACTGATCACGTATAACGCATAACGCATAACGCATAATGCACAACGCATAACGCATACTGCATAACGCATTACGCATAACGCATAATGCACAACGCATAACGAATACCGCAAATCGCATAACGCCTAACGAATAACGCATAACGCATAACGCATAACGCATAACGCATAACGGATAACGCATAACGCATAACGCATAACGCATAACGCATAACGCATAACGCATAACGTATAACGCCTAACGCATAACGCATAAAGCATAATGCATAACGCATATTGCATATCGCATAACGCATAACGCATAACGCATAACGCATAACGCATAACGCATAACGGATAACGCATAACGCATAACGAATAAAGCATAACGCATAACGCATAACGCATAACGCATAATGCATAACGCAAAACGCATAACTCATAACGAATAACGTATAACGTATAACGCATAACGCATAACGCATAAACGATAACGCATAACGCATAACGCATAACGCATAACGCATAACGCATAACGCATAACGCATAACGCATAAACATAACGCATAACGCATAACGCATAACGCATACCGCATAACGCATAACGCATAACGCATAACGGATAACGCATAACGCATAACGAATAAAGCATAACGCATAACGCATAACGCATATCGCATATCGCATAACGCATAACGCATAACGCATAACGCATAACGCATAACGCATAATGAATAACGCATAACGCATAACGCATAACGCATAACGCATAACGCATAACGCATAACGCATAACGCATAATGAATAACGCATAACGCAAAATGCATAACGCATAATGCACAACGCATAACGAATACCGCATAACGCATACTGCATAACGCATAACGCATAATGCATAACGCAAAACGCATAACTCATAACGAATAACGTATAACGTATAACGCATAACGCATAACGCATAAACCATAACGCATAACGCATAACGCATAACGCATAACGCATAACGCATAACGCATAACGCATAACGCATAACGCATAACGCATAACGCATAACGCATAAACCATAACGCATAACGCATAACGCATAACGCATAACGCATAACGCATAACGCATAACGCATAACGCATAACGCATAACGCATAACGCATAATGAATGACGCATAACGCAAAATGCATAACGCATAATGCACAACGCATAACGAATACCGCATAACGCATACTGCATAACGCATAACGCATAACGCATAATGCATAACGCAAAACGCATAACGCATAACGCATAACGCATAACGCATAACGCATAACGCATAACGCATAATGCACAACGCATAACGAATAACGCATAACGCATAACGCATAACGCATAACGCATAACGGATAACGCATAACGCATAACGCATAACGCATAACGCATAACGCATAACGCATAACGTATAACGCCTAACGCATAACGCATAAAGCATAATGCATAACGCATATTGCATATCGCATAACGCATAACGCATAACGCATAACGCATAACGGATAACGCATAACGCATAACGAATAAAGCATAACGCATAACGCATAACGCATAACGCATAATGCATAACGCAAAACGCATAACTCATAACGAATAACGTATAACGTATAACGCATAACGCATAACGCATAAACGATAACGCATAACGCATAACGCATAACGCATAACGCATAACGCATAACGCATAACGCATAACGCATAAACATAACGCATAACGCATAACGCATAACGCATAACGCATAACGCATAACGCATAACGCATAACGGATAACGCATAACGCATAACGAATAAAGCATAACGCATAACGCATAACGCATATCGCATATCGCATAACGCATAACGCATAACGCATAACGCATAACGCATAATGAATAACGCATAACGCAAAATGCATAACGCATAATGCACAACGCATAACGAATACCGCATAACGCATACTGCATAACGAATAACGCATAACGCATAATGCATAACGCAAAACGCATAACTCATAACGAATAACATATAACGTATAACGCATAACGCATAACTCATAAACCATAACGCATAACGCATAACGCATAACGCATACTGCATAACGCATAACGCATAACGCATAACGCATAACGCATAATGCACAACGCATAACGAATACCGCAAAACGTATAACGCCTAACGCATAACGCATAACGCATAACGCATAACGCATAACGCATAACGCATAACGCATAACGCATAACGGATAACGCATAACGCATAACGAATAAAGCATAACGCATAACGCATAACGCATAACGCATAACGCATAACGCATAATGCATAACGCAAAACGCATAACTCATAACGAATAACGCATAACGCATAACGCATAACGGATAACGCATAACGCATAACGAATAAAGCATAACGCATAACGCATAACGCATAACGCATAACGCATAACGCATAACGCATAACGCATAACGCATAACGCATAACGCATAACGCATAACGCATAACGCATAACGCATAACGCATAACGCATAACGCATAACGCATAACGCATAACGCATAACGCATAACCATAACGCATAACGCATAACGCATAACGCATAACGCATAATGCACAACGCATAACGAATACCGCAAATCGCATAACGCCTAACGAATAACTGATCACGTATAACGCATAACGCATAACGCATAATGCACAACGCATAACGCATAACGCATAACGCATAACGCATAACGCATAACGCATAATGCACAACGCATAACGAATACCGCATAACGCATAACGCATAACGCATACTGCATAACGCATAACGCATAACGCATAACGCATAACGCATAACGCATAATGCACAACGCATAACGAATACCGCAAAACGTATAACGCCTAACGCATAACGCATAACGCATAACGCATAACGCATAACGCATAACGCATAACGCATAACGCATAATGCACAACGCATAACGAATACCGCAAAACGCATAACGCCTAACGCATAACGCATAACGCATAACGCATAACGCATAACGCATAACGCATAACGCATAACCATAACGCATAACGCATAACGCATAACGCATAACGCATAATGCACAACGCATAACGAATACCGCAAATCGCATAACGCCTAACGAATAACTGATCACGTATAACGCATAACGCATAACGCATAATGCACAACGCATAACGAATACCGTAAAACGCATAACGCATAACGCATAACGCATAACGCATAACGCATAACGCATAATGCACAACGCATAACGAATACCGCAAAACGCATAACGCCTAACGCATAACGCATAACGCATAACGCATAACGCATAACGCATAACGCATAACGCATAACCATAACGCATAACGCATAACGCATAACGCATAATGCATAACGCAAAACGCATAACTCATAACGAATAACGTATAACGTATAACGCATAACGCATAACGCATAAACCATAACGCATAACGCATAACGCATAACGCATATCGCATATCGCATAACGCATAACGCATAACGCATAACGCATAACGCATAACGCATAACGCATAACGCATAATGCATAACGCAAAACGCATAACTCATAACGAATAACGTATAACGTATAACGCATAACGCATAACGCATAAACCATAACGCATAACGCATAACGCATAACGCATAACGCATAACGCATAACGCATAACGCATAACGCATAACGCATAACGCATAACGCATAACGCATAACGCATACTGCATAACGCATAACGCATAACGCATAATGCACAACGCATAACGAATACCGCAAATCGCATAACGCCTAACGAATAACGCATAACGCATAACGCATAACGCATAACGCATAACGCATACTGCATAACGCATAACGCATAACGCATAACGCATAACGCATAACGCATAATGCACAACGCATAACGAATACCGCAAAACGTATAACGCCTAACGCATAACGCATAACGCATAACGCATAACGCATAACGCATAACGCATAACGCATAACGCATACCGCATGTCGCATAACGCATAACGCATAAGGCATAACGCATAACGTATAACGTATAACGCATAACGCATAACGCATAATGCACAATGCATAACGAATACCGTAAAACGCATAACGCCTGACGCATAACGGATCACGCAAAACGCATAACGCATAACTCATAACGGATAACGCATAACGCATAACGCATAACACATAACGCAAAATGCATAACGCATAATGCACAACGCATAACGAATACCGGAAACTCATAACGCAGAACGCATAACGGATCACGCATAACGCATAACGCATACTGCATAACGCATAACGCATAACGCATAATGCACAACGCATAACGAATACCGCAAATCGCATAACGCCTAACGAATAACGCATAACGCATAACGCATAACGCATAACGCATAACGCATAACGCATAACGCATAACGCATAACGCATTACGCATAACGCATAACGCATAACGCATAACGCATAACGCATAACGCATAACGCATAACGCATAACGCATAACGCATAACCATAACGCATAACGCATAACGCATAACGCATAACGCATAATGCACAACGCATAACGAATACCGCAAATCGCATAACGCCTAACGAATAACTGATCACGTATAACGCATAACGCATAACGCATAATGCACAACGCATAACGCATAACGCATAACGCATAACGCATAACGCATAACGCATAATGCACAACGCATAACGAATACCGCATAACGCATAACGCATAACGCATACTGCATAACGCATAACGCATAACGCATAACGCATAACGCATAACGCATAATGCACAACGCATAACGAATACCGCAAAACGCATAACGCCTAACGCATAACGCATAACGCATAACGCATAACGCATAACGCATAACGCATAACCATAACGCATAACGCATAACGCATAACGCATAACGCATAATGCACAACGCATAACGAATACCGCAAATCGCATAACGCCTAACGAATAACTGATCACGTATAACGCATAACGCATAACGCATAATGCACAACGCATAACGAATACCGTAAAACGCATAACGCATAACGCATAACGCATAACGCATAACGCATAACGCATAATGCACAACGCATAACGAATACCGCAAAACGCATAACGCCTAACGCATAACGCATAACGCATAACGCATAACGCATAACGCATAACGCATAACCATAACGCATAACGCATAACGCATAATGCACAACGCATAACGAATACCGCAAATCGCATAACGCCTAACGAATAACTGATCACGTATAACGCATAACGCATAACGCATAATGCACAACGCATAACGAATACCGTAAAACGCATAACGCCTGACGCATAACGGATCACGCATAACGCATAAAGCATAACGCATAACGCTTAACGCATAACGTATATGTCATAACTCATAACGGATAACGCATAACGCATAACGCATAACACATAACGCAAAATGCATAAAGCATAATGCACAACGCATAACGAATACCGGAAACTCATAACGCAGAACGCATAACGGATCACGCATAACGCATAACGCATACTGCATAACGCATAACGCATAACGCATAATGCACAACGCATAACGAATACCGCAAATCGCATAACGCATAACGCATAACGCATAACGCATAACGCATAACGCATAACGCATAACGCATAATGCATAACGCATAATGCATAACGCAAAACGCATAACTCATAACGAATAACGTATAACGTATAACGCATAACGCATAACGCATAAACCATAACGCATAACGCATAACGCATAACGCATAACGCATAACGCATAACGCATAACGCATAACGCATAACGCATAACGCATAACGCATAACGCATAACGCATAACGCATAACGCATAACGCATAACGCATAACGCAAAACGCATAACTCATAACGAATAACGTATAACGTATAACGCCTAACGCATAACGCATAAAGCATAACGCATATCGCATATCGCATAACGCATAACGCATAACGCATAACGCATAACGCATAATGCATAACGCATAATGCATAACGCAAAACGCATAACTCATAACGAATAACGTATAACGTATAACGCATAACGCATAACGCATAAACCATAACGCATAACGCATAACGCATAACGCATAACGCATAACGCATAACGCATAACGCATAACGCATAACGCATAACGCATAACGCATAACGCATAACGCATAACGCATAACGCATAACGCATAACGCATAACGCATAACGCATAACGGATAACGCATAACGCATAACGAATAAAGCATACCGCATAACGCATAACGCATATCGCATATCGCATAACGCATAACGCATAACGCATAAGGCATAACGCATAACGCATAACGCATAACGCATAACGCATAACGCATAACGCATAACGCATAACGCATAACGGATAAGGCATAACGCATAACGAATAAAGCATAACGCATAACGCATAACGCATATCGCATATCGCATAACGCATAACGCATAACGCATAACGCATAACGCATAACGCATAATGAATAACGCATAACGCAAAATGCATAACGCATAATGCACAACGCATAACGAATACCGCATAACGCATACTGCATAACGCATAACGCATAACGCATAATGCATAACGCAAAACGCATAACTCATAACGAATAACGTATAACGTATAACGCATAACGCATAACGCATAAACCATAACGCATAACGCATAACACATAACGCAAAATGCATAACGCATAATGCACAACGCATAACGAATACCGGAAACTCATAACGCAGAACGCATAACGGATCACACATAACGCATAACGCATACTGCATAACGCATAACGCATAACGCATAACGCATAATGCACAACGCATGACGAATACCGCAAATCGCATAACGCCTAACGAATAACGCATAACGCATAACGCATAACGCATAACGCATAACGCATAACGCATAACGCATAACGCATAACGCATAACGCATAACGCATAACGTATAACGCCTAACGCATAACGCATAACGCATAATGCATAACGCAAAACGCATAACTCATAACGAATAACGTATAACGCATAACGCATAACGCATAAACCATAACGCATAACGCATAACGCATAACGCATACTGCATAATGCATAACGCATAACGCATAACGCATAACGCATAACGCATAATGCACAACGCATAACGAATACCGCAAAACGTATAACGCCTAACGCATAACGCATAACGCATAACGCATAACGCATAACGCATAACGCATAACGCATAACGCATAACGCATAACGCATAACGCATAAAGCATAACGCATAACGCATAACGCATAATGCACAACGCATAACGAATACCGCAAATCGCATAACGCCTAACGAATAACTGCTCACACATAACGCATAACGCATAATGCATACTGCATAACGCATAACGCATAACGCATAACGCATAACGCATAATGCACAACGCATAACGAATACCGCAAATCGCATAACGCCTAACGAATAACTGCTCACACATAACGCATAACGCATAATGCATACTGCATAACGCATAACGCATAACGCATAACGCAAATCGCATAACGCCTAACGAATAACTGCTCACACATAACGCATAACGCATAATGCATACTGCATAACGCATAACGCATAACGCATAACGCATAACGCATAATGCACAACGCATAACGAATACCGCATAACGCATACTGCATAACGCATAACGCATAACGCATAATGCATAACGCAAAACGCATAACACATAACGAATAACGTATAACGTATAACGCATAACGCATAACGCATAGCGCATAACGCATAACGCATAACGCATAACGCATAACGCATAACGCATAACGCATAACGCATAACGCATAACGCATAACGCATAACGCATAACGCATAACGCATAACGCATAACGCATAACGCATAACGCATAACGCATAACGCATAACGCATAACGCATAACGCATAACGCATAACGCATAACGCATAACGCATAACGCATAACGCATAACGCATAACGCATAACGCATAACGCATAACGCATAACGCATAACGCATAACGCATAACGCATAACGCATAACGCATAACGTATAACGCCTAACGCATAACGCATAAAGCATAACGCATAACGCATATCGCATATCGCATAACGCATAACGCATAACGCATAACGCATAACGCATAACGCTTAACGCATAACGCATAATGCATAACGCAAAACGCATAACTCATAACGAATAACGTATAACGTATAACGCATAACGCATAACGCATAAACCATAACGCATAACGCATAACGCATAACGCATAACGCATAACGCATAACACATAACGCATAACGCATATCGCATAACGCATAACGCATAACGCTTAACGCATAACGCATAACGCATAACGCATAACGCATAACGTATAACGCCTAACGCATAACGCATAAAGCATAACGCATAACGCATATCGCATATCGCATAACGCATAACGCATAACGCATAACGCATAACGCATAACGCATAACGCATAACGCATAACGCATAATGCATAACGCAAAACGCATAACTCATAACGAATAACGTATAACGTATAACGCATAACGCATAACGCATAAACCATAACGCATAACGCATAACGCATAACGCATAACGCATAACGCATAACGCATAACGCATAACGCATAACGCATAACGCATAACGCATAACTCATAACGCATAACGCATAACGGATAACGCATAACGCATAACGAATAAAGCATAACGCATAACGCATAACGCATATCGCATATCGCATAACGCATAACGCATAACGCATAACGCATAACGCATAACGCATAACGCATAACGCATAACGCATAACGCATAACGCATAATGAATAACGCATAACGCAAAATGCATAACGCATAATGCACAACGCATAACGCATAACGCATAAAGCATAACGCATAACGCATAACGCATAATGCACAACGCATAACGAATACCGCAAATCGCATAACGCCTAACGAATAACTGCTCACACATAACGCATAACGCATAATGCATACTGCATAACGCATAACGCATAACGCATAACGCATAACGCATAATGCACAACGCATAACGAATACCGCAAATCGCATAACGCCTAACGAATAACTGCTCACACATAACGCATAACGCATAATGCATACTGCATAACGCATAACGCATAACGCATAACGCAAATCGCATAACGCCTAACGAATAACTGCTCACACATAACGCATAACGCATAATGCATACTGCATAACGCATAACGCATAACGCATAACGCATAACGCATAATGCACAACGCATAACGAATACCGCATAACGCATACTGCATAACGCATAACGCATAACGCATAATGCATAACGCAAAACGCATAACTCATAACGAATAACGTATAACGTATAACGCATAACGCATAACGCATAACGCATAACGCATAACGCATAACGCATAACGCATAACGCATAACGCATAACGCATAACGCATAACGCATAACGCATAACGCATAACGCATAACGCATAACGCATAACGCATAACGCATAACGCATAACGCATAACGCATAACGCATAACGCATAACGCATAACGCATAACGCATAACGCATAACGCATAACGCATAACGCATAACGCATAACGCATAACGCATAACGCATAACGCATAACGCATAACGCATAACGCATAACGCATAACGCATAATGCATAACGCATAACACATAACGCATAACGCATAACGCATAACGTATAACGCCTAACGCATAACGCATAAAGCATAACGCATAACGCATATCGCATATGGCATAACGCATAACGCATAACGCATAACGCATAACGCATAACGCATAACGCATAACGCATAACGCATAACGCATAACGCATAACGCATAACGCATAACGCATATCGCATAACGCATAACGCATAACGCATAACGCATAACGCATAACGCATAACGCATAACACATAACGCATAACGCATATCGCATAACGCATAACGCATAACGCTTAACGCATAACGCATAACGCATAACGCATAACGTATAACGCCTAACGCATAACGCATAAAGCATAACGCATAACGCATATCGCATATCGCATAACGCATAACGCATAACGCATAACGCATAACGCATAACGCATAACGCATAACGCATAATGCATAACGCAAAACGCATAACTCATAACGAATAACGTATAACGTATAACGCATAACGCATAACGCATAAACCATAACGCATAACGCATAACGCATAACGCATAACGCATAACGCATAACGCATAACGCATAACTCATAACGCATAACGCATAACGGATAACGCATAACGCATAACGAATAAAGCATAACGCATAACGCATAACGCATATCGCATATCGCATAACGCATAACGCATAACGCATAACGCATAACGCATAACGCATAACGCATAACGCATAACGCATAATGAATAACGCATAACGCAAAATGCATAACGCATAATGCAGAACGCATAACGAATAACGTATAACGTATAACGCATAACGCATAACGCATAAACCATAACGCATAACGCATAACGCATAACGCATACTGCATAATGCATAACGCATAACGCATAACGCATAACGCATAATGCACAACGCATAACGAATACCGCAAAACGTATAACGCCTAACGCATAACGCATAACGCATAACGCATAACGCATAACGCATAACGCATAACGCATAACGCATAACGCATAACGCATAAAGCATAACGCATAACGCATAACGCATAATGCACAACGCATAACGAATACCGCAAATCGCATAACGCCTAACGAATAACTGCTCACACATAACGCATAACGCATAATGCATACTGCATAACGCATAACGCATAACGCATAACGCATAACGCATAATGCACAACGCATAACGCATAACGCATAACGCATAATGCATAACGCAAAACGCATAACTCATAACGAATAACGTATAACGTATAACGCATAACGCATAACGCATAATGCACAACTCATAACGAATACCGGAAACTCATAACGCAGAACGCATAACGGATCACGCATAACGCATAACGCATACTGCATAACGCATAACGCATAACGCATAATGCACAACGCATAACGAATACCGCAAATCGCATAACGCCTAACGAATAACGCATAACGCATAACGCATAACGCATAACGCATAACGCATAACGCATAACGCATAATGAATAACGCATAACGCAAAATGCATAACGCATAATGCACAACGCATAACGCATAACGCATAAAGCATAACGCATAACGCATAACGCATAATGCACAACGCATAACGAATACCGCAAATCGCATAACGCCTAACGAATAACTGCTCACACATAACGCATAACGCATAATGCATACTGCATAACGCATAACGCATAACGCATAACGCATAACGCATAATGCACAACGCATAACGAATACCGCAAATCGCATAACGCCTAACGAATAACTGCTCACACATAACGCATAACGCATAATGCATACTGCATAACGCATAACGCATAACGCATAACGCAAATCGCATAACGCCTAACGAATAACTGCTCACACATAACGCATAACGCATAATGCATACTGCATAACGCATAACGCATAACGCATAACGCATAACGCATAATGCACAACGCATAACGAATACCGCATAACGCATACTGCATAACGCATAACGCATAACGCATAATGCATAACGCAAAACGCATAACACATAACGAATAACGTATAACGTATAACGCATAACGCATAACGCATAACGCATAACGCATAACGCATAACGCATAACGCATAACGCATAACGCATAACGCATAACGCATAACGCATAACGCATAACGCATAACGCATAACGCATAACGCAAAACGCATAACGCATAACGCATAACGCATAACGCATAACGCATAACGCATAACGCATAACGCATAACGCATAACGCATAACGCATAACGCATAACGCATAACGCATAACGCATAACGCATAATGCATAACGCATAACGCATAACGCATAACGCATAACGCATAACGTATAACGCCTAACGCATAACGCATAAAGCATAACGCATAACGCATATCGCATATGGCATAACGCATAACGCATAACGCATAACGCATAACGCATAACGCATAACGCATAACGCATAACGCATAACGCATAACGCATAACGCATAACGCATAACGCATATCGCATAACGCATAACGCATAACGCATAACGCATAACGCATAACGCATAACGCATAACACATAACGCATAACGCATATCGCATAACGCATAACGCATAACGCTTAACGCATAACGCATAACGCATAACGCATAACGCATAACGTATAACGCCTAACGCATAACGCATAAAGCATAACGCATAACGCATATCGCATAACGCATAACGCATAACGCATAACGCATAACGCATAACGCATAACG
Source organism: Lasioglossum morio (assembly GCA_916610235.2). Classification (NCBI taxonomy): domain Eukaryota; kingdom Metazoa; phylum Arthropoda; class Insecta; order Hymenoptera; family Halictidae; genus Lasioglossum; species Lasioglossum morio. The sequence goes on along the minus strand of CAKAJA020000564.1, from coordinate 199,530 downwards.
CATAACGCATAACGCATAACGCATAATGCATAACGCAAAACGCATAACTCATAACGAATAACGTATAACGTATAACGCATAACGCATAACGCATAAACCATAACGCATAACGCATAACGCATAACGCATAACGCATAACGCATAACGCATAACGCATAACTCATAACGCATAACGCATAACGGATAACGCATAACGCATAACGAATAAAGCATAACGCATAACGCATAACGCATATCGCATATCGCATAACGCATAACGCATAACGCATAACGCATAACGCATAACGCATAACGCATAACGCATAACGCATAATGAATAACGCATAACGCAAAATGCATAACGCATAATGCACAACGCATAACGAATAACGTATAACGTATAACGCATAACGCATAACGCATAAACCATAACGCATAACGCATAACGCATAACGCATACTGCATAATGCATAACGCATAACGCATAACGCATAACGCATAATGCACAACGCATAACGAATACCGCAAAACGTATAACGCCTAACGCATAACGCATAACGCATAACGCATAACGCATAACGCATAACGCATAACGCATAACGCATAACGCATAACGCATAAAGCATAACGCATAACGCATAACGCATAATGCACAACGCATAACGAATACCGCAAATCGCATAACGCCTAACGAATAACTGCTCACACATAACGCATAACGCATAATGCATACTGCATAACGCATAACGCATAACGCATAACGCATAACGCATAATGCACAACGCATAACGCATAACGCATAACGCATAATGCATAACGCAAAACGCATAACTCATAACGAATAACGTATAACGTATAACGCATAACGCATAACGCATAATGCACAACTCATAACGAATACCGGAAACTCATAACGCAGAACGCATAACGGATCACGCATAACGCATAACGCATACTGCATAACGCATAACGCATAACGCATAATGCACAACGCATAACGAATACCGCAAATCGCATAACGCCTAACGAATAACGCATAACGCATAACGCATAACGCATAACGCATAACGCATAACGCATAACGCATAACGCATAACGCATAACGCATAACGCATAACGCATAACGCATAACGCATAACGTATAACGCCTAACGCATAACGCATAAAGCATAACGCATAACGCATATCGCATATCGCATATCGCATAACGCATAACGCATAACGCATAACGCATAACGCATAACGCATAACGCATAACGCATAACGCATAACGCATAACGCATAACGCATAACGCATAACGAATAACGTATAACGTATAACGCATAACGCATAACGCATAACGCATAACGCATAATGCATAACGCAAAACGCATAACTCATAACGAATAACGTATAACGTATAACGCATAACGCATAACGCATAAAGCATAACGCATAACGCATAACGCATAACGCATAACGCATAATGCATAACGCAAAACGCATAACTCATAACGAATAACGTATAACGTATAACGCATAACGCATAACGCATAACGCATAACGCATAACGCATAACGCATAACGGATAACGCATAACGCGTAACGAATAAAGCATAACGCATAACGCATAACGCATATCGCATATCGCATAACGCATAACGCATAACGCATAACGCATAACGCATAACGCATAACGCATAACGCATAATGAATAACGCATAACGCAAAATGCATAACGCATAATGCACAACGCATAACGAATACCGCATAACGCATACTGCATAACGCATAACGCATAACGCATAATGCATAACGCAAAACGCATAACTCATAACGAATAACGTATAACGTATAACGCATAACGCATAACGCATAAACCATAACGCATAACGCATAACGCATAACGCATACTGCATAATGCATAACGCATAACGCATAACGCATAACGCATAACGCATAACGCATAACGTATAACGCCTAACGCATAACGCATAAAGCATAACGCATAACGCATATCGCATATCGCATAACGCATAACGCATAACGCATAACGCATAACGCATAACGCATAACGCATAACGCATAACGCATAACGCATAATGAATAACGCATAACGCAAAATGCATAACGCATAATGCACAACGCATAACGAATACCGCATAACGCATACTGCATAACGCATAACGCATAACGCATAATGCATAACGCAAAACGCATAACTCATAACGAATAACGTATAACGTATAACGCATAACGCATAACGCATAAACCATAACGCATAACGCATAACGCATAACGCATAACGCATAACGCATAACGCATAACGCATAACGCATAACGCATAACGCATAACGCATAACGCATAATGAATGACGCATAACGCAAAATGCATAACGCATAATGCACAACGCATAACGAATACCGCATAACGCATACTGCATAACGCATAACGCATAACGCATAATGCATAACGCAAAACGCATAACGCATAACGCATAACGCATAACGCATAATGCACAACGCATAACGAATACCGCATAACGCATACTGCATAACGCATAACGCATAACGCATAATGCATAACGCAAAACGCATAACTCATAACGAATAACGTATAACGTATAACGCATAACGCATAACGCATAAACCATAACGCATAACGCATAACGCATAACGCATAACGCATAACGCATAACGCATAACGCATAACGCATAACGCATAACGCATAACGCATAACGGATAACGCATAACGCATAACGAATAAAGCATAACGCATAACGCATAACGCATAACGCATAACGCATAACGCATAACGCATAACGCATAACGCATAACGCATAACGCATAACGCATAACGCATAACGCATAACGCATAACGCATATCGCATATCGCATAACGCATAACGCATAACGCATAACGCATAACGCATAACGCATAACGCATAACGCATAACGCAAAATGAATAACGCATAACGCAAAATGCATAACGCATAATGCACAACGCATAACGAATACCGCATAACGCATACCGCATAACGCATAACGCATAACGCATAATGCATAACGCAAAACGCATAACTGATAACGAATAACGTATAACGTATAACGCATAACGCATAACGCATAAACCATAACGCATAACGCATAACGTATAACGCATAACGCATAACGCATAAACCATAACGCATAAAGCATAACGCATAACGCATAACGCATAACGCATAACGGATAACGCATAACGCATAACGAATAAAGCATAACGCATAACGCATAACGCATATCGCATATCGCATAACGCATAACGCATAACGCATAACGCATAACGCTTAACGCATAACGCATAACGCATAATGAATAACGCATAACGCAAAATGCATAACGCATAATGCACAACGCATAACGAATACCGCATAACGCATACTGCATAACGCATAACGCATAATGCATAACGCAAAACGCATAACTCATAACGAATAACGTATAACGTATAACGCATAACGCATAACGCATAAACCATAACGCATAACGCATAACGCATAACGCATAACGCATAACGCATAACGCATAACGCATAACGCATAACGCATAACGCATAACGCATAACGCATAAACCATAACGCATAACGCATAACGCATAACGCATAACGCATAACGCATAACGCATAACGCATAACGCATAACGCATAACGCATTACGCATAACGCATAACGCATAATGAATGACGCATAACGCAAAATGCATAACGCATAATGCACAACGCATAACGAATACCGCATAACGCATACTGCATAACGCATGACGCATAACGCATAATGCATAACGCATAACGCATAACGCATAACGCATAACGCATAACGCATAACGCATAACGCATAACGCATAACGCATAATGCACAACGCATAACGAATACCGCATAACGCATACTGCATAACGCATAACGCATAACGCATAATGCATAACGCAAAACGCATAACTCATAACGAATAACGTATAACGTGTAACGCATAACGCATAACGCATAAACCATAACGCATAACGCATAACGCATAACGCATAACGCATAACGCATAACGCATAACGCATAACGCATAACGCATAACGCATAACGCATAACGCATAACGCATAACGCATAACGCATAACGCATAACGCATAACGCATAACGCATAACGCATAACGGATAACGCATAACGCATAACGAATAAAGCATAACGCATAACGCATAACGCATAACGCATAACGCATAACGCATAACGCATAACGCATAACGCATAACGCATAACGCATAACGCATAACGCATAACGCATAAACCATAACGCATAACACATAACGCATAACGCATAACGCATAACGCATAACGCATAACGCATAACGCATAACGCATAACGCATAATGAATGACGCATAACGCAAAATGCATAACGCATAATGCACAACGCATAACGAATACCGCATAACGCATACTGCATAACGCATAACGCATAACGCATAATGCATAACGCAAAACGCATAACTCATAACGCATAACGCATAACGCATAACGCATAACGCATAACGCATAACGCATAACGCATAACGCATAACGCATAATGAATAACGCATAACGCAAAATGCATAACGCATAATGCACAACGCATAACGAATACCGCATAACGCATACTGCATAACGCATAACGCATAACGCATAATGCATAACGCAAAACGCATAACTCATAACGAATAACGTATAACGTATAACGCATAACGCATAACGCATAAACCATAACGCATAACGCATAACGCATAACGCATAACGCATAACGCATAACGCATAACGCATAACGCATAACGCATAACGCATAACGCATAACGCATAATGAATGACGCATAACGCAAAATGCATAACGCATAATGCACAACGCATAACGAATACCGCATAACGCATACTGCATAACGCATAACGCATAACGCATAATGCATAACGCAAAACGCATAACGCATAACGCATAACGCATAACGCATAATGCACAACGCATAACGAATACCGCATAACGCATACTGCATAACGCATAACGCATAACGCATAATGCATAACGCAAAACGCATAACTCATAACGAATAACGTATAACGTATAACGCATAACGCATAACGCATAAACCATAACGCATAACGCATAACGCATAACGCATAACGCATAACGCATAACGCATAACGCATAACGCATAACGCATAACGCATAACGCATAACGGATAACGCATAACGCATAACGAATAAAGCATAACGCATAACGCATAACGCATAACGCATAACGCATAACGCATAACGCATAACGCATAACGCATAACGCATAACGCATAACGCATAACGCATAACGCATAACGCATAACGCATATCGCATATCGCATAACGCATAACGCATAACGCATAACGCATAACGCATAACGCATAACGCATAACGCATAACGCAAAATGAATAACGCATAACGCAAAATGCATAACGCATAATGCACAACGCATAACGAATACCGCATAACGCATACTGCATAACGCATAACGCATAACGCATAATGCATAACGCAAAACGCATAACTGATAACGAATAACGTATAACGTATAACGCATAACGCATAACGCATAAACCATAACGCATAACGCATAACGGATAACGCATAACGCATAACGCATAAACCATAACGCATAACGCATAACGCATAACGCATAACGCATAACGCATAACGCATAACGCATAACGCATAACGCATAAAGCATAACGCATAACGCATAACGCATATCGCATATCGCATAACGCATAACGCATAACGCATAACGCATAACGCTTAACGCATAACGCATAACGCATAATGAATAACGCATAACGCATAATGCATAACGCATAATGCACAACGCATAACGAATACCGCATAACGCATACTGCATAACGCATAACGCATAATGCATAACGCAAAACGCATAACTCATAACGAATAACGTATAACGTATAACGCATAACGCATAACGCATAAACCATAACGCATAACGCATAACGCATAACGCATAACGCATAACGCATAACGCATAACGCATAACGCATAACGCATAACGCATAACGCATAACGCATAAACCATAACGCATAACGCATAACGCATAACGCATAACGCATAACGCATAACGCATAACGCATAACGCATAACGCATAACGCATTACGCATAACGCATAACGCATAATGAATGACGCATAACGCAAAATGCATAACGCATAATGCACAACGCATAACGAATACCGCATAACGCATACTGCATAACGCATGACGCATAACGCATAATGCATAACGCATAACGCATAACGCATAACGCATAACGCATAACGCATAACGCATAACGCATAACGCATAACGCATAATGCACAACGCATAACGAATACCGCATAACGCATACTGCATAACGCATAACGCATAACGCATAATGCATAACGCAAAACGCATAACTCATAACGAATAACGTATAACGTGTAACGCATAACGCATAACGCATAAACCATAACGCATAACGCATAACGCATAACGCATAACGCATAACGCATAACGCATAACGCATAACGCATAACGCATAACGCATAACGCATAACGCATAACGCATAACGCATAACGCATAACGCATAACGCATAACGCATAACGCATAACGCATAACGGATAACGCATAACGCATAACGAATAAAGCATAACGCATAACGCATAACGCATAACGCATAACGCATAACGCATAACGCATAACGCATAACGCATAACGCATAACGCATAACGCATAACGCATAACGCATAAACCATAACGCATAACACATAACGCATAACGCATAACGCATAACGCATAACGCATAACGCATAACGCATAACGCATAACGCATAATGAATAACGCATAACGCAAAATGCATAACGCATAATGCACAACGCATAACGAATACCGCATAACGCATACTGCATAACGCATAACGCATAACGCATAATGCATAACGCAAAACGCATAACTCATAACGCATAACGCATAACGCATAACGCATAACGCATAACGCATAACGCATAACGCATAACGCATAACGCATAACGCATAACGCATAACGCATAACGCATAACGCATAACGCATAACGGATATCGCATAACGCATAACGAATAAAGCATAACGCATAACGCATAACGCATAACGCATAATGCATAACGCATAAAGCATAACGCATAATGCACAACGCATAACGAATACCGTAAAACGCATAACGCCTGACGCATAACGGATCACGCATAACGCATAAAGCAAAACGCATAACGCTTAACGCATAACGTATAAGTCATAACTCATAACGGATAACGCATAACGCATAACACATAACGCAAAATGCATAACGCATAATGCACAACGCATAACGAATACCGGAAACTCATAACGCAGAACGCATAACGGATCACGCATAACGCATAACGCATACTGCATAACGCATTACGCATAACGCATAATGCACAACGCATAACGAATACCGCAAATCGCATAACGCCTAACGAATAACGCATAACGCATAACGCATAACGCATAACGCATAACGGATAACGCATAACGCATAACGCATAACGCATAACGCATAACGCATAACGTATAACGCCTAACGCATAACGCATAAAGCATAATGCATAACGCATATTGCATATCGCATAACGCATAACGCATAACGCATAACGCATAACGCATAACGCATAACGGATAACGCATAACGCATAACGAATAAAGCATAACGCATAACGCATAACGCATAACGCATAATGCATAACGCAAAACGCATAACTCATAACGAATAACGTATAACGTATAACGCATAACGCATAACGCATAAACGATAACGCATAACGCATAACGCATAACGCATAACGCATAACGCATAACGCATAACGCATAACGCATAAACATAACGCATAACGCATAACGCATAACGCATACCGCATAACGCATAACGCATAACGCATAACGGATAACGCATAACGCATAACGAATAAAGCATAACGCATAACGCATAACGCATATCGCATATCGCATAACGCATAACGCATAACGCATAACGCATAACGCATAACGCATAATGAATAACGCATAACGCATAACGCATATCGCATATCGCATAACGCATAACGCATAACGCATAACGCATAACGCATAACGCATAACGAATAAAGCATAACGCATAACGCATAACGCATAACGCATATCGCATAACGCATAACGCATAACGCATAACGCATAACGCATAACGCATAATGAATAACGCATAACGCAAAATGCATAACGCATAACGCATAACGCATAACGCATAACGCATAACGCATAACGCATAACGGATAACGCATAACGCATAACGAATAAAGCATAACGCATAACGCATAACGCATAACGCATAACGCATAACGCATAACGCATAAACCATAACGCATAACGCATAACGCATAACGCATAACGCATAACGCATAATGTATAAAGCATAACGCATAACGCATAACGCATTAAGCATAATGAATAACGCATAACGCAAAATGCATAACGCATAACGCATAACGCATAACGCATAATGAATAACGCATAACGCAAAATGCATAACGCAAAATGCATAACGCATAATGCACAACGCATAACGAATACCGCATAACGCATACTGCATAACGCATAACGCATAACGCATAATGCATAACGCAAAACGCATAACTCATAACGAATAACGTATAACGTATAACGCATAACGCATAACGCATAAACCATAACGCATAACGCATAACGCATAACGCATAACGCATAACGCATAACGCATAACGCATAATGAATGACACATAACGCAAAATGCATAACGCATAATGCACAACGCATAACGAATACCGCATAACGCATACTGCATAACGCATAACGCATAACGCATAATGCATAACGCAAAACGCATAACTCATAACGAATAACGTATAACGTATAACGCATAACGCATAACGCATAAACCATAACGCATAACGCATAACGCATAACGCATAACGCATAACGCATAATGTATAAAGCATAACGCATAACGCATAACGCATTAAGCATAATGAATAACGCATAACGCAAAATGCATAACGCATAACGCATAACGCATAACGCATAATGAATAACGCATAACGCAAAATGCATAACGCAAAATGCATAACGCATAATGCACAACGCATAACGAATACCGCATAACGCATACTGCATAACGCATAACGCATAACGCATAACGCATAACGCATAACGCATAACGCATAACGCATAACGCATAACGCATAACGCATAACGCATAACGTATAACGCCTAACGCATAACGCATAACGCATATCGCATATTGCATAACGCATAACGCATAACGCATAACGCATAACGCATAACGCATAACGCATAATGAATAACGCATAACGCAAAATGCATAACGCAAAATGCATAACGCATAATGCACAACGCATAACGAATACCGCATAACCCATAATGCATAACGCATAACGCATAACGCATAACGCATAACGCATAACGGATCACGCATAACGCATAACGCATAACGCATAACGCATAACGCATAACGTATAACGCCTAACGCATAACGCATAAAGCATAACGCATAACGCATATCGCATATTGCATAACGCATAACGCATAACGCATAACGCATAACGCATAACGCATAACGCATAATGAATAACGCATAACGCATAATGCACAACGCATAACGAATACCGCAAAACGTATAACGCCTAACGCATAACGCATAACGCATAACGCATAACGCATAACGCATAACGCATAACGCATAACGCATAACGCATAACGCATAACGCATAAAGCATAACGCATAACGCATAACGCATAATGCACAACGCATAACGAATACCGCAAATCGCATAACGCCTAACGAATAACTGCTCACACATAACGCATAACGCATAATGCATACTGCATAACGCATAACGCATAACGCATAACGCATAACGCATAATGCACAACGCATAACGCATAACGCATAACGCATAATGCATAACGCAAAACGCATAACTCATAACGAATAACGTATAACGTATAACGCATAACGCATAACGCATAATGCACAACTCATAACGAATACCGGAAACTCATAACGCAGAACGCATAACGGATCACGCATAACGCATAACGCATACTGCATAACGCATAACGCATAATGCACAACGCATAACGAATACCGCAAATCGCATAACGCCTAACGAATAACGCATAACGCATAACGCATAACGCATAACGCATAACGCATAACGCATAACGCATAACGCATAACGCATAACGCATAACGCATAACGCATAACGCATAACGCATAACGCATAACGTATAACGCCTAACGCATAACGCATAAAGCATAACGCATAACGCATATCGCATATCGCATATCGCATAACGCATAACGCATAACGCATAACGCATAACGCATAACGCATAACGCATAACGCATAACGCATAATGCATAACGCATAACGCATAACTCATAACGAATAACGTATAACGTATAACGCATAACGCATAACGCATAACGCATAACGCATAATGCATAACGCAAAACGCATAACTCATAACGAATAACGTATAACGTATAACGCATAACGCATAACGCATAAACCATAACGCATAACGCATAACGCATAACGCATAACGCATAATGCATAACGCAAAACGCATAACTCATAACGAATAACGTATAACGTATAACGCATAACGCATAACGCATAACGCATAACGCATAACGCATAACGCATAACGGATAACGCATAACGCGTAACGAATAAAGCATAACGCATAACGCATAACGCATATCGCATATCGCATAACGCATAACGCATAACGCATAACGCATAACGCATAACGCATAACGCATAACGCATAATGAATAACGCATAACGCAAAATGCATAACGCATAATGCACAACGCATAACGAATACCGCATAACGCATACTGCATAACGCATAACGCATAACGCATAATGCATAACGCAAAACGCATAACTCATAACGAATAACGTATAACGTATAACGCATAACGCATAACGCATAAACCATAACGCATAACGCATAACGCATAACGCATACTGCATAATGCATAACGCATAACGCATAACGCATAACGCATAACGCATAACGCATAACGTATAACGCCTAACGCATAACGCATAAAGCATAACGCATAACGCATATCGCATATCGCATAACGCATAACGCATAACGCATAACGCATAACGCATAACGCATAACGCATAACGCATAACGCAGAACGCATAATGAATAACGCATAACGCAAAATGCATAACGCATAATGCACAACGCATAACGAATACCGCATAACGCATACTGCATAACGCATAACGCATAACGCATAATGCATAACGCAAAACGCATAACTCATAACGAATAACGTATAACGTATAACGCATAACGCATAACGCATAAACCATAACGCATAACGCATAACGCATAACGCATAACGCATAACGCATAACGCATAACGCATAACGCATAACGCATAACGCATAACGCATAACGCATAACGCATAACGCATAATGAATGACGCATAACGCAAAATGCATAACGCATAATGCACAACGCATAACGAATACCGCATAACGCATACTGCATAACGCATAACGCATAACGCATAATGCATAACGCAAAACGCATAACGCATAACGCATAACGCATAACGCATAATGCACAACGCATAACGAATACCGCATAACGCATACTGCATAACGCATAACGCATAACGCATAATGCATAACGCAAAACGCATAACTCATAACGAATAACGTATAACGTATAACGCATAACGCATAACGCATAAACCATAACGCATAACGCATAACGCATAACGCATAACGCATAACGCATAACGCATAACGCATAACGCATAACGCATAACGCATAACGCATAACGCATAACGGATAACGCATAACGCATAACGAATAAAGCATAACGCATAACGCATAACGCATAACGCATAACGCATAACGCATAACGCATAACGCATAACGCATAACGCATAACGCATAACGCATAACGCATAACGCATAACGCATAACGCATATCGCATATCGCATAACGCATAACGCATAACGCATAACGCATAACGCATAACGCATAACGCATAACGCATAACGCATAATGAATAACGCATAACGCAAAATGCATAACGCATAATGCACAACGCATAACGAATACCGCATAACGCATACTGCATAACGCATAACGCATAACGCATAATGCATAACGCAAAACGCATAACTGATAACGAATAACGTATAACGTATAACGCATAACGCATAACGCATAAACCATAACGCATAACGCATAACGTATAACGCATAACGCATAACGCATAAACCATAACGCATAACGCATAACGCATAACGCATAACGCATAACGCATAACGGATAACGCATAACGCATAACGAATAAAGCATAACGCATAACGCATAACGCATATCGCATATCGCATAACGCATAACGCATAACGCATAACGCATAACGCTTAACGCATAACGCATAACGCATAATGACTAACGCATAACGCAAAATGCATAACGCATAATGCACAACGCATAACGAATACCGCATAACGCATACTGCATAACGCATAACGCATAATGCATAACGCAAAACGCATAACTCATAACGAATAACGTATAACGTATAACGCATAACGCATAACGCATAAACCATAACGCATAACGCATAACGCATAACGCATAACGCATAACGCATAACGCATAACGCATAACGCATAACGCATAACGCATAACGCATAACGCATAACGCATAAACCATAACGCATAACGCATAACGCATAACGCATAACGCATAACGCATAACGCATAACGCATAACGCATAATGAATGACGCATAACGCAAAATGCATAACGCATAATGCACAACGCATAACGAATACCGCATAACGCATACTGCATAACGCATGACGCATAACGCATAATGCATAACGCAAAACGCATAACGCATAACGCATAACGCATAACGCATAACGCATAACGCATAACGCATAACGCATAATGCACAACGCATAACGAATACCGCATAACGCATACTGCATAACGCATAACGCATAACGCATAATGCATAACGCAAAACGCATAACTCATAACGAATAACGTATAACGTGTAACGCATAACGCATAACGCATAAACCATAACGCATAACGCATAACGCATAACGCATAACGCATAACGCATAACGCATAACGCATAACGCATAACGCATAACGCATAACGCATAACGCATAACGCATAACGCATAACGCATAACGCATAACGCATAACGCATAACGCATAACGGATAACGCATAACGCATAACGAATAAAGCATAACGCATAACGCATAACGCATAACGCATAACGCATAACGCATAACGCATAACGCATAACGCATAACGCATAACGCATAACGCATAACGCATAACGCATAACGCATAAACCATAACGCATAACACATAACGCATAACGCATAACGCATAACGCATAACGCATAACGCATAACGCATAACGCATAACGCATAATGAATGACGCATAACGCAAAATGCATAACGCATAATGCACAACGCATAACGAATACCGCATAACGCATACTGCATAACGCATAACGCATAACGCATAATGCATAACGCAAAACGCATAACTCATAACGCATAACGCATAACGCATAACGCATAACGCATAACGCATAACGCATAACGCATAACGCATAACGCATAACGCATAACGCATAACGCATAACGCATAACGCATAACGGATATCGCATAACGCATAACGAATAAAGCATAACGCATAACGCATAACGCATAATGCATAACGCATAAAGCATAACGCATAATGCACAACGCATAACGAATACCGTAAAACGCATAACGCCTGACGCATAACGGATCACGCATAACGCAAAACGCATAACGCATAACGCATAACGCATAACGCATAATGCACAACGCATAACGAATACCGCATAACGCATACTGCATAACGCATAACGCATAACGCATAATGCATAACGCAAAACGCATAACTCATAACGAATAACGTATAACGTATAACGCATAACGCATAACGCATAAACCATAACGCATAACGCATAACGCATAACGCATAACGCATAACGCATAACGCATAACGCATAACGCATAACGCATAACGCATAACGCATAACGGATAACGCATAACGCATAACGAATAAAGCATAACGCATAACGCATAACGCATAACGCATAACGCATAACGCATAACGCATAACGCATAACGCATAACGCATAACGCATAACGCATAACGCATAACGCATAACGCATAACGCATAACGCATATCGCATATCGCATAACGCATAACGCATAACGCATAACGCATAACGCATAACGCATAACGCATAACGCATAACGCAAAATGAATAACGCATAACGCAAAATGCATAACGCATAATGCACAACGCATAACGAATACCGCATAACGCATACTGCATAACGCATAACGCATAACGCATAATGCATAACGCAAAACGCATAACTGATAACGAATAACGTATAACGTATAACGCATAACGCATAACGCATAAACCATAACGCATAACGCATAACGTATAACGCATAACGCATAACGCATAAACCATAACGCATAACGCATAACGCATAACGCATAACGCATAACGCATAACGGATAACGCATAACGCATAACGAATAAAGCATAACGCATAACGCATAACGCATATCGCATAACGCATAACGCATAACGCATAACGCATAACGCATAACGCTTAACGCATAACGCATAACGCATAATGAATAACGCATAACGCAAAATGCATAACGCATAATGCACAACGCATAACGAATACCGCATAACGCATACTGCATAACGCATAACGCATAATGCATAACGCAAAACGCATAACTCATAACGAATAACGTATAACGTATAACGCATAACGCATAACGCATAAACCATAACGCATAACGCATAACGCATAACGCATAACGCATAACGCATAACGCATAACGCATAACGCATAACGCATAACGCATAACGCATAACGCATAAACCATAACGCATAACGCATAACGCATAACGCATAACGCATAACGCATAACGCATAACGCATAACGCATAACGCATAACGCATAACGCATAACGCATAACGCATAATGAATGACGCATAACGCAAAATGCATAACGCATAATGCACAACGCATAACGAATACCGCATAACGCATACTGCATAACGCATGACGCATAACGCATAATGCATAACGCAAAACGCATAACGCATAACGCATAACGCATAACGCATAACGCATAACGCATAACGCATAACGCATAATGCACAACGCATAACGAATACCGCATAACGCATACTGCATAACGCATAACGCATAACGCATAATGCATAACGCAAAACGCATAACTCATAACGAATAACGTATAACGTGTAACGCATAACGCATAACGCATAAACCATAACGCATAACGCATAACGCATAACGCATAACGCATAACGCATAACGCATAACGCATAACGCATAACGCATAACGCATAACGCATAACGCATAACGCATAACGCATAACGCATAACGCATAACGCATAACGCATAACGCATAACGAATAACGCATAACGCATAACGAATAAAGCATAACGCATAACGCATAACGCATAACGCATAACGCATAACGCATAACGCATAACGCATAACGCATAACGCATAACGCATAACGCATAACGCATAACGCATAACGCATAAACCATAACGCATAACACATAACGCATAACGCATAACGCATAACGCATAACGCATAACGCATAACGCATAACGCATAATGAATGACGCATAACGCAAAATGCATAACGCATAATGCACAACGCATAACGAATACCGCATAACGCATACTGCATAACGCATAACGCATAACGCATAATGCATAACGCAAAACGCATAACTCATAACGCATAACGCATAACGCATAACGCATAACGCATAACGCATAACGCATAACGCATAACGCATAACGCATAACGCATAACGCATAACGCATAACGCATAACGCATAACGCATAACGGATATCGCATAACGCATAACGAATAAAGCATAACGCATAACGCATAACGCATAACGCATAATGCATAACGCATAAAGCATAACGCATAATGCACAACGCATAACGAATACCGTAAAACGCATAACGCCTGACGCATAACGGATCACGCATAACGCATAAAGCAAAACGCATAACGCTTAACGCATAACGTATAAGTCATAACTCATAACGGATAACGCATAACGCATAACACATAACGCAAAATGCATAACGCATAATGCACAACGCATAACGAATACCGGAAACTCATAACGCAGAACGCATAACGGATCACGCATAACGCATAACGCATACTGCATAACGCATTACGCATAACGCATAATGCACAACGCATAACGAATACCGCAAATCGCATAACGCCTAACGAATAACGCATAACGCATAACGCATAACGCATAACGCATAACGGATAACGCATAACGCATAACGCATAACGCATAACGCATAACGCATAACGTATAACGCCTAACGCATAACGCATAAAGCATAATGCATAACGCATATTGCATATCGCATAACGCATAACGCATAACGCATAACGCATAACGCATAACGCATAACGCATAACGGATAACGCATAACGCATAACGAATAAAGCATAACGCATAACGCATAACGCATAACGCATAATGCATAACGCAAAACGCATAACTCATAACGAATAACGTATAACGTATAACGCATAACGCATAACGCATAAACGATAACGCATAACGCATAACGCATAACGCATAACGCATAACGCATAACGCATAACGCATAACGCATAAACATAACGCATAACGCATAACGCATAACGCATACCGCATAACGCATAACGCATAACGCATAACGGATAACGCATAACGCATAACGAATAAAGCATAACGCATAACGCATAACGCATATCGCATATCGCATAACGCATAACGCATAACGCATAACGCATAACGCATAACGCATAATGAATAACGCATAACGCATAACGCATATCGCATATCGCATAACGCATAACGCATAACGCATAACGCATAACGCATAACGCATAACGAATAAAGCATAACGCATAACGCATAACGCATATCGCATATCGCATAACGCATAACGCATAACGCATAACGCATAACGCATAACGCATAATGAATAACGCATAACGCAAAATGCATAACGCATAACGCATAACGCATAACGCATAACGCATAACGCATAACGCATAACGGATAACGCATAACGCATAACGAATAAAGCATAACGCATAACGCATAACGCATAACGCATAACGCATAACGCATAACGCATAACGCATAACGCATAACGCATAACGCATAACGCATAACGCATAACGCATAACGCATAACGCATAACGCATAACGCATAACGCATAACGCATAACGCATAACGCATAACGCATAACGCATAACGCATAACGCATAACGCATAATGAATGACACATAACGCAAAATGCATAACGCATAATGCACAACGCATAACGAATACCGCATAACGCATAATGCATAACGCATAACGCATAACGCATAATGCATAACGCAAAACGCATAACTCATAACGAATAACGTATAACGTATAACGCATAACGCATAACGCATAAACCATAACGCATAACGCATAACGCATAACGCATAACGCATAACGCATAATGTATAAAGCATAACGCATAACGCATAACGCATTAAGCATAATGAATAACGCATAACGCATAATGCATAACGCATAACGCATAACGCATAACGCATAATGAATAACGCATAACGCAAAATGCATAACGCAAAATGCATAACGCATAATGCACAACGCATAACGAATACCGCATAACGCATACTGCATAACGCATAACGCATAACGCATAACGCATAACGCATAACGCATAACGCATAACGCATAACGCATAACGCATAACGCATAACGCATAACGTATAACGCCTAACGCATAACGCATAACGCATATCGCATATTGCATAACGCATAACGCATAACGCATAACGCATAACGCATAACGCATAACGCATAATGAATAACGCATAACGCAAAATGCATAACGCAAAATGCATAACGCATAATGCACAACGCATAACGAATACCGCATAACGCATACTGCATAACGCATAACGCATAACGCATAACGCATAACGCATAACGCATAACGCATAACGCATAACGCATAACGCATAACGCATAACGCATAACGCATAACGCCTAACGCATAACGCATAAAGCATAACGCATAACGCATATCGCATATTGCATAACGCATAACGCATAACGCATAACGCATAACGCATAACGCATAACGCATAATGAATAACGCATAACGCATAATGCACAACGCATAACGAATACCGCAAAACGTATAACGCCTAACGCATAACGCATAACGCATAACGCATAACGCATAACGCATAACGCATAACGCATAACGCATAACGCATAACGCATAAAGCATAACGCATAACGCATAACGCATAATGCACAACGCATAACGAATACCGCAAATCGCATAACGCCTAACGAATAACTGCTCACACATAACGCATAACGCATAATGCATACTGCATAACGCATAACGCATAACGCATAACGCATAACGCATAATGCACAACGCATAACGCATAACGCATAACGCATAATGCATAACGCAAAACGCATAACTCATAACGAATAACGTATAACGTATAACGCATAACGCATAACGCATAATGCACAACTCATAACGAATACCGGAAACTCATAACGCAGAACGCATAACGGATCACGCATAACGCATAACGCATACTGCATAACGCATAACGCATAACGCATAATGCACAACGCATAACGAATACCGCAAATCGCATAACGCCTAACGAATAACGCATAACGCATAACGCATAACGCATAACGCATAACGCATAACGCATAACGCATAACGCATAACGCATAACGCATAACGCATAACGCATAACGCATAACGCATAACGCATAACGTATAACGCCTAACGCATAACGCATAAAGCATAACGCATAACGCATATCGCATATCGCATATCGCATAACGCATAACGCATAACGCATAACGCATAACGCATAACGCATAACGCATAACGCATAACGCATAACGCATAACGCAAAACGCATAACTCATAACGAATAACGTATAACGTATAACGCATAACGCATAACGCATAACGCATAACGCATAATGCATAACGCAAAACGCATAACTCATAACGAATAACGTATAACGTATAACGCATAACGCATAACGCATAAACCATAACGCATAACGCATAACGCATAACGCATAACGCATAATGCATAACGCAAAACGCATAACTCATAACGAATAACGTATAACGTATAACGCATAACGCATAACGCATAACGCATAACGCATAACGCATAACGCATAACGGATAACGCATAACGCGTAACGAATAAAGCATAACGCATAACGCATAACGCATATCGCATATCGCATAACGCATAACGCATAACGCATAACGCATAACGCATAACGCATAACGCATAACGCATAATGAATAACGCATAACGCAAAATGCATAACGCATAATGCACAACGCATAACGAATACCGCATAACGCATACTGCATAACGCATAACGCATAACGCATAATGCATAACGCAAAACGCATAACTCATAACGAATAACGTATAACGTATAACGCATAACGCATAACGCATAAACCATAACGCATAACGCATAACGCATAACGCATACTGCATAATGCATAACGCATAACGCATAACGCATAACGCATAACGCATAACGCATAACGTATAACGCCTAACGCATAACGCATAAAGCATAACGCATAACGCATATCGCATATCGCATAACGCATAACGAATACCGCATAACGCATACTGCATAACGCATAACGCATAACGCATAATGCATAACGCAAAACGCATAACGCATAACGCATAACGCATAACGCATAATGCACAACGCATAACGAATACCGCATAACGCATACTGCATAACGCATAACGCATAACGCATAATGCATAACGCAAAACGCATAACTCATAACGAATAACGTATAACGTATAACGCATAACGCATAACGCATAAACCATAACGCATAACGCATAACGCATAACGCATAACGCATAACGCATAACGCATAACGCATAACGCATAACGCATAACGCATAACGCATAACGGATAACGCATAACGCATAACGAATAAAGCATAACGCATAACGCATAACGCATAACGCATAACGCATAACGCATAACGCATAACGCATAACGCATAACGCATAACGCATAACGCATAACGCATAACGCATAACGCATAACGCATAACGCATATCGCATATCGCATAACGCATAACGCATATCGCATAACGCATAACGCATAACGCATAACGCATAACGCATAACGCATAACGCATAACGCATAACGCATAATGAATAACGCATAACGCAAAATGCATAACGCATAATGCACAACGCATAACGAATACCGCATAACGCATACTGCATAACGCATAACGCATAACGCATAATGCATAACGCAAAACGCATAACTGATAACGAATAACGTATAACGTATAACGCATAACGCATAACGCATAAACCATAACGCATAACGCATAACGTATAACGCATAACGCATAACGCATAAACCATAACGCATAACGCATAACGCATAACGCATAACGCATAACGCATAACGGATAACGCATAACGCATAACGAATAAAGCATAACGCATAACGCATAACGCATATCGCATATCGCATAACGCATAACGCATAACGCATAACGCATAACGCTTAACGCATAACGCATAACGCATAATGACTAACGCATAACGCAAAATGCATAACGCATAATGCACAACGCATAACGAATACCGCATAACGCATACTGCATAACGCATAACGCATAATGCATAACGCAAAACGCATAACTCATAACGAATAACGTATAACGTATAACGCATAACGCATAACGCATAAACCATAACGCATAACGCATAACGCATAACGCATAACGCATAACGCATAACGCATAACGCATAACGCATAACGCATAACGCATAACGCATAACGCATAAACCATAACGCATAACGCATAACGCATAACGCATAACGCATAACGCATAACGCATAACGCATAACGCATAACGCATAACGCATAACGCATAACGCATAATGAATGACGCATAACGCAAAATGCATAACGCATAATGCACAACGCATAACGAATACCGCATAACGCATACTGCATAACGCATGACGCATAACGCATAACGCATAACGCATAACGCATAACGCATAACGCATAACGCATAACGCATAACGCATAACGCATAACGCATAACGCATAATGCACAACGCATAACGAATACCGCATAACGCATACTGCATAACGCATAACGCATAACGCATAATGCATAACGCAAAACGCATAACTCATAACGAATAACGTATAACGTGTAACGCATAACGCATAACGCATAAACCATAACGCATAACGCATAACGCATAACGCATAACGCATAACGCATAACGCATAACGCATAACGCATAACGCATAACGCATAACGCATAACGCATAACGCATAACGCATAACGCATAACGCATAACGCATAACGCATAACGGATAACGCATAACGCATAACGAATAAAGCATAACGCATAACGCATAACGCATAACGCATAACGCATAACGCATAACGCATAACGCATAACGCATAACGCATAACGCATAACGCATAACGCATAACGCATAACGCATAAACCATAACGCATAACACATAACGCATAACGCATAACGCATAACGCATAACGCATAACGCATAACGCATAACGCATAACGCATAATGAATGACGCATAACGCAAAATGCATAACGCATAATGCACAACGCATAACGAATACCGCATAACGCATACTGCATAACGCATAACGCATAACGCATAATGCATAACGCAAAACGCATAACTCATAACGCATAACGCATAACGCATAACGCATAACGCATAACGCATAACGCATAACGCATAACGCATAACGCATAACGCATAACGCATAACGCATAACGCATAACGCATAACGCATAACGGATATCGCATAACGCATAACGAATAAAGCATAACGCATAACGCATAACGCATAATGCATAACGCATAAAGCATAACGCATAATGCACAACGCATAACGAATACCGTAAAACGCATAACGCCTGACGCATAACGGATCACGCATAACGCATAAAGCAAAACGCATAACGCTTAACGCATAACGTATAAGTCATAACTCATAACGGATAACGCATAACGCATAACACATAACGCAAAATGCATAACGCATAATGCACAACGCATAACGAATACCGGAAACTCATAACGCAGAACGCATAACGGATCACGCATAACGCATAACGCATACTGCATAACGCATTACGCATAACGCATAATGCACAACGCATAACGAATACCGCAAATCGCATAACGCCTAACGAATAACGCATAACGCATAACGCATAACGCATAACGCATAACGCATAACGCATAACGCATAACGCATAACGCATAACGCATAACGCATAACGTATAACGCCTAACGCATAACGCATAAAGCATAATGCATAACGCATATTGCATATCGCATAACGCATAACGCATAACGCATAACGCATAACGCATAACGCATAACGGATAACGCATAACGCATAACGAATAAAGCATAACGCATAACGCATAACGCATAACGCATAATGCATAACGCAAAACGCATAACTCATAACGAATAACGTATAACGTATAACGCATAACGCATAACGCATAAACGATAACGCATAACGCATAACGCATAACGCATAACGCATAACGCATAACGCATAACGCATAACGCATAAACATAACGCATAACGCATAACGCATAACGCATACCGCATAACGCATAACGCATAACGCATAACGGATAACGCATAACGCATAACGAATAAAGCATAACGCATAACGCATAACGCATATCGCATATCGCATAACGCATAACGCATAACGCATAACGCATAACGCATAACGCATAATGAATAACGCATAACGCAAAATGCATAACGCATAATGCACAACGCATAACGAATACCGCATAACGCATACTGCATAACGAATAACGCATAACGCATAATGCATAACGCAAAACGCATAACTCATAACGAATAACATATAACGTATAACGCATAACGCATAACTCATAAACCATAACGCATAACGCATAACGCATAACGCATACTGCATAACGCATAACGCATAACGCATAACGCATAACGCATAACGCATAACGCATAACGCATAACGCATAACGCATAACGCATAACGCATAACGGATAACGCATAACGCATAACGAATAAAGCATAACGCATAACGCATAACGCATAACGCATAACGCATAACGCATAACGCATAACGCATAACGCATAACGCATAACGCATAACGCATAACGCATAACGGATAACGCATAACGCATAACGAATAAAGCATAACGCATAACGCATAACGCATAACGCATAACGCATAACGCATAACGCATAACGCATAACGCATAACGCATAACGCATAACGCATAACGCATAACGCATAACGCATAACGCATAACGCATAACGCATAACGCATAACGCATAACGCATAACGCATAACGCATAACGCATAACGCATAATGAATGACACATAACGCAAAATGCATAACGCATAATGCACAACGCATAACGAATACCGCATAACGCATACTGCATAACGCATAACGCATAACGCATAATGCATAACGCAAAACGCATAACTCATAACGAATAACGTATAACGTATAACGCATAACGCATAACGCATAAACCATAACGCATAACGCATAACGCATAACGCATAACGCATAACGCATAATGTATAAAGCATAACGCATAACGCATAACGCATTAAGCATAATGAATAACGCATAACGCAAAATGCATAACGCATAACGCATAACGCATAACGCATAATGAATAACGCATAACGCAAAATGCATAACGCAAAATGCATAACGCATAATGCACAACGCATAACGAATACCGCATAACGCATACTGCATAACGCATAACGCATAACGCATAACGCATAACGCATAACGCATAACGCATAACGCATAACGCATAACGCATAACGCATAACGCATAACGTATAACGCCTAACGCATAACGCATAAAGCATAACGCATAACGCATATCGCATATTGCATAACGCATAACGCATAACGCATAAC
The DNA here is from genome assembly GCA_916610235.2 of Lasioglossum morio. Classification (NCBI taxonomy): domain Eukaryota; kingdom Metazoa; phylum Arthropoda; class Insecta; order Hymenoptera; family Halictidae; genus Lasioglossum; species Lasioglossum morio. The sequence goes on along the minus strand of CAKAJA020000564.1, from coordinate 175,131 downwards.
GCATAACGCATAACGCATAACGCATAATGAATAACGCATAACGCAAAATGCATAACGCATAATGCACAACGCATAACGAATACCGCATAACGCATACTGCATAACGCATAACGCATAACGCATAATGCATAACGCAAAACGCATAACGCATAACGCATAACGCATAACGGATAACGCATAACGCATAACGAATAAAGCATAACGCATAACGCATAAACCAATAACGCATAACGCATAATGCACAACGCATAACGAATACCGCAAATCGCATAACGCCTAACGAATAACGCATAACGCATAACGCATAACGCATAACGCATAACGCATAACGCATAACGCATAATGCACAACGCATAACGAATACCGCAAAACGCATAACGCCTAACGCATAACGCATAACGCATAACGCATAACGCATAACGCATAACGCATAACGCATAACGCATAACGCATAACGCATAACGCATACCGCATAATGCACAACGCATAACGAATACCGCAAATCGCATAACGCCTAACGAATAACTGATCACGCATAACGCATAACGCATAATGCATAACGCATAAAGCATAACGCATAACTTTTAACGCATAACGCAGAACGCATAACGCATAACGGATAACGCATAATGAATAACGCATAACGCAAAATGCATAACACATAATGCACAACGCATAACGAATACCGCATAACGCATACTGCATAACGCATAACGCATAACGCATAATGCATAACGCAAAACGCATAACTCATAACGAATAACGCATAACGCATAACGCATAACGCATAACGCATAACGCATAACGCATAACGCATAACGCATAACGCATAACGCATAACGCATAACGCATAACGCATAACGCATAACGCATAACGGATAACGCATAACGAATAAAGCATAACGCATAACGCATAACGCATAACGCATAACGCATAATGCATAACGCATAAAGCATAACGCATAATGCACAACGCATAACGAATACCGTAAAACGCATAACGCCTGACGCATAACGGATCACACATAACGCATAAAGCAAAACGCATAACGCTTAACGCATAACGTATAAGTCATAACTCATAACGGATAACGCATAACGCATAACGCATAACACATAACGCAAAATGCATAACGCATAATGCACAACGCATAACGAATACCGGAAACTCATAACGCAGAACGCATAACGGATCACGCATAACGCATAACGCATACTGCATAACGCATAACGCATAACGCAAAATGCATAACGCATAATGCACAACGCATAACGAATACCGCATAACGCATACTGCATAACGCATAACGCATAACGCATAACGCATAACGCATAACGCATAACGCATAACGCATAACGCATAACGCATAACGCATAACGCATAACGCATAACGCATAACGCATAACGTATAACGCCTAACGCATAACGCATAAAGCATAACGCATAACGCATATCGCATATTGCATAACGCATAACGCATAACGCATAACGCATAACGCATAACGCATAACGCATAATGAATAACGCATAACGCAAAATGCATAACGCATAATGCACAACGCATAACGAATACCGCATAACGCATACTGCATAACGCATAACGCATAACGCATAACGCATAACGCATAACGCATAACGCATAATGAATAACGCATAACGCAAAATGCATAACGCAAAATGCATAACGCATAATGCACAACGCATAACGAATACCGCATAACGCATACTGCATAACGCATAACGCATAACGCATAACGCATAACGCATAACGCATAACGCATAACGCATAACGCATAACGTATAACGCCTAACGCATAACGCATAAAGCATAACGCATAACGCACATCGCATATTGCATAACGCATAACGCATAACGCATAACGCATAACGCATAACGCATAACGCATAATGAATAACGCATAACGCAAAATGCATAACGCATAATGCACAACGCATAACGAATACCGCATAACGCATACTGCATAACGCATAACGCATAACGCATAATGCATAACGCAAAACGCATAACGCATAACGCATAACGCATAACGGATAACGCATAACGCATAACGAATAAAGCATAACGCATACTGCATACCGCATACGGATAACGCATAACGCATAACGAATAAAGCATAACGCATAACGCATAACGCATAACGCATAACGCATAACGCATAAAGCAAAACGCATAACGCATAACGCATAACGTATAAGTCATAACTCATAACGGATAACGCATAACGCATAACGCATAACACATAACGCAAAATGCATAACGCATAATGCACAACGCATAACGAATACCGGAAACTCATAACGCAGAACGCATAACGGATCACGCATAACGCATAACGCATACTGCATAACGCATAACGCATAACGCATAATGCACAACGCATAACGAATACCGCAAATCGCATAACGCCTAACGAATAACGCATAACGCATAACGCATAACGCATAACGCATAACGGATAACGCATAACGCATAACGCATAACGCATAACGCATAACGCATAACGCATAACGCATAACGCATAACGTATAACGCCTAACGCATAACGCATAAAGCATAATGCATAACGCATATTGCATATCGCATAACGCATAACGCATAACGCATAACGCATAACGCATAACGGATAACGCATAACGCATAACGAATAAAGCATAACGCATAACGCATAACGCATAACGCATAATGCATAACGCAAAACGCATAACTCATAACGAATAACGTATAACGTATAACGCATAACGCATAACGCATAAAGGATAACGCATAACGCATAACGCATAACGCATAACGCATAACGCATAACGCATAACGCATAACGCATAACGCATAACGCATAACGCATAACGCATACCGCATAACGCATAACGCATAACGCATAACGGATAACGCATAACGCATAACGAATAAAGCATAACGCATAACGCATAACGCATATCGCATATCGCATAACGCATAACGCATAACGCATAACGCATAACGCATAACGCATAATGAATAACGCATAACGCAAAATGCATAACGCATAATGCACAACGCATAACGAATACCGCATAACGCATACTGCATAACGCATAACGCATAACGCATAATGCATAACGCAAAACGCATAACTCATAACGAATAACGTATAACGTATAACGCATAACGCATAACGCATAAACCATAACGCATAACGCATAACGCATAACGCATACTGCATAACGCATATCGCATAACGCATAACGCATAACGCATAACGCATAATGCACAACGCATAACGAATACCGCAAAACGTATAACGCCTAACGCATAACGCATAACGCATAACGCATAACGCATAACGCATAACGCATAACGCATAACGCATAACGCATGTCGCATAACGCATAACGCATAACGCATAAGGCATAACGCATAACGTATAACGTATAACGCATAACGCATAACGCATAATGCACAACGCATAACGAATACCGTAAAACGCATAACGCCTGACGCATAACGGATCACGCAAAACGCATAAAGCATAACGCATAACGCTTAACGCATAACGTATAAGTCATAACTCATAACGGATAACGCATAACGCATAACGCATAACACATAACGCAAAATGCATAACGCATAATGCACAACGCATAACGAATACCGGAAACTCATAACGCAGAACGCATAACGGATCACGCATAACGCATAACGCATAACGCATAACGCATAATGCACAACGCATAACGAATACCGCAAATCGCATAACGCCTAACGAATAACGCATAACGCATAACGCATAACGCATAACGCATAACGCATAACGCATAACGCATAACGCATAACGCATAACGCATAACGCATAACGCATAACGCATAACGCATAACGCATAACGCATAATGCACAACGCATAACGAATACCGCAAAACGCATAACGCCTAACGTATAACGCATAACGCATAACGCATAACGCATAACGCATAACGCATAACACATAACGCATAACCATAACGCATAACGCATAACGCATAACGCATAACGCATAATGCACAACGCATAACGAATACCGCAAATCGCATAACGCCTAACGAATAACTGATCACGTATAACGCATAACGCATAACGCATAATGCAAAACGCATAACGAATACCGTAAAAGGCATAACGCATAACGCATAACGCATAAACCATAACGCATAACGCATAACGCATAACGCATAACGCATAATGTATAAAGCATAACGCATAACGCATAACGCATTAAGCATAATGAATAACGCATAACGCAAAATGCATAACGCATAACGCATAACGCATAACGCATAATGAATAACGCATAACGCAAAATGCATAACGCAAAATGCATAACGCATAATGCACAACGCATAACGAATACCGCATAACGCATACTGCATAACGCATAACGCATAACGCATAACGCATAACGCATAACGCATAACGCATAACGCATAACGCATAACGCATAACGCATAACGCATAACGTATAACGCCTAACGCATAACGCATAAAGCATAACGCATAACGCATATCGCATATTGCATAACGCATAACGCATAACGCATAACGCATAACGCATAACGCATAATGAATAACGCATAACGCAAAATGCATAACGCATAATGCACAACGCATAACGAATACCGCATAACGCATACTGCATAACGCATAACGCATAACGCATAATGCATAACGCAAAACGCATAACGCATAACGCATAACGCATAACGGATAACGCATAACGCATAACGAATAAAGCATAACGCATAACGCATAAACCAATAACGCATAACGCATAATGCACAACGCATAACGAATACCGCAAATCGCATAACGCCTAACGAATAACGCATAACGCATAACGCTTAACGCATAACGCATAACGCATAACGCATAACGCATAATGCACAACGCATAACGAATACCGCAAAACGCATAACGCCTAACGCATAACGCATAACGCATAACGCATAACGCATAACGCATAACGCATAACGCATAACGCATAACGCATAACGCATAACGCATACCGCATAATGCACAACGCATAACGAATACCGCAAATCGCATAACGCCTAACGAATAACTGATCACGCATAACGCATAACGCATAATGCATAACGCATAAAGCATAACGCATAACTTTTAACGCATAACGCAGAACGCATAACGCATAACGGATAACGCATAATGAATAACGCATAACGCAAAATGCATAACGCATAATGCACAACGCATAACGAATACCGCATAACGCATACTGCATAACGCATAACGCATAACGCATAATGCATAACGCAAAACGCATAACTCATAACGAATAACGCATAACGCATAACGCATAACGCATAACGCATAACGCATAACGCATAACGCATAACGCATAACGCATAACGCATAACGCATAACGCATAACGCATAACGCATAACGCATAACGGATAACGCATAACGAATAAAGCATAACGCATAACGCATAACGCATAACGCATAACGCATAATGCATAACGCATAAAGCATAACGCATAATGCACAACGCATAACGAATACCGTAAAACGCATAACGCCTGACGCATAACGGATCACACATAACGCATAAAGCAAAACGCATAACGCTTAACGCATAACGTATAAGTCATAACTCATAACGGATAACGCATAACGCATAACGCATAACACATAACGCAAAATGCATAACGCATAATGCACAACGCATAACGAATACCGGAAACTCATAACGCAGAACGCATAACGGATCACGCATAACGCATAACGCATACTGCATAACGCATAACGCATAACGCAAAATGCATAACGCATAATGCACAACGCATAACGAATACCGCATAACGCATACTGCATAACGCATAACGCATAACGCATAACGCATAACGCATAACGCATAACGCATAACGCATAACGCATAACGCATAACGCATAACGCATAACGCATAACGTATAACGCCTAACGCATAACGCATAAAGCATAACGCATAACGCATATCGCATATTGCATAACGCATAACGCATAACGCATAACGCATAACGCATAACGCATAACGCATAATGAATAACGCATAACGCAAAATGCATAACGCATAATGCACAACGCATAACGAATACCGCATAACGCATACTGCATAACGCATAACGCATAACGCATAACGCATAACGCATAACGCATAACGCATAATGAATAACGCATAACGCAAAATGCATAACGCAAAATGCATAACGCATAATGCACAACGCATAACGAATACCGCATAACGCATACTGCATAACGCATAACGCATAACGCATAACGCATAACGCATAACGCATAACGCATAACGCATAACGCATAACGTATAACGCCTAACGCATAACGCATAAAGCATAACGCATAACGCACATCGCATATTGCATAACGCATAACGCATAACGCATAACGCATAACGCATAACGCATAACGCATAACGCATAATGAATAACGCATAACGCAAAATGCATAACGCATAATGCACAACGCATAACGAATACCGCATAACGCATACTGCATAACGCATAACGCATAACGCATAATGCATAACGCAAAACGCATAACGCATAACGCATAACGCATAACGGATAACGCATAACGCATAACGAATAAAGCATAACGCATACTGCATACCGCATACGGATAACGCATAACGCATAACGAATAAAGCATAACGCATAACGCATAACGCATAACGCATAATGCATAACGCATAAAGCAAAACGCATAACGCTTAACGCATAACGTATAAGTCATAACTCATAACGGATAACGCATAACGCATAACGCATAACACATAACGCAAAATGCATAACGCATAATGCACAACGCATAACGAATACCGGAAACTCATAACGCAGAACGCATAACGGATCACGCATAACGCATAACGCATACTGCATAACGCATAACGCATAACGCATAATGCACAACGCATAACGAATACCGCAAATCGCATAACGCCTAACGAATAACGCATAACGCATAACGCATAACGCATAACGCATAACGGATAACGCATAACGCATAACGCATAACGCATAACGCATAACGCATAACGCATAACGCATAACGCATAACGTATAACGCCTAACGCATAACGCATAAAGCATAATGCATAACGCATATTGCATATCGCATAACGCATAACGCATAACGCATAACGCATAACGCATAACGGATAACGCATAACGCATAACGAATAAAGCATAACGCATAACGCATAACGCATAACGCATAATGCATAACGCAAAACGCATAACTCATAACGAATAACGTATAACGTATAACGCATAACGCATAACGCATAAAGGATAACGCATAACGCATAACGCATAACGCATAACGCATAACGCATAACGCATAACGCATAACGCATAACGCATAACGCATAACGCATAACGCATAACGCATACCGCATAACGCATAACGCATAACGCATAACGGATAACGCATAACGCATAACGAATAAAGCATAACGCATAACGCATAACGCATATCGCATATCGCATAACGCATAACGCATAACGCATAACGCATAACGCATAACGCATAATGAATAACGCATAACGCAAAATGCATAACGCATAATGCACAACGCATAACGAATACCGCATAACGCATACTGCATAACGCATAACGCATAACGCATAATGCATAACGCAAAACGCATAACTCATAACGAATAACGTATAACGTATAACGCATAACGCATAACGCATAAACCATAACGCATAACGCATAACGCATAACGCATACTGCATAACGCATAACGCATAACGCATAACGCATAACGCATAACGCATAATGCACAACGCATAACGAATACCGCAAAACGTATAACGCCTAACGCATAACGCATAACGCATAACGCATAACGCATAACGCATAACGCATAACGCATAACGCATGTCGCATAACGCATAACGCATAACGCATAAGGCATAACGCATAACGTATAACGTATAACGCATAACGCATAACGCATAATGCACAACGCATAACGAATACCGTAAAACGCATAACGCCTGACGCATAACGGATCACGCAAAACGCATAAAGCATAACGCATAACGCTTAACGCATAACGTATAAGTCATAACTCATAACGGATAACGCATAACGCATAACGCATAACACATAACGCAAAATGCATAACGCATAATGCACAACGCATAACGAATACCGGAAACTCATAACGCAGAACGCATAACGGATCACGCATAACGCATAACGCATAACGCATAACGCATAATGCACAACGCATAACGAATACCGCAAATCGCATAACGCCTAACGAATAACGCATAACGCATAACGCATAACGCATAACGCATAACGCATAACGCATAACGCATAACGCATAACGCATAACGCATAACGCATAACGCATAACGCATAACGCATAACGCATAACGCATAATGCACAACGCATAACGAATACCGCAAAACGCATAACGCCTAACGTATAACGCATAACGCATAACGCATAACGCATAACGCATAACGCATAACGCATAACCATAACGCATAACGCATAACGCATAACGCATAACGCATAATGCACAACGCATAACGAATACCGCAAATCGCATAACGCCTAACGAATAACTGATCACGTATAACGCATAACGCATAACGCATAATGCAAAACGCATAACGAATACCGTAAAACGCATAACGCCTGACGCATAACGGATCACGCAAAACGCATAAAGCATAACGCATAACGCTTAACGCATAACGTATATGTCATAACTCATAACGGATAACGCATAACGCATAACGCATAACACATAACGCAAAATGCATAAAGCATAATGCACAACGCATAACGAATACCGGAAACTCATAACGCAGAACGCATGACGGATCACGCATAACGCATAACGCATACTGCATAACGCATAACGCATAACGCATAATGCACAACGCATAACGAATACCGCAAATCGCATAACGCCTAACGAATAACGCATAACGCATAACGCATAACGCATAACGCATAACGCATAACGCATAACGCATAACGCATAACGCATAACGCATAACGCATAACGCATAACGCATAACGCATAACGCATAACGCATAACGCATAACGCATAACGCATAACGCATAACGCATAACGCATAACGCATAACGCATAACGCATAACGTATAACGCCTAACGCATAACGCATAAAGCATAACGCATATCGCATATCGCATAACGCATAACGCATAACGCATAACGCATAACGCATAACGCATAATGCATAACGCAAAACGCATAACTCATAACGAATAACGTATAACGTATAACGCATAACGCATAACGCATAAACCATAACGCATAACGCATAACGCATAACGCATAACGCATAACGCATAACGCATAACGCATAACGCATAACGCATAACGCATAACGCATAACGCATAACGCATAACGCATAACGCATAACGCATAACGCATAACGCATAACGCATAACGCATAACGCATAACGCATAACGCATAACGCATAACGCATAACGCATAACGCATAACGGATAACGCATAACGCATAATGCATAACGCAAAACGCATAACTCATAACGAATAACGTATAACGTATAATGCATAACGCATAACGCATAAACCATAACGCATAACGCATAACACATAACGCAAAATGCATAACGCATAATGCACAACGCATAACGAATACCGGAAACTCATAACGCAGAACGCATAACGGATCACGCATAACGCATAACGCATACTGCATAACGCATAACGCATAACGCATAATGCACAACGCATGACGAATACCGCAAATCGCATAACGCCTAACGAATAACGCATAACGCATAACGCATAACGCATAACGCATAACGCATAACGCATAACGCATAACGCATAACGTATAACGCCTAACGCATAACGCATAAAGCATAACGCATAACGCATATCGCATATCGCATAACGCATAACGCATAACGCATAACGCATAACGCATAACGCATAACGCATAACGCATAATGCATAACGCAAAACGCATAACTCATAACGAATAACGTATAACGTATAACGCATAACGCATAACGCATAAACCATAACGCATAACGCATAACGCATAACGCATATCGCATAACGCATAACGCATAACACATAACGCATAACGCATAACGCATAACGCATAACGCATAACGCATAACGCATAACGCATAACGCATAACGCATAACGCATAACGTATAACGCCTAACGCATAACGCATAAAGCATAACGCATAACGCATATCGCATATCGCATAACGCATAACGCATAACGCATAACGCATAAACCATAACGCATAACGCATAACGCATAACGCATAACGCATAACGCATAACGCATAACGGATAACGCATAACGCATAACGAATAAAGCATAACGCATAACGCATAACGCATATCGCATATCGCATAACGCATAACGCATAACGCATAACGCATAACGCATAACGCATAACGCATAACGCATAACGCATAATGAATAACGCATAACGCAAAATGCATAACGCATAATGCACAACGCATAACGAATACCGCATAACGCATACTGCATAACGCATAACGCATAATGCATAACGCAAAACGCATAACTCATAACGAATAACGTATAACGCATAACGCATAACGCATAAACCATAACGCATAACGCATAACGCATACTGCATAATGCATAACGCATAACGCATAACGCATAACGCATAATGCACAACGCATAACGAATACCGCAAAACGTATAACGCCTAACGCATAACGCATAACGCATAACGCATAACGCATAACGCATAACGCATAACGCATAACGCATAACGCATAACGCATAACGCATAAAGCATAACGCATAACGCATAACGCATAATGCACAACGCATAACGAATACCGCAAATCGCATAACGCCTAACGAATAACTGCTCACACATAACGCATAACGCATAATGCATACTGCATAACGCATAACGCATAACGCATAACGCATAACGCATAATGCACAACGCATAACGAATACCGCAAAACGTATAACGCCTAACGCATAACGCATAACGCATAACGCATAACGCATAACGCATAACGCATAACGCATACTGCATAATGCATAACGCATAACGCATAACGCATAACGCATAATGCACAACGCATAACGAATACCGCAAAACGTATAACGCCTAACGCATAACGCATAACGCATAACGCATAACGCATAACGCATAACGCATAACGCATAACGCATAACGCATAACGCATAACGCATAACGCATAACGCATAACGCATAACGCATAACGCATAACGCATAACGCATAACGCATAACGCATAACGCATAATGCACAACGCATAACGAATACCGCAAATCGCATAACGCCTAACGAATAACACATAGCGCATAACGCATAACGCATAACGCATAACGCATAACGCATAACGCATAACGCATAACGCATAACGCATAACGCATAACGCATAACGCGTAACGCATAACGCATAACGCATAACGCATAACGCATAACGCATAACGCATAACGCATAACGCATAACGCATAACGCATAACGCATAACGCATAACGTATAACGCCTAACGCATAACGCATAAAGCATAACGCATAACGCATATCGCATATCGCATAACGCATAACGCATAACGCATAACGCATAACGCATAACGCATAACGCATAATGCATAACGCAAAACGCATAACTCATAACGAATAACGTATAACGTATAACGCATAACGCATAACGCATAAACCATAACGCATAACGCATAACGCATAACGCATAACGCATAACGCATAACGCATAACGCATAACGCATAACGCATAACGCATAACACATAACGCATAACGCATATCGCATAACGCATAACGCATAACGCTTAACGCATAACGCATAACGCATAACGCATAACGCATAACGTATAACGCCTAACGCATAACGCATAAAGCATAACGCATAACGCATATCGCATATCGCATAACGCATAACGCATAACGCATAACGCATAACGCATAACGCATAACGCATAATGCATAACGCAAAACGCATAACTCATAACGAATAACGTATAACGTATAACGCATAACGCATAACTCATAAACCATAACGCATAACGCATAACGCATAACGCATAACGCATAACGCATAACGCATAACGCATAACGCATAACGCATAACGCATAACGCATAACGCATAACGCATAACGCATAACGGATAACGCATAACGCATAACGAATAAAGCATAACGCATAACGCATAACGCATATCGCATATCGCATAACGCATAACGCATAACGCATAACGCATAACGCATAACGCATAACGCATAACGCATAACGCATAACGCATAATGAATAACGCATAACGCAAAATGCATAACGCATAATGCACAACGCATAACGAATAACGTATAACGTATAACGCATAACGCATAACGCATAAACCATAACGCATAACGCATAACGCATAACGCATAACGCATACTGCATAATGCATAACGCATAACGCATAACGCATAACGCATAATGCACAACGCATAACGAATACCGCAAAACGTATAACGCCTAACGCATAACGCATAACGCATAACGCATAACGCATAACGCATAACGCATAAAGCATAACGCATAACGCATAACGCATAATGCCCAACGCATAACGAATACCGCAAATCGCATAACGCCTAACGAATAACTGCTCACACATAACGCATAACGCATAATGCATACTGCATAACGCATAACGCATAACGCATAACGCATAACGCATAATGCACAACGCATAACGCATAACGCATAACGCATAATGCATAACGCAAAACGCATAACTCATAACGATTAACGCATAACGCATAACGAATACCGCAAAACGTATAACGCCTAACGCATAACGCATAACGCATAACGCATAACGCATAAAGCATAACGCATAACGCAGAACGCATAACGCATAACGCATAATGCACAACTCATAACGAATACCGGAAACTCATAACGCAGAACGCATAACGGATCACGCATAACGCATAACGCATACTGCATAACGCATAACGCATAACGCATAATGCACACCGCATAACGAATACCGCAAATCGCATAACGCCTAACGAATAACGCATAACGCATAACGCATAACGCATAACGCATAACGCATAACGCATAACGCATAACGCATAACGCATAACGCATAACGCATAACGCATAACGCATAACGCATAACGCATAACGCTTAACGCATAACGTATAACGCCTAACGCATAACGCATAAAGCATAACGCATAACGCATATCGCATATCGCATAACGCATAACGCATAACGCATAACGCATAACGCATAACGCATAACGCATAACGCATAATGCATAACGCAAAACGCATAACTCATAACGAATAACGTATAACGTATAACGCATAACGCATAACGCATAAACCATAACGCATAACGCATAACGCATAACGCATAACGCATAACGCATAACGCATAACGCATAACGCATAACGCATAACGCATAACGCATAACGCATAAACCATAACGCATAACGCATAACGCATAACGCATAAAGCATAACGCATAACGCATATCGCATATCGCATAACGCATAACGCATAACGCATAACGCATAAACCATAACGCATAACGCATAACGCATAACGCATAACGCATAACGCATAACGCATAACGCATAACGCATAACGGATAACGCATAACGCATAACGAATAAAGCATAACGCATAACGCATAACGCATATCGCATATCGCATAACGCATAACGCATAACGCATAACGCATAACGCATAACGCATAACGCATAATGAATAACGCATAACGCAAAATGCATAACGCATAATGCACAACGCATAACGAATACCGCATAACGCATACTGCATAACGCATAACGCATAATGCATAACGCAAAACGCATAACTCATAACGAATAACGTATAACGCATAACGCATAACGCATAAACCATAACGCATAACGCATAACGCATACTGCATAATGCATAACGCATAACGCATAACGCATAACGCATAATGCACAACGCATAACGAATACCGCAAAACGCATAACGCATAACGCATAACGCATAACGCATAACGCATAACGCATAACGCATAACGCATAACGCATAACGCATAACGCATAACGCATAAAGCATAACGCATAACGCATAATGCACAACGCATAACGAATACCGCAAATCGCATAACGCCTAACGAATAACTGCTCACACATAACGCATAACGCATAATGCATACTGCATAACGCATAACGCATAACGCATAACGCATAACGCATAATGCACAACGCATAACGAATACCGCAAAACGTATAACGCCTAACGCATAACGCATAACGCATAACGCATAACGCATAACGCATAACGCATAACGCATACTGCATAATGCATAACGCATAACGCATAACGCATAACGCACAATGCACAACGCATAACGAATACCGCAAAACGTATAACGCCTAACGAATAACTGCTCACACATAACGCATAACGCATAATGCATACTGCATAACGCATAACGCATAACGCATAACGCATAACGCATAACGCATAACGCATAATGCACAACGCATAACGAATACCGCAAATCGCATAACGCCTAACGAATAACTGCTCACACATAACGCATAACGCATAATGCATACTGAATAACGCATAACGCATAACGCATAACGCATAACGCATAACGCATAACGCATAATGCATAACGCAAAACGCATAACTCATAACGATTAACGCATAACGCATAACGAATACCGCAAAACGTATAACGCCTAACGCATAACGCATAACGCATAACGCATAACGCATAACGCATAACGCATAACGCATAACGCATAAAGCATAACGCATAACGCAGAACGCATAACGCATAACGCATAATGCACAACTCATAACGAATACCGGAAACTCATAACGCAGAACGCATAACGGATCACGCATAACGCATAACGCATACTGCATAACGCATAACGCATAACGCATAACGCATAACGCATAACGCATAAACCATAACGCATAACGCATAACGCATAACGCATAACGCATAACGCATAACGCATAACGCATAACGCATAACGGATAACGCATAACGCATAAACCATAACGCATAACGCATAACGCATAACGCATAAAGCATAACGCATAACGCATAACGCATAACGCATAACGCATAATGAATAACGCATAACGCAAAATGCATAACGCATAATGCACAACGCATAACGAATACCGCATAACGCATACTGCATAACGCATAACGCATAATGCATAACGCAAAACGCATAACTCATAACGAATAACGTATAACGCATAACGCATAACGCATAAACCATAACGCATAACGCATAACGCATAACGCATAACGCATAACGCATAACGCATAACGCATAACGCATAACGCATAACGCATAACGCATAACGCATAAACCATAACGCATAACGCATAACGCATAACGCATAAAGCATAACGCATAACGCATATCGCATATCGCATAACGCATAACGCATAACGCATAACGCATAAACCATAACGCATAACGCATAACGCATAACGCATAACGCATAACGCATAACGCATAACGCATAACGCATAACGGATAACGCATAACGCATAACGAATAAAGCATAACGCATAACGCATAACGCATATCGCATATCGCATAACGCATAACGCATAACGCATAACGCATAACGCATAACGCATAACGCATAATGAATAACGCATAACGCAAAATGCATAACGCATAATGCACAACGCATAACGAATACCGCATAACGCATACTGCATAACGCATAACGCATAATGCATAACGCAAAACGCATAACTCATAACGAATAACGTATAACGCATAACGCATAACGCATAAACCATAACGCATAACGCATAACGCATACTGCATAATGCATAACGCATAACGCATAACGCATAACGCATAATGCACAACGCATAACGAATACCGCAAAACGTATAACGCCTAACGCATAACGCATAACGCATAACGCATAACGCATAACGCATAACGCATAACGCATAACGCATAACGCATAACGCATAAAGCATAACGCATAACGCATAATGCACAACGCATAACGAATACCGCAAATCGCATAACGCCTAACGAATAACTGCTCACACATAACGCATAACGCATAATGCATACTGCATAACGCATAACGCATAACGCATAACGCATAACGCATAATGCACAACGCATAACGAATACCGCAAAACGTATAACGCCTAACGCATAACGCATAACGCATAACGCATAACGCATAACGCATAACGCATAACGCATACTGCATAATGCATAACGCATAACGCATAACGCATAACGCACAATGCACAACGCATAACGAATACCGCAAAACGTATAACGCCTAACGAATAACTGCTCACACATAACGCATAACGCATAATGCATACTGCATAACGCATAACGCATAACGCATAACGCATAACGCATAACGCATAACGCATAACGCATAATGCACAACGCATAACGAATACCGCAAATCGCATAACGCCTAACGAATAACTGCTCACACATAACGCATAACGCATAATGCATACTGAATAACGCATAACGCATAACGCATAACGCATAACGCATAACGCATAACGCATAACGCATAACGCATAACGCATAACGCATAACGCATAATGCACAACGCATAACGCATAACGCATAACGCATAACGCATAACGAATAACGCATAACGCATAACGCATAACGCATAACGCATAACGCATAACGCATAACGCATAACGCATAACGCATAACGTATAACGCCTAACGCATAACGCATAAAGCATAACGCATAACGCATATCGCATATCGCATAACGCATAACGCATAACGCATAACGCATAACGCATAACGCATAACGCATAACGCAAAACGCATAACTCATAACGAATAACGTATAACGTATAACGCATAACGCATAACGCATAAACCATAACGCATAACGCATAACGCATAACGCATAACGCATAACGCATAACGCATAACGCATAACGCATAACGCATAACACATAACGCATAACGCATATCGCATAACGCATAACGCATAACGCTTAACGCATAACGCATAACGCATAACGCATAACGCATAACGTATAACGCCTAACGCATAACGCATAAAGCATAACGCATAACGCATATCGCATATCGCATAACGCATAACGCATAACGCATAACGCATAACGCATAACGCATAATGCACAACGCATAACGAATACCGCAAAACGTATAACGCCTAACGCATAACGCATAACGCATAACGCATAACGCATAACGCATAACGCATAAAGCATAACGCATAACGCATAACGCATAATGCACAACGCATAACGAATACCGCAAATCGCATAACGCCTAACGAATAACTGCTCACACATAACGCATAACGCATAATGCATACTGCATAACGCATAACGCATAACGCATAACGCATAACGCATAATGCACAACGCATAACGCATAACGCATAACGCATAATGCATAACGCAAAACGCATAACTCATAACGAATAACGCATAACGTATAACGCATAACGCATAACGCATAAACCATAACGCATAACGCATAACGCATAACGCATAACGCATAACGCATAACGCATAACGCATAACGCATAACGCATAACGCATAACGCATAACGCATAACGCATAACGCATAACGCATAACGCATAACGCATAACGCATAACGCATAATGCACAACGCATAACGAATACCGCAAAACGTATAACGCCTAACGCATAACGCATACCGCATAACGCATAACGCATAACGCATAACGCATAACGCATAACGCATAACGCATAACGCATAACGCATAACGCATAACGCATAACGCATAACGCATAACGCATAACGCATAACGCATAACGCATAACGCATAACGCATAACGCATAACGCATAACGCATAACGCATAACGCATAACGCATAACGCATAACGCATAATGCACAACGCATAACGAATACCGCAAAACGTATAACGCCTAACGCATAACGCATAACGCATAACGCATAACGCATAACGCATAACGCATAACGCATAAAGCATAACGCATAACGCATAACGCATAACGCATAACGCATAATGCACAACTCATAACGAATACCGGAAACTCATAACGCAGAACGCATAACGGATCACGCATAACGCATAACGCATACTGCATAACGCATAACGCATAACGCATAATGCACACCGCATAACGAATACCGCAAATCGTATAACGCCTAACGAATAACGCATAACGCATAACGCATAACCCATAACGCATAACGCATAACGCATAACGCATAACGCATAACGCATAACGCATAACGCATAACGCATAACGCATAACGCATAACGCATAACGCATAACGCATAACGTATAACGCCTAACGCATAACGCATAAAGCATAACGCATAACGCATATCGCATATCGCATAACGCATAACGCATAACGCATAACGCTTAACGCATAACGCATAACGCATAACGCATAATGCATAACGCAAAACGCATAACTCATAACGAATAACGTATAACGTATAACGCATAACGCATAACGCATAAACCATAACCCATAACGCATAACGCATAACGCATAACGCATAACGCATAACGCATAACGCATAACGCATAACACATAACGCATAACGCATAACGCATAACGCATAACGCATAACGCATAACGCATAACGCATAACGCATAACGCATAACGTATAACGCCTAACGCATAACGCATAAAGCATAACGCATAACGCATATCGCATATCGCATAACGCATAACGCATAACGCATAACGCATAACGCATAACGCATAACGCATAACGCATAACGCATAACGCATAACGCATAACGCATAACGCATAACGCATAACGCATAACGCATAACGGATAACGCATAACGCATAACGAATAAAGCATAACGCATAACGCATAACGCATATCGCATATCGCATAACGCATAACGCATAACGCATAACGCATAACGCATAACGCATAACGCATAACGCATAACGCATAATGAATAACGCATAACGCAAAATGCATAACGCATAATGCACAACGCATAACGAATACCGCATAACGCATAACGCATAACGCATAATGCATAACGCAAAACGCATAACTCATAACGAATAACGTATAACGTATAACGCATAACGCATAACGCATAAACCATAACGCATAACGCATAACGCATAACGCATACTGCATAATGCATAACGCATAACGCATAACGCATAACACATAACGCATAACGCATAACGCATAACGCATAACGCATAACGCATAACGCATAACGCATAACGCATAACGCATAACGCATAACGTATAACGCCTAACGCATAACGCATAAAGCATAACGCATAACGCATATCGCATATCGCATAACGCATAACGCATAACGCATAACGCATAACGCATAACGCATAACGCATAACGCATAACGCATAACGCATAACGCATAACGCATAACGCATAACGCATAACGCATAACGCATAACGCATAACGGATAACGCATAACGCATAACGAATAAAGCATAACGCATAACGCATAACGCATATCGCATATCGCATAACGCATAACGCATAACGCATAACGCATAACGCATAACGCATAACGCATAATGAATAACGCATAACGCAAAATGCATAACGCATAATGCACAACGCATAACGAATACCGCATAACGCATAACGCATAACGCATAATGCATAACGCAAAACGCATAACTCATAACGAATAACGTATAACGTATAACGCATAACGCATAACGCATAAACCATAACGCATAACGCATAACGCATAACGCATACTGCATAATGCATAACGCATAACGCATAACGCGTAAAGCATAATGCACAACGCATAACGAATACCGCAAAACGTATAACGCCTAACGCATAACGCATAACGCATAACGCATAACGCATAACGCATAATGCACAACGCATAACGAATACCGCATAACGCATACTGCATAACGCATAACGCATAACGCATAATGCATAACGCAAAACGCATAACTCATAACGAATAACGTATAACGTATAACGCATAACGCATAACGCATAACGCATAACGCATAACGCATAACGCATAACGCATAATGCATAACGCAAAACGCATAACTCATAACGTATAACGCCTAACGCATAACGCATAACGCATAACGCATAACGCATAACGCATAATGCACAACGCATAACGAATACCGCATAACGCATACTGCATAACGCATAACGCATAACGCATAATGCATAACGCAAAACGCATAACTCATAACGAATAACGTATAACGTATAACGCATAACGCATAACGCATAACGCATAACGCATAACGCATAACGCATAACGCATAATGCATAACGCAAAACGCATAACTCATAACGAATAACGTATAACGTATAACGCATAACGCATAACGCATAAACCATAACGCATAACGCATAACGCATAACGCATAACGCAGAACGCATAACGCATAACACATAACGCATAACGCATAACGCATAACGCATAACGCATAACGCATAACGCATAACGCATAACGCATAACGTATAACGCCTAACGCATAACGCATAAAGCATAACGCATAACGCATATCGCATATCGCATAACGCATAACGCATAACGCATAACGCATAACGCATAACGCATAACGCATAACGCATAACGCATAACGCATAACGCATAACGCATAACGCATAACGCATATCGCATAAAGCATAACGCATAACGCATAACGCATAACGCATAACGCATAACGCATAATGCACAACGCATAACGAATACCGCAAATCGCATAACGCCTAACGAATAACTGATCACGCATAACGCATAACGCATAAAGCATAACGCATAACTTTTAACGCATAACGCATAACGCATAACGCATAATGCACAACGCATAACGAATACCGCAAATCGCATAACGCCTAACGAATAACGCATAACGCATAACGCATAACGCATAACGCATAACGCATAACGCATAACGTATAACGCCTAACGCATAACGCATAAAGCATAACGCATAACGCATATCGCATATCGCATAACGCATAACGCATAACGCATAACGCATAACGCATAACGCATAACGCATAACGCATAACGCATAACGCATAATGAATAACGCATAACGCAAAATGCATAACGCATAATGCACAACGCATAACGAATACCGCATAACGCATACTGCATAACGCATAACGCATAACGCATAATGCATAACGCAAAACGCATAATTCATAACGAATAACGTATAACGTATAACGCATAACGCATAAACCATAACGCATAACGCATAACGCATAACGCATAACGCATAACGCATAACGCATAACGCATAAAGCATAACGCATAACGCATAACGCATAACGCATAACGCATAACGCATAACGCATAACGGATAACGCATAACGCATAACGAATAAAGCATAACGCATAACGCATAACGCACAACGCATAACACATAACGCATAACGCATAACGCATAACGCATAACGCATAACGCATAACGCATAACGCATAATGCACAACGCATAACGAATACCGCAAATCGCATAACGCCTAACGAATAACTGATCACGCATAACGCATAACGCATAAAGCATAACGCATAACTTTTAACGCATAACGCATAACGCATAACGCATAATGCACAACGCATAACGAATACCGCAAAACGCATAACTTTTAACGCATAACGCATAACGCATAACGCATAATGCACAACGCATAACGAATACCGCAAAACGCATAACGCCTAACGCATAACGCATAACGCATAACGCAGAACGCATAACGGATCACGCATAACGCATAACGCATACTGCATAACGCATAACGCATAACGCATAATGCACAACACATAACGAATACCGCCAAACGCATAACGCATAACGGATCACGCATAACGCATACTGCATAACTTATAACTCATAACTCATAACGCATAACGCAAAACGCATAACGCCTCACGCATAACGGATCACGAATAACGCATAAAGCATAACGCATAACGCTTAACGCATAACGCATAACGCATAACGCATAACGCATAACGGATAACGCATAACGCATAACGAATAAAGCATAACGCATAACGCATAATGCATAACGCATAACGCATAACGCATAACGCATAACGCATAACGCATAACGCATAACGCATAACGCATAACGCATAACGCATAACGCATAACGCATAACGCATAACGCATAATGCACAACGCATAACGCATAACGCATAACGCATAACGCATAATGCACAACGCATAACGAATACCTCAAATCGCATAACGCCTAACGAATAACGCATAACGGATAACGCATAACGCATAACGAATAAAGCATAACGCATAACGCATAACGCATAACGCATAACGCATAACGCATAACGCATAACGCATAACGCATAACGCATAACGCATAACGCATAACGCATAACGCATAACGCATAACGCATAATGCACAACGCATAACGCATAACGCATAACGCATAACGCATAACGCATAACGCATAATGCACAACGCATAACGAATACCGCAAATCGCATAACGCCTAACGAATAACGCATAACGCATAACGCATAACGCATAACGCGTAACGCATAACGCATAACGCATAACGCATAACGCATATTGCACAACGCATAACGAATACCGCAAAACGCATAACGCCTAACGCATAACGAATAACTGATCACACATAACGCATAACGCATAATGCATACTGCATAACGCATAACGCATAACGCATAATGCATAACGCAAAACGCATAACTCATAACGAATAACGTATAACGTATAACGCATAACGCATAACGCATAAACCATAACGCATAACGCATAACGCATAACGCATAACGCATAACGCATAACGCATAACGCATAACACATAACGCATAACGCATAACGTATAACGCATAACGCATAACGCATAACGCATAACGCATAACGTATAACGCCTAACGCATAACGCATAACGCATAACGCATAACGCATAACGCATAACGCATAACGCATAACGCATAACGCATAACGCATAACGCATAACGCATAACGCATAACGCATAACGCATAACGCATAACGCATAATGCACAACGCATAACGAATACCGCAAAACGTATAACGCCTAACGCATAACGCATAACGCATAACGCATAACGCATAACGCATAACGCATAACGCATAACGCATAACGCATAACGCATAACGCATAACGCATAACGCATAACGCATAACGCATAACGCATAATGCACAACGCATAACGCATAACGCATAACGCTTAACGCATAACGCATAATGCACAACGCATAACGAATACCGCAAATCGCATAACGCCTAACGAATAACTGATCACACATAACGCATAACGCATAATGCATACTGCATAACGCATAACGCATAACGCATAATGCATAACGCAAAACGCATAACTCATAACGAATAACGTATAACGTATAACGCATAACGCATAACGCATAAACCATAACGCATAACGCATAACGCATAACGCATAACGCATAACGCATAACGCATAACGCATAACACATAACGCATAACGCATAACGCATAACGCATAACGCATAACGCATAACGCATAACGTATAACGCCTAACGCATAACGCATAACGCATAACGCATAACGCATAACGCATAACGCATAACGCATAACGCATAACGCATAACGCATAACGCATAACGCATAATGCACAACGCATAACGAATACCGCAAATCGCATAACGCCTAACGAATAACTGATCACGCATAACGCATAACGCATAATGCATAACGCATAAAGCATAACGCATAACTTTTAACGCATAACGCATAACGCATAACGCATAACGCATAACGCATAATGCACAACGCATAACGAATACCGCAAAACGTATAACGCCTAACGCATAACGCAAACGCATAACGCATAACGCATAACGCATAACGCATAACGCATAACGCATAAAGCATAACGCATAATGCACAACGCATAATGAATACCGCAAATCGCATAACGCCTAACGAATAACTGATCACGCATAACGCATAACGCATAAAGCATAACGCATAACTTTTAACGCATAACGCATAACGCATAACGCATAATGCACAACGCATAACGAATACCGCAAATCGCATAACGCCTAACGAATAACGCATAACGCATAACGCATAAACCATAACGCATAACGCATAACGCATAACGCATAACGCATAACGCATAACGCATAACGCATAACGCATAACGCATAACGCATAACGCATAACGCATAACGCATAACGCATAACGCATAACGCATAACGCATAACGCATAACGCATAACGCATAACGTATAACGCCTAACGCATAACGCATAACGCATAACGCATAACGCATAACGCATAACGTATAAGTCATAACTCATAACGCAGAACGCATAACGGATCACGCATAACGCATAACGCATACTGCATAACGCATAACGCATAACGCATAACGCATAACGCATAACGCATAACGCATAACGCATAACGCATAACGCATAACGCATAACGCATAACGCATAACGGATAACGCATAACGCATAACGAATAAAGCATAACGCATAACGCATAACGCATAACGCATAACGCATAACGCATAACGCATAACGCATAACGCATAACGCATAATGCACAACGCATAACGCATAAGGCATAACGCATAACGCATAACGCATAATGCACAACGCATAACGAATACCGCAAATCGCATAACGCCTAACGAATAACGCATAACGCATAATGCATAACGCATAAAGCATAACGCATAACGCATAACGCATAACGCATAACGGATAACGCATAACGCATAACGAATAAAGCATAACGCATAACGCATAACGCATAACGCATAACGCATAACGCATAACGCATAACGCATAACGCATAACGCATAATGCACAACGCATAACGCATAACGCATAACGCATAACGCATAACGCATAACGCATAATGCACAACGCATAACGAATACCGCAAAACGCATAACGCCTAACGCATAACGCATAAAGCATAACGCATAACGCATAACGCATAACGCATAACGCATAACGCATAACGCATAACGCATAACGCATAACGCATAACGCATAACGCATAACGCATAACGCATAACGCATAATGCACAACGCATAACGAATACCTCAAGTCGCATAACGAATACCTCAAATCGCATAACGCCTAACGAATAACTGATCACGCATAACGCATAACGCATAATGCATAACGCATAAAGCATAACGCATAACGCATAACGCATAACGCATAACGCATAACGCATAACGCATAATGCACAACGCATAACGAATACCGCAAAACGCATAACGCCTAACGCATAACGCATAACGCATAACGCATAACGCATAACGCATAACGCATAACGCATAACGCATAACGCATAACGCATAACGCATAACGCATAACGCATAACGCATAACGCATAACGCATAACGCCTAACGCATAACGCATAACGCATAACGCATAACGCATAACGCATAACGCATAACGCATAACGCATAACGCATAACGCATAACGCATAACGCATAACGCATAACGCATAACGCATAACGCATAACGCATAATGCACAACGCATAACGAATACCGCAAATCGCATAACGCCTAACGAATAACTGATCACGCATAACGCATAACGCATAACGCATAAAGCATAACGCATAACGCATAACGCATAACGCATAACGCATAACGCATAACGCATAACGCATAACGCATAACGCATAACGCATAATGCACAACGCATAACGAATACCTCGAATCGCATAACGAATACCTCAAATCGCATAACGCCTAACGAATAACTGATCACGCATAACGCATAACGCATAATGCATAACGCATAAAGCATAACGCATAACTTTTAACGCATAACGCATAACGCATAACGCATAATGCACAACGCATAACGAATACCGCAAATCGCATAACGCCTAACGCATAACGCATAACGCATAACGCATAACGCATAACGCATAACGCATAATGCACAACGCATAACGAATACCGCAAATCGCATAACGCCTAACGAATAACTGATCACACATAACGCATAACGCATAATGCATACTGCATAACTCATAACGCATAACGCATAATGCATAACGCAAAACGCATAACTCATAACGAATAACGTATAACGTATAACGCATAACGCATAACGCATTAACCATAACGCATAACGCATAACGCATAACGCATAACGCATAACGCATAACGCATAACGCATAACGCATAACGCATAACACATAACGCATAACGCATAACGCATAACGCATAACGCATAACGCATAACGCATAACGCATAACGTATAACGCCTAACGCATAACGCATAACGCATAACGCATAACGCATAACGCATAACGCATAACGCATAACGCATAACGCATAACGCATAACGCATAACGCATAATGCACAACGCATAACGAATACCGCAAATCGCATAACGCCTAACGAATAACTGATCACGCATAACGCATAACGCATAATGCATAACGCATAAAGCATAACGCATAACTTTTAACGCATAACGCATAACGCATAACGCATAACGCATAACGCATAATGCACAACGCATAACGAATACCGCAAAACGTATAACGCCTAACGCATAACGCATAACGCATAACGCATAACGCATAACGCATAACGCATAACGCATAACGCATAACGCATAAAGCATAACGCATAATGCACAACGCATAACGAATACCGCAAATCGCATAACGCCTAACGAATAACTGATCACGCATAACGCATAACGCATAAAGCATAACGCATAACTTTTAACGCATAACGCATAACGCATAACGCATAATGCACAACGCATAACGAATACCGCAAATCGCATAACGCCTAACGAATAACGCATAACGCATAACGCATAAACCATAACGCATAACGCATAACGCATAACGCATAACGCATAACGCATAACGCATAACGCATAACGCATAACGCATAACGCATAACGAATACCGCAAAACGCATAACGCCTAACGCATAACGCATAAAGCATAACGCATAACGCATAACGCATAACGCATAACGCATAACGCATAACGCATAACGCATAACGCATAACGCATAACGCATAACGCATAACGCATACCGCAAATCGCATAACGCCTAACGAATAACTGATCACGCATAACGCATAACGCATAAAGCATAACGCATAACGCATAACGCATAACGCATAACGGATAACGCATAACGCATAACGAATAAAGCATAACGCATAACGCATAACGCATAACGCATAACGCATAACGCATAACACATAACGCATAACGCATAACGCATAATGCACAACGCATAACGCATAACGCATAACGCATAACGCATAACGCATAACGCATAATGCACAACGCATAACGAATACCGCAAAACGCATAACGCCTAACGCATAACGCATAAAGCATAACGCATAACGCATAACGCATAACGCATAACGCATAACGCATAACGCATAACGCATAACGCATAACGCATAACGCATAACGCATAACGCATAACGCATAACGCATAACGCATAATGCACAACGCATAACGAATACCTCAAGTCGCATAACGAATACCTCAAATCGCATAACGCCTAACGAATAACTGATCACGCATAACGCATAACGCATAATGCATAACGCATAAAGCATAACGCATAACGCATAACGCATAACGCATAACGCATAACGCATAACGCATAATGCACAACGCATAACGAATACCGCAAAACGCATAACGCCTAACGCATAACGCATAACGCATAACGCATAACGCATAACGCATAACGCATAACGCATAACGCATAACGCATAACGCATAACGCATAACGCATAACGCATAACGCATAACGCATAACGCATAACGCATAACGCATAACGCATAACGCATAACGCATAACGCATAACGCATAACGCATAACGCATAACGCATAACGCATAACGCATAACGCATAACGCATAACGCATAATGCACAACGCATAACGAATACCGCAAATCGCATAACGCCTAACGAATAACTGATCACGCATAACGCATAACGCATAACGCATAAAGCATAACGCATAACGCATAACGCATAACGCATAACGCATAACGCATAACGCATAACGCATAACGCATAACGCATAATGCACAACGCATAACGAATACCTCAAATCGCATAACGAATACCTCAAATCGCATAACGCCTAACGAATAACTGATCACGCATAACGCATAACGCATAATGCATAACGCATAAAGCATAACGCATAACTTTTAACGCATAACGCATAACGCATAACGCATAATGCACAACGCATAACGAATACCGCAAAACGCATAACGCCTAACGCATAACGCATAACGCATAACGCATAACGCATAACGCATAACGCATAATGCACAACGCATAACGAATACCGCAAATCGCATAACGCCTAACGAATAACTGATCACACATAACGCATAACGCATAATGCATACTGCATAACTCATAACGCATAACGCATAATGCATAACGCAAAACGCATAACTCATAACGAATAACGTATAACGTATAACGCATAACGCATAACGCATTAACCATAACGCATAACGCATAACGCATAACGCATAACGCATAACGCATAACGCATAACGCATAACGCATAACGCATAACGCATAACGCATAACGCATAACACATAACGCATAACGCATAACGCATAACGCATAACGCATAACGCATAACGCATAACGCATAACGTATAACGCCTAACGCATAACGCATAACGCATAACGCATAACGCATAACGCATAACGCATAACGCATAACGCATAACGCATAACGCATAACGCATAACGCATAACGCATAACGCATAATGCACAACGCATAACGAATACCGCAAATCGCATAACGCCTAACGAATAACTGATCACGCATAACGCATAACGCATAATGCATAACGCATAAAGCATAACGCATAACTTTTAACGCATAACGCATAACGCATAACGCATAACGCATAACGCATAATGCACAACGCATAACGAATACCGCAAAACGTATAACGCCTAACGCATAACGCATAACGCATAACGCATAACGCATAACGCATAACGCATAACGCATAACGCATAACGCATAACGCATAAAGCATAACGCATAATGCACAACGCATAACGAATACCGCAAATCGCATAACGCCTAACGAATAACTGATCACGCATAACGCATAACGCATAAAGCATAACGCATAACTTTTAACGCATAACGCATAACGCATAACGCATAATGCACAACGCATAACGAATACCGCAAATCGCATAACGCCTAACGAATAACGCATAACGCATAACGCATAAACCATAACGCATAACGCATAACGCATAACGCATAACGCATAACGCATAACGCATAACGCATAACGCATAACGCATAACGCATAACGCATAACGCATAACGCATAACGCATAACGCATAACGTATAACGCCTAACGCATAACGCATAACGCATAACGCATAACGCATAACGCATAACGTATAAGTCATAACTCATAACGCAGAACTCATAACGCAGAACGCATAACGGATCACGCATAACGCATAACGCATACTGCATAACGCATAACGCATAACGCATAACGCATAACGCATAACGCATAACGCATAACGCATAACGCATAACGCATAACGCATAACGCATAACGCATAACGGATAACGCATAACGCATAACGAATAAAGCATAACGCATAACGCATAACGCATAACGCATAACGCATAACGCATAACGCATAACGCATAACGCATAACGCATAACGCATAACGCATAACGCATAACGCATAATGCACAACGCATAACGCATAACGCATAACGCATAACGCATAACGCATAATGCACAACGCATAACGAATACCGCAAATCGCATAACGCCTAACGAATAACGCATAACGCATAACGCATAACGCATAAAGCATAACGCATAACGCGTAACGCATAACGCATAACGCATAACGCATAACGCATAATGCACAACGCATAACGAATACCGCAAAACGCATAACGCCTAACGCATAACGCATAAAGCATAACGCATAACGCATAACGCATAACGCATAACGCATAACGCATAACGCATAACGCATAACGCATAACGCATAACGCATAACGCATAACGCATAACGCATAATGCACAACGCATAACGAATACCTCAAATCGCATAACGAATACCTCAAATCGCATAACGCCTAACGAATAACTGATCACGCATAACGCATAACGCATAATGCATAACGCATAAAGCATAACGCATAACTTTTAACGCATAACGCATAACGCATAACGCATAATGCACAACGCATAACGAATACCGCAAAACGCATAACGCCTAACGCATAACGCATAACGCATAACGCATAACGCATAACGCATAACGCATAACGCATAACGCATAACGCATAACGCATAACGCATAACGCATAACGCATAACGCATAACGCATAACGCATAACGCATAACGCATAACGCATAATGCACAACGCATAACGAGTACCGCAAATCGCATAACGCCTAACGAATAACTGATCACGCATAACGCATAACGCATAATGCATAACGCATAAAGCATAACGCATAACTTTTAACGCATAACGCAGAACGCATAACGCATAACGCATAACGCATAACGCATAACGCATAACGCATAATGCATAACGCAAAACGCATAACTCATAACGAATAACGTATAACGTATAACGCATAACGCATAACGCATAAACCATAACGCATAACGCATAACGCATAACGCATAACGCATAACGCATAACGCATAACGCATAACGCATAACTTTTAACGCATAACGCATAACGCATAACGCATAACGCATAACGCATAATGCACAACGCATAACGAATACCGCAAAACGTATAACGCCTAACGCATAACGCATAACGCATAACGCATAACGCATAACGCATAACGCATAACGCATAACGCATAACGCATAAAGCATAACGCATAATGCACAACGCATAACGAATACCGCAAATCGCATAACGCCTAACGAATAACTGATCACGCATAACGCATAACGCATAAAGCATAACGCATAACTTTTAACGCATAACGCATAACGCATAACGCATAATGCACAACGCATAACGAATACCGCAAATCGCATAACGCCTAACGAATAACGCATAACGCATAACGCATAAACCATAACGCATAACGCATAACGCATAACGCATAACGCATAACGCATAACGCATAACGCATAACGCATAACGCATAACGCATAACGCATAACGCATAACGCATAACGCATAACGCATAACGCATAATGCACAACGCATAACGAGTACCGCAAATCGCATAACGCCTAACGAATAACTGATCACGCATAACGCATAACGCATAATCCATAACGCATAAAGCATAACGCATAACTTTTAACGCATAACGCAGAACGCATAACGCATAACGCATAACGCATAACGCATAACGCATAACGCATAACGCATAATGCATAACGCAAAACGCATAACTCATAACGAATAACGTATAACGTATAACGCATAACGCATAACGCATAAACCATAACGCATAACGCATAACGCATAACGCATAACGCATAACGCATAACGCATAACGCATAACGCATAACTTTTAACGCATAACGCATAACGCATAACGCATAACGCATAACGCATAATGCACAACGCATAACGAATACCGCAAAACGTATAACGCCTAACGCATAACGCATAACGCATAACGCATAACGCATAACGCATAACGCATAACGCATAACGCATAACGCATAAAGCATAACGCATAATGCACAACGCATAACGAATACCGCAAATCGCATAACGCCTAACGAATAACTGATCACGCATAACGCATAACGCATAAAGCATAACGCATAACTTTTAACGCATAACGCATAACGCATAACGCATAATGCACAACGCATAACGCATAATGCACAACGCATAACGCATAACGCATAACGCATAACGCATAACGCATAATGCACAACGCATAACGAATACCGCAAATCGCATAACGCCTAACGAATAACGCATAACGCATAACGCATAACGCATAAAGCATAACGCATAACGCGTAACGCATAACGCATAACGCATAACGCATAACGCATAACGCATAACGCATAACGCCTAACGCATAACGCATAACGCATAACGCATAACGCATAACGCATAACGTATAACGCCTAACGCATAACGCATAACGCATAACGCATAACGCATAACGCATAACGTATAAGTCATAACTCATAACGCAGAACGCATAACGGATCACGCATAACGCATAACGCATACTGCATAACGCATAACGCATAACGCATAACGCATAACGCATAACGCATAACGCATAACGCATAACGCATAACGCATAACGGATAACGCATAACGCATAACGAATAAAGCATAACGCATAACGCATAACGCATAACGCATAACGCATAACGCATAACGCATAACGCATAACGCATAACGCATAACGCATAACGCATAACGCATAATGCACAACGCATAACGCATAACGCATAACGCATAACGCATAACGCATAATGCACAACGCATAACGAATACCGCAAATCGCATAACGCCTAACGAATAACGCATAACGCATAACGCATAACGCATAAAGCATAACGCATAACGCGTAACGCATAACGCATAACGCATAACGCATAACGCATAATGCACAACGCATAACGAATACCGCAAAACGCATAACGCCTAACGCATAACGCATAAAGCATAACGCATAACGCATAACGCATAACGCATAACGCATAACGCATAACGCATAACGCATAACGCATAACGCATAACGCATAACGCATAACGCATAATGCACAACGCATAACGAATACCTCAAATCGCATAACGAATACCTCAAATCGCATAACGCCTAACGAATAACTGATCACGCATAACGCATAACGCATAATGCATAACGCATAAAGCATAACGCATAACTTTTAACGCATAACGCATAACGCATAACGCATAATGCACAACGCATAACGAATACCGCAAAACGCATAACGCCTAACGCATAACGCATAACGCATAACGCATAACGCATAACGCATAACGCATAACGCATAACGCATAACGCATAACGCATAACGCATAACGCATAACGCATAACGCATAACGCATAACGCATAACGCATAACGCATAACGCATAACGCATAACGCATAACGCATAATGCACAACGCATAACGAATACCGCAAATCGCATAACGCCTAACGAATATCTGATCACGCATAACGCATAACGCATAATGCATAACGCATAAAGCATAACGCATAACTTTTAACGCATAACGCAGAACGCATAACGCATAACGCATAACGCATAACGCATAACGCATAACGCATAACGCATAATGCATAACGCAAAACGCATAACTCATAACGAATAACGTATAACGTATAACGCATAACGCATAACGCATAAACCATAACGCATAACGCATAACGCATAACGCATAACGCATAACGCATAACGCATAACGCATAACGCATAACGCATAACGCATAACGCATAACGCATAACGCATAACGCATAACGCATAATGCACAACGCATAACGAATACCGCAAAACGCATAACGCCTAACGCATAACGCATAACGCATAACGCATAACGCATAACGCATAACGCATAAAGCATAACGCATAACGCATAACGCATAACGCATAATGCACAACTCAGAACGAATACCGCAAATCGCATAACGCCTAACGAATAACTGATCACACATAACGCATAACGCATAATGCATACTGCATAACGAATAACGCATAACGCATAATGCATAACGCAAAACGCATAACTCATAACGAATAACGTATAACGTATAACGCATAACGCATAACGCATAAACCATAACGCATAACGCATAACGCATAACGCATAACGCATAACGCATAACGCATAACGCATAACGCATAACGCATAACGCATAACGCATAACGCATAACGCATAACGTATAACGCCTAACGCATAACGCATAAAGCATAACGCATAACGCATATCGCATATCGCATAACGCATAACGCATAACGCATAACGCATAACGCATAACGCATAACGCATAACGCATAATGAATAACGCATAACGCAAAATGCATAACGCATAATGCACAACGCATAACGAATACCGCATAACGCATACTGCATAACGCATAACGCATAACGCATAATGCATAACGCAAAACGCATAATTCATAACGAATAACGTATAACGTATAACGCATAACGCATAAACCATAACGCATAACGCATAACGCATAACGCATATCGCATAACGCATAACGCATAACGCATAACGCATAACGCATAAAGAATAACGCATAACGCATAACGCATAACGCATAACGCATAACGCATAACGCATAACGGATAACGCATAACGCATAACGAATAAAGCATAACGCATAACGCATAACGCATAACGCATAACGCATAATGCACAACGCATAACGAATACCGCAAATCGCATAACGCCTAACGAATAACGCATAACGCATAACGCATAACGCATAACGCATAACGCATAACGCATAACGCATAACGCATAACGCATAATGCACAACGCATAACGAATACCGCAAAACGCATAACGCCTAACGCATAACGCATAACGCATAACGCACAACGCATAACACATAACGCATAACGCATAACGCATAACGCATAACGCATAACGCATAACGCATAATGCACAACGCATAACGAATACCGCAAATCGCATAACGCCTAACGAATAATTGATCACGCATAACGCATAACGCATAATGCATAACGCATAAAGCATAACGCATAACTTTTAACGCATAATGCATAACGCATAACGCATAATGCACAACGCATAACGAATACCGCAAAACGCATAACGCATAACGCATAACGCATAACGCATAACGCATAACGCATAACGCA
Source organism: Lasioglossum morio (assembly GCA_916610235.2). Taxonomy (NCBI): domain Eukaryota; kingdom Metazoa; phylum Arthropoda; class Insecta; order Hymenoptera; family Halictidae; genus Lasioglossum; species Lasioglossum morio. The sequence goes on along the minus strand of CAKAJA020000564.1, from coordinate 140,044 downwards.
TAACGCATATCGCATAACGCATAACGCATAACGCATAACGCATAACGCATGTCGCATAACGCATAACGCATAACGCATAACGCATAACGTATAACGTATAACGCATAATGCATAACGCATAATGCACAACGCATAACGAATACCGTAAAACGCATAACGCCTGACGCATAACGGATCACGCATAACGCATAAAGCATAACGCATAACGCTTAACGCATAACGTATAAGTCATAACTCATAACGGATAATGCATAACGCATAACGCATAACTCATAACGCAAAATGCATAATGCACAACGCATAACGAATACCGCAAAACGTACAACGCCTAACGCATAACGCATAACGCATAACGCATAACGCATAACGCATAACGCATAACGCATAACACATAACGCAAAATGCATAACGCATAATGCACAACGCATAACAAATACCGGAAACTCATAACGCCTAACGCATAACGGATCACGCATAACGCATAACGCATACTGCATAACGCATAACGCATAACGCATAACGCATAACGCATAACGCATAATGCACAACGCATAACGAATACCGCAAATCGCATAACGCCTAACGAATAACGCATAACGCATAACGCATAACGCATAACGCATAAAGCATAACGCATAACGCATAACGCATAACGCATAACGGATAACGCATAACGCATAACGAATAAAGCATAACGCATAACGCATAACGCATAACGCATAACGCATAACGCATAACGCATAACGCATAACGCATAACGCATAATGCACAACGCATAACGCATAACGCATAACGCATAACGCATAACGCATAACGCATAACGCATAACGCATAATGCACAACGCATAACGAATACCGCAAAACGCATAACGCCTAACGCATAACGCATAAAGCATAACGCATAACGCATAACGCATAACGCATAACGCATAACGCATAACGCATAACGCATAACGCATAACGCATAACGCATAACGCATAACGCATAATGCACAACGCATAACGAATACCTCAAATCGCATAACGCCTAACGAATAACTGATCACGCATAACGCATAACGCATAATGCATAACGCATAAAGCATAACGCATAACGCATAACGCATAACGCATAACGCATAACGCATAACGCATAATGCACAACGCATAACGAATACCGCAAAACGCATAACGCCTAACGCATAACGCATAACGCATAACGCATAACGCATAACGCATAACGCATAACGCATAACGCATAACGCATAACGCATAACGCATAACGCATAACGCATAACGCATAACGCATAACGCATAACGCATAACGCATAACGCATAACGCATAACGCATAACGCATAACGCATAACGCATAACGCATAACGCATAATGCACAACGCATAACGAATACCGCAAATCGCATAACGCCTAACGAATAACTGATCACGCATAACGCATAACGCATAACGCATAAAGCATAACGCATAACGCATAACGCATAACGCATAACGCATAACGCATAACGCATAACGCATAACGCATAACGCATAACGCATAACGCATAACGCATAACGCATAACGCATAATGCACAACGCATAACGAATACCGCAAATCGCATAACGCCTAACGAATAACTGATCACGCATAACGCATAACGCATAATGCATAACGCATAAAGCATAACGCATAACTTTTAACGCATAACGCATAACGCATAACGCATAATGCACAACGCATAACGAATACCGCAAAACGCATAACGCATAACGCATAACGCATAACGCATAACGCATAACGCATAACGCATATCGCATAACGCATAACGCATAACGCATAACGCATAACGCATAACGCATAACGCATAACGCATAACGCATAACGCATAACGCATAACGCATAACGCATGTCGCATAACGCTTAACGCATAACGTATAAGTCATAACTCATAACGGATAACGCAAAACGCATAACGCCTCACGCATAACGGATCACGAATAACGCATAAAGCATAACGCATAACGCATAACGCATAACGCATAACGCATAACGCATAACGCATAACGCATAACGCATTAACCATAACGCATAACGCATAACGCATAACGCATAACGCATAACGCATAACGCATAACGCATAACGCATAACGCATAACGCATAACGCATAACGCATAACGCATAACGCATAACGCATAACGCATAACGCATAACGTATAACGCCTAACGCATAACGCATAACGCATAACGCATAACGCATAACGCATAACGCATAACGCATAACGCATAACGCATAACGCATAACGCATAACGCATAATGCACAACGCATAACGAATACCGCAAATCGCATAACGCCTATCGAATAACTGATCACGCATAACGCATAACGCATAATGCATAACGCATAAAGCATAACGCATAACTTTTAACGCATAACGCATAACGCATAACGCATAACGCATAACGCATAATGCACAACGCATAACGAATACCGCAAAACGTATAACGCATAACGCATAACGCATAACGCATAACGCATAACGCATAACGCATAACGCATAACGCATAACGCATAACGCATAACGCATAAAGCATAACGCATAATGCACAACGCATAACGAATACCGCAAATCGCATAACGCCTAACGAATAACTGATCACGCATAACGCATAACGCATAAAGCATAACGCATAACTTTTAACGCATAACGCATAACGCATAACGCATAATGCACAACGCATAACGAATACCGCAAATCGCATAACGCCTAACGAATAACGCATAACGCATAACGCATAAACCATAACGCATAACGCATAACGCATAACGCATAACGCATAACGCATAACGCATAACGCATAACGCATAACGCATAACGCATAACGCATAACGCATAACGCATAACGCATAACGCATAACGCATAACGCATAACGCATAACGCATAACGTATAACGCCTAACGCATAACGCATAACGCATAACGCATAACGCATAACGCATAACGTATAAGTCATAACTCATAACGCAGAACGCATAACGGATCACGCATAACGCATAACGCATACTGCATAACGCATAACGCATAACGCATAACGCATAACGCATAACGCATAACGCATAACGCATAACGCATAACGCATAACGCATAACGCATAACGGATAACGCATAACGCATAACGAGTAAAGCATAACGCATAACGCATAACGCATAACGCATAACGCATAACGCATAACGCATAACGCATAACGCATAACGCATAACGCATAACGCATAACGCATAACGCATAACGCATAACGCATAATGCACAACGCATAACGCATAACGCATAACGCATAACGCATAACGCATAATGCACAACGCATAACGAATACCGCAAATCGCATAACGCCTAACGAATAACGCATAACGCATAACGCATAACGCATAACGCATAACGCATAAAGCATAACGCATAACGCATACTGCATAACGCATAACGCATAACGCATAATGCATAACGCAAAACGCATAATTCATAACGAATAACGTATAACGTATAACGCATAACGCATAAACCATAACGCATAACGCATAACGCATAACGCATATCGCATAACGCATAACGCATAACGCATAACGCATAACGCATAAAGCATAACGCATAACGCATAACGCATAACGCATAACGCATAACGCATAACGCATAACGCATAACGCATAACGGATAACGCATAACGCATAACGAATAAAGCATAACGCATAACGCATAACGCATAACGCATAATGCACAACGCATAACGAATACCGCAAATCGCATAACGCCTAACGAATAACGCATAACGCATAACGCATAACGCATAACGCATAACGCATAACGCATAACGCATAACGCATAACGCATAATGCACAACGCATAACGAATACCGCAAAACGCATAACGCCTAACGCATAACGCATAACGCATAACGCACAACGCATAACACATAACGCATAACGTATAACGCATAACGCATAACGCATAACGCATAACGCATAATGCACAACGCATAACGAATACCGCAAATCGCATAACGCCTAACGAATAATTGATCACGCATAACGCATAACGCATAATGCATAACGCATAAAGCATAACGCATAACTTTTAACGCATAATGCATAACGCATAACGCATAATGCACAACGCATAACGAATACCGCAAAACGCATAACGCATAACGCATAACGCATAACGCATAACGCATAACGCATAACGCATAACGCATATCGCATAACGCATAACGCATAACGCATAACGCATAACGCATAACGCATGTCGCATAACGCATAACGCATAACGCATAACGCATAACGTATAACGTATAACGCATAATGCATAACGCATAATGCACAACGCATAACGAATACCGTAAAACGCATAACGCCTGACGCATAACGGATCACGCATAACGCATAAAGCATAACGCATAACGCTTAACGCATAACGTATAAGTCATAACTCATAACGGATAATGCATAACGCATAACGCATAACACATAACGCAAAATGCATAATGCACAACGCATAACGAATACCGCAAAACGTACAACGCCTAACGCATAACGCATAACGCATAACGCATAACGCATAACGCATAACGCATAACGCATAACACATAACGCAAAATGCATAACGCATAATGCACAACGCATAACAAATACCGGAAACTCATAACGCCTAACGCATAACGGATCACGCATAACGCATAACGCATACTGCATAACGCATAACGCATAACGCATAACGCATAACGCATAATGCACAACGCATAACGAATACCGCAAATCGCATAACGCCTAACGAATAACGCATAACGCATAACGCATAACGCATTACGCATAAAGCATAACGCATAACGCATAACGCATAACGCATAACGGATAACGCATAACGCATAACGAATAAAGCATAACGCATAACGCATAACGCATAACGCATAACGCATAACGCATAACGCATAACGCATTATGCACAACGCATAACGCATAACGCATAACGCATAACGCATAACGCATAACGCATAACGCATAACGCATAATGCACAACGCATAACGAATACCGCAAAACGCATAACGCCTAACGCATAACGCATAAAGCATAACGCATAACGCATAACGCATAACGCATAATGCACAACGCATAACGAATACCTCAAATCGCATAACGCCTAACGAATAACTGATCACGCATAACGCATAACGCATAATGCATAACGCATAAAGCATAAAGCATAACGCATAACGCATAACGCATAACGCATAACGCATAACGCATAACGCATAATGCACAACGCATAACGAATACCGCAAAACGCATAACGCATAACGCATAACGCATAACGCATAACGCATAACGCATAACGCATAACGCATAACGCATAACGCATAACGCATAACGCATAACGCATAACGCATAACGCATAACGCATAACGCATAACGCATAACGCATAACGCATAACGCATAACGCATAACGCATAACGCATAACGCATAATGCACAACGCATAACGAATACCGCAAATCGCATAACGCCTAACGAATAACTGATCACGCATAACGCATAACGCATAACGCATAAAGCATAACGCATAACGCATAACGCATAACCCTAAACTCATAACGCATAACGCATAACGCATAACGCATAACGCATAACGCATAACGCATAACGCATAACGCATAACGCATAATGCACAACGCATAACGAATACCGCAAATCGCATAACGCCTAACGAATAACTGATCACGCATAACGCATAACGCATAATGCATAACGCATAAAGCATAACGCATAACTTTTAACGCATAACGCATAACGCATAACGCATAATGCACAACGCATAACGAATACCGCAAAACGCATAACGCATAACGCATAACGCATAACGCATAACGCATAACGCATAACGCATATCGCATAACGCATAACGCATAACGCATAACGCATAACGCATAACGCATAACGCATAACGCATAACGCATAACGCATAACGCATAACGCATAACGCATAACGCATAACGCATGTCGCATAACGCTTAACGCATAACGTATAAGTCATAACTCATAACGGATAACGCAAAACGCATAACGCCTCACGCATAACGGATCACGAATAACGCATAAAGCATAACGCATAACGCATAACGCATAACGCATAACGCATAACGCATAACGCATAACGCATAACGCATTAACCATAACGCATAACGCATAACGCATAACGCATAACGCATAACGCATAACGCATAACGCATAACGCATAACACATAACGCATAACGCATAACGCATAACGCATAACGCATAACGCATAACGCCTAACGAATAACGCATAACGCATAACGCATAACGCATAACGCATAAAGCATAACGCATAACGCATACTGCATAACGCATAACGCATAACGCATAATGCATAACGCAAAACGCATAATTCATAACGAATAACGTATAACGTATAACGCATAACGCATAAACCATAACGCATAACGCATAACGCATAACGCATATCGCATAACGCATAACGCATAACGCATAACGCATAACGCATAAAGCATAACGCATAACGCATAACGCATAACGCATAACGCATAACGCATAACGCATAACGGATAACGCATAACGCATAACGAATAAAGCATAACGCATAACGCATAACGCATAACGCATAACGCATAATGCACAACGCATAACGAATACCGCAAATCGCATAACGCCTAACGAATAACGCATAACGCATAACGCATAACGCATAACGCATAACGCATAACGCATAACGCATAACGCATAACGCATAATGCACAACGCATAACGAATACCGCAAAACGCATAACGCCTAACGCATAACGCATAACGCATAACGCACAACGCATAACACATAACGCATAACGCATAACGCATAACGCATAACGCATAACGCATAACGCATAATGCACAACGCATAACGAATACCGCAAATCGCATAACGCCTAACGAATAATTGATCACGCATAACGCATAACGCATAATGCATAACGCATAAAGCATAACGCATAACTTTTAACGCATAATGCATAACGCATAACGCATAATGCACAACGCATAACGAATACCGCAAAACGCATAACGCATAACGCATAACGCATAACGCATAACGCATAATGCATAACGCATAACGCATATCGCATAACGCATAACGCATAACGCATAACGCATAACGCATAACGCATGTCGCATAACGCATAACGCATAACGCATAACGCATAACGTATAACGTATAACGCATAATGCATAACGCATAATGCACAACGCATAACGAATACCGTAAAACGCATAACGCCTGACGCATAACGGATCACGCATAACGCATAAAGCATAACGCATAACGCTTAACGCATAACGTATAAGTCATAACTCATAACGGATAATGCATAACGCATAACGCATAACACATAACGCAAAATGCATAATGCACAACGCATAACGAATACCGCAAAACGTACAACGCCTAACGCATAACGCATAACGCATAACGCATAACGCATAACGCATAACGCATAACGCATAACACATAACGCAAAATGCATAACGCATAATGCACAACGCATAACAAATACCGGAAACTCATAACGCCTAACGCATAACGGATCACGCATAACGCATAACGCATACTGCATAACGCATAACGCATAACGCATAACGCATAACGCATAACGCATAATGCACAACGCATAACGAATACCGCAAATCGCATAACGCCTAACGAATAACGCATAACGCATAACGCATAACGCATAACGCATAAAGCATAACGCATAACGCATAACGCATAACGCATAACGCATAACGCATAACGCATAACGAATAAAGCATAACGCATAACGCATAACGCATAACGCATAACGCATAACGCATAACGCATAACGCATAACGCATAACGCATAATGCACAACGCATAACGCATAACGCATAACGCATAACGCATAACGCATAACGCATAACGCATAACGCATAATGCACAACGCATAACGAATACCGCAAAACGCATAACGCCTAACGCATAACGCATAAAGCATAACGCATAACGCATAACGCATAACGCATAACGCATAACGCATAACGCATAACGCATAACGCATAACGCATAACGCATAACGCATAACGCATAACGCATAACGCATAATGCACAACGCATAACGAATACCTCAAATCGCATAACGCCTAACGAATAACTGATCACGCATAACGCATAACGCATAATGCATAACGCATAAAGCATAACGCATAACGCATAACGCATAACGCATAACGCATAACGCATAACGCATAACGCATAATGCACAACGCATAACGAATACCGCAAAACGCATAACGCCTAACGCATAACGCATAACGCATAACGCATAACGCATAACGCATAACGCATAACGCATAACGCATAACGCATAACGCATAACGCATAACGCATAACGCATAACGCATAACGCATAACGCATAACGCATAACGCATAACGCATAACGCATAACGCATAACGCATAACGCATAACGCATAACGCATAATGCACAACGCATAACGAATACCGCAAATCGCATAACGCCTAACGAATAACTGATCACGCATAACGCATAACGCATAACGCATAAAGCATAACGCATAACGCATAACGCATAACGCATAACGCATAACGCATAACGCATAACGCATAACGCATAACGCATAACGCATAACGCATAACGCATAACGCATAACGCATAATGCACAACGCATAACGAATACCGCAAATCGCATAACGCCTAACGAATAACTGATCACGCATAACGCATAACGCATAATGCATAACGCATAAAGCATAACGCATAACTTTTAACGCATAACGCATAACGCATAACGCATAATGCACAACGCATAACGAATACCGCAAAACGCATAACGCATAACGCATAACGCATAACGCATAACGCATAACGCATAACGCATAACGCATATCGCATAACGCATAACGCATAACGCATAACGCATAACGCATAACGCATAACGCATAACGCATAACGCATAACGCATAACGCATAACGCATAACGCATGTCGCATAACGCTTAACGCATAACGTATAAGTCATAACTCATAACGCATAACGCAAAACGCATAACGCCTCACGCATAACGGATCACGAATAACGCATAAAGCATAACGCATAACGCATAACGCATAACGCATAACGCATAACGCATAACGCATAACGCATAACGCATTAACCATAACGCATAACGCATAACGCATAACGCATAACGCATAACGCATAACGCATAACGCATAACGCATAACACATAACGCATAACGCATAACGCATAACGCATAACGCATAACGCATAACGCATAACGTATAACGCCTAACGCATAACGCATAACGCATAACGCATAACGCATAACGCATAACGCATAACGCATAACGCATAACGCATAACGCATAACGCATAACGCATAACGCATAACGCATAATGCACAACGCATAACGAATACCGCAAATCGCATAACGCCTAACGAATAACTGATCACGCATAACGCATAACGCATAATGCATAACGCATAAAGCATAACGCATAACTTTTAACGCATAACGCATAACGCATAACGCATAACGCATAACGCATAATGCACAACGCATAACGAATACCGCAAAACGTATAACGCCTAACGCATAACGCATAACGCATAACGCATAACGCATAACGCATAACGCATAACGCATAACGCATAACGCATAACGCATAAAGCATAACGCATAATGCACAACGCATAACGAATACCGCAAATCGCATAACGCCTAACGAATAACTGATCACGCATAACGCATAACGCATAAAGCATAACGCATAACTTTTAACGCATAACGCATAACGCATAACGCATAATGCACAACGCATAACGAATACCGCAAATCGCATAACGCCTAACGAATAACGCATAACGCATAACGCATAAACCATAACGCATAACGCATAGCGCATAACGCATAACGCATAACGCATAACGCATAACGCATAACGCATAACGCATAACGCATAACGCATAACGCATAACGCATAACGCATAACGCATAACGCATAACGTATAACGCCTAACGCATAACGCATAACGCATAACGCATAACGCATAACGCATAACGTATAAGTCATAACTCATAACGCAGAACGCATAACGGATCACGCATAACGCATAACGCATACTGCATAACGCATAACGCATAACGCATAACGCATAACGCATAACGCATAACGCATAACGCATAACGCATAACGCATAACGCATAACGCATAACGGATAACGCATAACGCATAACGAATAAAGCATAACGCATAACGCATAACGCATAACGCATAACGCATAACGCATAACGCATAACGCATAACGCATAACGCATAACGCATAACGCATAATGCACAACGCATAACGCATAACGCATAACGCATAACGCATAACGCATAATGCACAACGCATAACGAATACCGCAAATCGCATAACGCCTAACGAATAACGCATAACGCATAACGCATAACGCATAAAGCATAACGCATAACGCGTAACGCATAACGCATAACGCATAACGCATAACGCATAATGCACAACGCATAACGAATACCGCAAAACGCATAACGCCTAACGCATAACGCATAAAGCATAACGCATAACGCATAACGCATAACGCATAACGCATAACGCATAACGCATAACGCATAACGCATAACGCATAACGCATAACGCATAATGCACAACGCATAACGAATACCTCAAATCGCATAACGAATACCTCAAATCGCATAACGCCTAACGAATAACTGATCACGCATAACGCATAACGCATAATGCATAACGCATAAAGCATAACGCATAACTTTTAACGCATAACGCATAACGCATAACGCATAATGCACAACGCATAACGAATACCGCAAAACGCATAACGCCTAACGCATAACGCATAACGCATAACGCATAACGCATAACGCATAACGCATAACGCATAACGCATAACGCATAACGCATAACGCATAACGCATAACGCATAACGCATAACGCATAACGCATAACGCATAACGCATAACGCATAACGCATAACGCATAACGCATAACGCATAACGCATAACGCATAATGCACAACGCATAACGAATACCGCAAATCGCATAACGCCTAACGAATAACTGATCACGCATAACGCATAACGCATAATGCATAACGCATAAAGCATAACGCATAACTTTTAACGCATAACGCAGAACGCATAACGCATAACGCATAACGCATAACGCATAACGCATAACGCATAACGCATAATGCATAACGCAAAACGCATAACTCATAACGAATAACGTATAACGTATAACGCATAACGCATAACGCATAAACCATAACGCATAACGCATAACGCATAACGCATAACGCATAACGCATAACGCATAACGCATAACGCATAACGCATAACGCATAACGCATAACGCATAACGCATAACGCATAACGCATAACGCATAATGCACAACGCATAACGAATACCGCAAAACGTATAACGCCTAACGCATAACGCATAACGCATAACGAATACCGCAAAACGCATAACGCCTAACGCATAACGCATAACGCATAACGCATAACGCATAACGCATAACGCATAACGCATAACGCATAACGCATAACGCATAACGCATAACGCATAACGCATAACGCATAACGCATAACGCATAACGCATAACGCATAACGCATAACGCATAACGCATAACGCATAACGCATAACGCATAACGCATAACGCATAATGCACAACGCATAACGAATACCGCAAATCGCATAACGCCTAACGAATAACTGATCACGCATAACGCATAACGCATAACGCATAAAGCATAACGCATAACGCATAACGCATAACGCATAACGCATAACGCATAACGCATAACGCATAACGCATAACGCATAACGCATAACGCATAACGCATAACGCATAACGCATAACGCATAATGCACAACGCATAACGAATACCGCAAATCGCATAACGCCTAACGAATAACTGATCACGCATAACGCATAACGCATAATGCATAACGCATAAAGCATAACGCATAACTTTTAACGCATAACGCATAACGCATAACGCATAATGCACAACGCATAACGAATACCGCAAAACGCATAACGCATAACGCATAACGCATAACGCATAACGCATAACGCATAACGCATATCGCATAACGCATAACGCATAACGCATAACGCATAACGCATAACGCATAACGCATAACGCATAACGCATAACGCATAACGCATAACGCATAACGCATGTCGCATAACGCTTAACGCATAACGTATAAGTCATAACTCATAACGGATAACGCAAAACGCATAACGCCTCACGCATAACGGATCACGAATAACGCATAAAGCATAACGCATAACGCATAACGCATAACGCATAACGCATAACGCATAACGCATAACGCATAACGCATTAACCATAACGCATAACGCATAACGCATAACGCATAACGCATAACGCATAACGCATAACGCATAACGCATAACGCATAACGCATAACGCATAACGCATAACGCATAACGCATAACGCATAACGCATAACGCATAACGTATAACGCCTAACGCATAACGCATAACGCATAACGCATAACGCATAACGCATAACGCATAACGCATAACGCATAACGCATAACGCATAACGCATAACGCATAATGCACAACGCATAACGAATACCGCAAATCGCATAACGCCTAACGAATAACTGATCACGCATAACGCATAACGCATAATGCATAACGCATAAAGCATAACGCATAACTTTTAACGCATAACGCATAACGCATAACGCATAACGCATAACGCATAATGCACAACGCATAACGAATACCGCAAAACGTATAACGCCTAACGCATAACGCATAACGCATAACGCATAACGCATAACGCATAACGCATAACGCATAACGCATAACGCATAACGCATAAAGCATAACGCATAATGCACAACGCATAACGAATACCGCAAATCGCCTAACGCCTAACGAATACCTGATCACGCATAACGCATAACGCATAAAGCATAACGCATAACTTTTAACGCATAACGCATAACGCATAACGCATAATGCACAACGCATAACGAATACCGCAAATCGCATAACGCCTAACGAATAACGCATAACGCATAACGCATAAACCATAACGCATAACGCATAACGCATAACGCATAACGCATAACGCATAACGCATAACGCATAACGCATAACGCATAACGCATAACGCATAACGCATAACGCATAACGCATAACGCATAACGCATAACATATAACGCCTAACGCATAACGCATAACGCATAACGCATAACGCATAACGCATAACGTATAAGTCATAACTCATAACGCAGAACGCATAACGGATCACGCATAACGCATAACGCATACTGCATAACGCATAACGCATAACGCATAACGCATAACGCATAACGCATAACGCATAACGCATAACGCATAACGCATAACGCATAACGGATAACGCATAACGCATAACGAATAAAGCATAACGCATAACGCATAACGCATAACGCATAACGCATAACGCATAACGCATAACGCATAACGCATAACGCATAACGCATAACGCATAACGCATAATGCACAACGCATAACGCATAACGCATAACGCATAACGCATAATGCACAACGCATAACGAATACCGCAAATCGCATAACGCCTAACGAATAACGCATAACGCATAACGCATAACGCATAAAGCATAACGCATAACGCGTAACGCATAACGCATAACGCATAACGCATAACGCATAATGCACAACGCATAACGAATACCGCAAAACGCATAACGCCTAACGAATAACTGATCACGCATAACGCATAACGCATAATGCATAACGCATAAAGCATAACGCATAACTTTTAACGCATAACGCATAACGCATAACGCATAATGCACAACGCATAACGAATACCGCAAAACGCATAACGCCTAACGCATAACGCATAACGCATAACGCATAATGCACAACGCATAACGAATACCGCAAAACGCATAACGCCTAACGAATAACTGATCACGCATAACGCATAACGCATAATGCATAACGCATAAAGCATAACGCATAACTTTTAACGCATAACGCATAACGCATAACGCATAACGCATAACGCATAACGCATAACGCATAACGCATAACGCATAACGCATAACGCATAACGCATAACGCATAATGCACAACGCATAACGAATACCTCAAATCGCATAACGAATACCTCAAATCGCATAACGCCTAACGAATAACTGATCACGCATAACGCATAACGCATAATGCATAACGCATAAAGCATAACGCATAACTTTTAACGCATAACGCATAACGCATAACGCATAATGCACAACGCATAACGAATACCGCAAAACGCATAACGCCTAACGCATAACGCATAACGCATAACGCATAACGCATAACGCATAACGCATAACGCATAACGCATAACGCATAACGCATAACGCATAACGCATAACGCATAACGCATAACGCATAACGCATAACGCATAACGCATAACGCATAACGCATAATGCACAACGCATAACGAATACCGCAAATCGCATAACGCCTAACGAATAACTGATCACGCATAACGCATAACGCATAATGCATAACGCATAAAGCATAACGCATAACTTTTAACGCATAACGCAGAACGCATAACGCATAACGCATAACGCATAACGCATAACGCATAACGCATAACGCATAATGCATAACGCAAAACGCATAACTCATAACGAATAACGTATAACGTATAACGCATAACGCATAACGCATAAACCATAACGCATAACGCATAACGCATAACGCATAACGCATAACGCATAACGCATAACGCATAACGCATAACGCATAACGCATAACGCATAACGCATAACGCATAACGCATAACGCATAATGCACAACGCATAACGAATACCGCAAAACGTATAACGCCTAACGCATAACGCATAACGCATAACGCATAACGCATAACGCATAACGCATAAAGCATAACGCATAACGCATAACGCATAACGCATAATGCACAACTCAGAACGAATACCGCAAATCGCATAACGCCTAACGAATAACTGATCACACATAACGCATAACGCATAATGCATACTGCATAACGAATAACGCATAACGCATAATGCATAACGCAAAACGCATAACTCATAACGAATAACGTATAACGTATAACGCATAACGCATAACGCATAAACCATAACGCATAACGCATAACGCATAACGCATAACGCATAACGCATAACGCATAACGCATAACGCATAACGCATAACGCATAACGCATAACGCATAACGCATAACGTATAACGCCTAACGCATAACGCATAAAGCATAACGCATAACGCATATCGCATATCGCATAACGCATAACGCATAACGCATAACGCATAACGCATAACGCATAACGCATAATGAATAACGCATAACGCAAAATGCATAACGCATAATGCACAACGCATAACGAATACCGCATAACGCATACTGCATAACGCATAACGCATAACGCATAATGCATAACGCAAAACGCATAATTCATAACGAATAACGTATAACGTATAACGCATAACGCATAAACCATAACGCATAACGCATAACGCATAACGCATATCGCATAACGCATAACGCATAACGCATAACGCATAACGCATAAAGCATAACGCATAACGCATAACGCATAACGCATAACGCATAACGCATAACGGATAACGCATAACGCATAACGAATAAAGCATAACGCATAACGCATAACGCATAACGCATAACGCATAATGCACAACGCATAACGAATACCGCAAATCGCATAACGCCTAACGAATAACGCATAACGCATAACGCATAACGCATAACGCATAACGCATAACGCATAACGCATAACGCATAATGCACAACGCATAACGAATACCGCAAAACGTATAACGCCTAACGCATAACGCATAACGCATAACGCATAACGCATAACGCATAACGCATAAAGCATAACGCATAACGCATAACGCATAACGCATAATGCACAACTCAGAACGAATACCGCAAATCGCATAACGCCTAACGAATAACTGATCACACATAACGCATAACGCATAATGCATACTGCATAACGAATAACGCATAACGCATAATGCATAACGCAAAACGCATAACTCATAACGAATAACGTATAACGTATAACGCATAACGCATAACGCATAAACCATAACGCATAACGCATAACGCATAACGCATAACGCATAACGCATAACGCATAACGCATAACGCATAACGCATAACGCATAACGCATAACGCATAACGTATAACGCCTAACGCATAACGCATAAAGCATAACGCATAACGCATATCGCATATCGCATAACGCATAACGCATAACGCATAACGCATAACGCATAACGCATAACGCATAATGAATAACGCATAACGCAAAATGCATAACGCATAATGCACAACGCATAACGAATACCGCATAACGCATACTGCATAACGCATAACGCATAACGCATAATGCATAACGCAAAACGCATAATTCATAACGAATAACGTATAACGTATAACGCATAACGCATAAACCATAACGCATAACGCATAACGCATAACGCATATCGCATAACGCATAACGCATAACGCATAACGCATAACGCATAAAGCATAACGCATAACGCATAACGCATAACGCATAACGCATAACGCATAACGGATAACGCATAACGCATAACGAATAAAGCATAACGCATAACGCATAACGCATAACGCATAACGCATAATGCACAACGCATAACGAATACCGCAAATCGCATAACGCCTAACGAATAACGCATAACGCATAACGCATAACGCATAACGCATAACGCATAACGCATAACGCATAACGCATAACGCATAATGCACAACGCATAACGAATACCGCAAAACGCATAACGCCTAACGCATAACGCATAACGCATAACGCACAACGCATAACACATAACGCATAACGCATAACGCATAACGCATAACGCATAACGCATAACGCATAATGCACAACACATAACGAATACCGCAAATCGCATAACGCCTAACGAATAATTGATCACGCATAACGCATAACGCATAATGCATAACGCATAAAGCATAACGCATAACTTTTAACGCATAATGCATAACGCATAACGCATAATGCACAACGCATAACGAATACCGCAAAACGCATAACGCATAACGCATAACGCATAACGCATAACGCATAACGCATAACGCATAACGCATAACGCATAACGCATAACGCATAACGCATAACGCATAACGCATAACGCATGTCGCATAACGCATAACGCATAACGCATAACGCATAACGTATAACGTATAACGCATAATGCATAACGCATAATGCACAACGCATAACGAATACCGTAAAACGCATAACGCCTGACGCATAACGGATCACGCATAACGCATAAAGCATAACGCATAACGCTTAACGCATAACGTATAAGTCATAACTCATAACGGATAATGCATAACGCATAACGCATAACACATAACGCAAAATGCATAATGCACAACGCATAACGAATACCGCAAAACGTACAACGCCTAACGCATAACGCATAACGCATAACGCATAACGCATAACGCATAACGCATAACGCATAACGCATAACGCATAACACATAACGCAAAATGCATAACGCATAATGCACAACGCATAACAAATACCGGAAACTCATAACGCCTAACGCATAACGGATCACGCATAACGCATAACGCATACTGCATAACGCATAACGCATAACGCATTACGCATAACGCATAACGCATAATGCACAACGCATAACGAATACCGCAAAACGTACAACGCCTAACGCATAACGCATAACGCATAACGCATAACGCATAACGCATAACGCATAACGCATAACGCATAACGCATAACGCAAAATGCATAACGCATAATGCACCACGCATAACGAATACCGCATAACGCATACTGCATAACGCATAACGCATAACGCATAATGCATAACGCAAAACGCATAATTCATAACGAATAACGTATAACGTATAACGCATAACGCATAACGCATAAACCATAACGCATAACGCATAACGCATAACGCATAACGCATAACGCATAACGCATAACGCATAACGCATAAAGCATAACGCATAACGCATAACGCATAACGCATAACGCATAACGGATAACGCATAACGCATAACGAATAAAGCATAACGCATAACGCATAACGCATAACGCATAACGCATAATGCACAACGCATAACGAATACCGCAAAACGCATAACGCCCAACGCATAACGCATAACGCATAACGCACAACGCATAACACATAACGCATAACGCATAACGCATAACGCATAACGCATAACGCATAACGCATAATGCACAACGCATAACGAATACCGCAAATCGCATAACGCCTAACGAATAACTGATCACGCATAACGCATAACGCATAATGAATAACGCATAACGCAAAATGCATAACGCATAATGCACAACGCATAACGAATACCGCATAACGCATACTGCATAACGCATAACGCATAACGCATAATGCATAACGCAAAACGCATAATTCATAACGAATAACGTATAACGTATAACGCATAACGCATAACGCATAAACCATAACGCATAACGCATAACGCATACCGCATAACGCATAATGAATAACGCATAACGCAAAATGCATAACGCATAATGCACAACGCATAACGAATACCGCATAACGCATACTGCATAACGCATAACGCATAACGCATAATGCATAACGCAAAACGCATAATTCATAACGAATAACGTATAACGTATAACGCATAACGCATAACGCATAAACCATAACGCATAACGCATAACGCATAACGCATAACGCATAACGCATAACGCATAACGCATAACGCATAACGCATAACGCATAAAGCATAACGCATAACGCATAACGCATAACGCATAACGCATAACGTATAACGCATAACGGATAACGCATAACGCATAACGAATAAAGCATAACGCATAACGCATAACGCATAACGCATAACGCATAACGCATAACGCATAACGCATAATGCACAACGCATAACGAATACCGCAAATCGCTTAACGCCTAACGAATAACGCATAACGCATAACGCATAACGCATAACGCATAACGCATAACGCATAACGCATAACGCATAACGCATAATGCATAACGCATAATGCACAACGCATAATGAATACCGCATAACGCATACTGCATAACGCATAACGCATAACGCATAATGCATAACGCAAAACGCATAATTCATAACGAATAACGTATAACGTATAACGCATAACGCATAACGCATAAACCATAACGCATAAAGCATAACGCATAACGCATAACGCATAACGCATAACGCATAACGCATAAAGCATAACGCATAACGCATAACGCATAACGCATAACGCATAACGCATAACGCATAACGCATAACGCATAACGCATAATGCACAACGCATAACGAATACCGCAAAACGCATAACGCATAACGCATAACGCATAACGCATAACGCATAACGCATAACGCATAACGCATAACGCATAACGCATAACGCATATCGCATAACGCATAACGCATAACGCATAACGCATAACGCATAACGCATAATGCACAACGCATAACGAATACCGCAAAACGCATAACGCATAACGCATAACGCATAACGCATAACGCATAACGCATAACGCATAACGCATAACGCATAACGCATATCGCATAACGCATAACGCATAACGCATAACGCATAACGCATAACGCATGTCGCATAACGCATAACGCATAACGCATAACGCATAACGTATAACGTATAACGCATAATGCATAACGCATAATGCACAACGCATAACGATTACCGTAAAACGCATAACGCCTGACGCATAACGGATCACGCATAACGCATAAAGCATAACGCATAACGCTTAACGCATAACGTATAAGTCATAACTCATAACGGATAATGCATAACGCATAACGCATAACACATAACGCAAAATGCATAACGCATAATGCACAACGCATAACGAATACCGGAAACTCATAACGCAGAACGCATAACGGATCACGCATAACGCATAACGCATACTGCATAACGCATAACGCATAACGCATAATGCACAACGCATAACGAATACCGCAAAACGCATAACGCATTACGCATAACGCATAACGCATAATGCACAACGCATAACGAATACCGCAAAACGTACAACGCCTAACGCATAACGCATAACGCATAACGCATAACGCATAACGCATAACGCATAACGCATAACGCATAACGCATAACACATAACGCAAAATGCATAACGCATAATGCACAACGCATAACAAATACCGGAAACTCATAACGCCTAACGCATAACGGATCACGCATAACGCATAACGCATACTGCATAACGCATAACGCATAACGCATTACGCATAACGCATAACGCATAATGCACAACGCATAACGAATACCGCAAAACGTACAACGCCTAACGCATAACGCATAACGCATAACGCATAACGCATAACGCAAAATGCATAACGCATAATGCACAACGCATAATGAATACCGCATAACGCATACTGCATAACGCATAACGCATAACGCATAATGCATAACGCAAAACGCATAATTCATAACGAATAACGTATAACGTATAACGCATAACGCATAACGCATAAACCATAACGCATAAAGCATAACGCATAACGCATAACGCATAACGCATAACGCATAACGCATAAAGCATAACGCATAACGCATAACGCATAACGCATAACGCATAACGCATAACGCATAACGCATAACGGATAACGCATAACGCATAACGAATAAAGCATAACGCATAACGCATAACGCATAACGCATAACGCATAATGCACAACGCATAACGAATACCGCAAATCGCATAACGCCTAACGAATAACGCATAACGCATAACGCATAACGCATAACGCATAACGCATAACGCATAACGCATAACGCATAACGCATAACGCATAACGCATAATGCACAACGCATAACGAATACCGCAAATCGCATAACGCCTAACGAATAACTGATCACGCATAACGCATAACACATAATGCATAACGCATAAAGCATAACGCATAACTTTTAACGCATAACGCATAACGCATAACGCATAATGCACAACGCATAACGAATACCGCAAAACGCATAACGCATAACGCATAACGCATAACGCATAACGCATAACGCATAACGCATAACGCATATCGCATAACGCATAACGCATAACGCATAACGCATAACGCATAACGCATAACGCATGTCGCATAACGCATAACGCATAACGCATAACGCATAACGTATAACGTATAACGCATAATGCATAACGCATAATGCACAACGCATAACGAATACCGTAAAACGCATAACGCCTGACGCAGAACGGATCACGCATAACGCATAAAGCATAACGCATAACGCTTAACGCATAACGTATAAGTCATAACTCATAACGGATAATGCATAACGCATAACGCATAACACATAACGCAAAATGCATAACGCATAATGCACAACGCATAAAGAATACCGGAAACTCATAACGCAGAACGCATAACGGATCACGCATAACGCATAAAGCATACTGCATAACGCATAACGCATAACGCATAATGCACAACGCATAACGAATACCGCAAAACGCATAACGCATAACGGATCACGCATAACGCATACTGCATAACTTACAACTCATAACTCATAACGCATAACGCAAAACGCATAACGCCTCACGCATAACGGATCACGAATAACGCATAAAGCATAACGCATAACGCTTAACGCATAACGTATAACTCATAACCCATAACGCATAACGCATAACGCATAACACATAACGCAAAATGCATAACGCATAATGCACAACGCATAACAAATACCGGAAACTCATAACGCCTAACGCATAACGGATCACGCATAACGCATAACGCATACTGCATAACGCATAACGCATAACGCATTACGCATAACGCATAACGCATAATGCACAACGCATAACGAATACCGCAAAACGTACAACGCCTAACGCATAACGCATAACGCATAACGCATAACGCATAACGCATAACGCATAACGCATAACGCATAACGCATAACGCATAACGCATAACGCATAACGCATAACGCATAACGCATAACGCATAACGCATAACGCATAACGCATAACGCATAACGCATAACGTATAACGCCTAACGCATAACGCATAAAGCATAACGCATAACGCATATCGCATATCGCATAACGCATAACGCATAACGCATAACGCATAATGCATAACGCATAATGCATAATGAATAACGCATAACGCAAAATGCATAACGCATAATGCACAACGCATAACGAATACCGCATAACGCATACTGCATAACGCATAACGCATAACGCATAATGCATAACGCAAAACGCATAATTCATAACGAATAACGTATAACGTATAACGCATAACGCATAACGCATAAACCATAACGCATAACGCATAACGCATAACGCATAACGCATAACGCATAACGCATAACGCATAACGCATAAAGCATAACGCATAACGCATAACGCATAACGCATAACTTTTAACGCATAACGCATAACGCATAACGCATAATGCACAACGCATAACGAATACCGCAAAACGCATAACGCCTAACGCATAACGCATAACGCATAACGCATAACGCATAACGCATATCGCATAACGCATAACGCATAACGCATAACGCATAACGCATAACGCATGTCGCATAACGCATAACGCATAACGCATAACGCATAACGTATAACGCATAACGCATAACGCATAATGCACAACGCATAACGAATACCGTAAAACGCATAACGCCTGACGCATAACGGATCACGCATAACGCATAAAGCATAACGCATAACGCTTAACGCATAACGTATAAGTCATAACTCATAACGGATAATGCATAACGCATAACGTATAACGTATAACGTATAACGCATAACGCATAACGCATAATGCACAACGCATAACGAATACCGTAAAACGCATAACGCCTGACGCATAACGGATCTCGCATAACGCATAAAGCATAACGCATAACGCTTAACGCATAACGTATAAGTCATAACGCATAACGCATAACGCATAATGCATATCGCATAACGCATAACGAACAACGCATAACGCATAACGCAAACGTATAACGCCCAACGCATAACGCATAACGCATAATGCACAACGCATAATGCACAACGCATAACGAATACCACATAACGTATAACGCAAAACGCATAACGCTTAACGCCTAACGCATAACGCATAACGCATTACGCATAACTTATAACTCATAACTCATAACGCTTAACGCATAACGCATAACGTATAACGCATAAAGCATAACGCATAACGGATAACGCATAACGCATAATGCATAACGCATAACGCAAAAGGCATAACGCATAACGCCTAACGCATAACGAATCACGCATAACGCATAACGCATAACGCATAACGTATGTCGCATAACGCATAACGCATAACGCACATCGCATAAAACATAACGCATAACGCATAACGCATAACGCATAACGCATAACGCATAACGCATAACGCATAACGCATAACGCATAACGCATAACGCATAACGCATAACGCATAACGTATAACGCACAACGCATAACGCATCACGAACAACGGATAACGCATAACGCATAAAGCATAACGCATAACGTATATCGCATAACGCATAACGCATGAAGCATTACGCATAAGCATATTGCATAAAACATAACGCATTACGCATAACGTACAACGTACAACGTATAACGCATAAAGCATAACGCATAACCCATAACGCATAACGCATAACGCATAACGCATAACGCATAACGCATAATCCATAACGCACAACGCATAGCGCATAACGCATAACGCATAACGCATAACGCATAAAGCATAACGCATAACGCATAACGCATAACGCATAACGCATAACGCATAACGCATTACGCATAACGCATAACGCATAACGCATAACGCATAACGCATAAAGTATAACACATAACGCATATCGCATTACGCATAACGCATAAATCATAACGCATAACGCATAACGCATAACGCATAACGCATAAAGCATAACGCATAATGCATAACGCATAACGCATAACGCATGACCCCTAACGCATAACGCAAAACGCATAACGCATAACGCATAACGCATAACGTATGTCGCATAACGCATAACGCATAACGCATAACGCATAAAGCCTAACTCATAACGCATAACGCATAACGCATAACGCATAACGCACACCGTATAACGCATAACGAATAACGCATAACGCATAAAGCATAACGCATAACGCATAAGGCATAACGCATAACGCATAACGCATAACGCATAACGCATAACGCATAACGCAAAACGCATAACGCATAACGCATAACGCATAACGCATAACGCATAACGCATAACGCATAACGCATAACGCATAACGCATATCGCATAACGCATAAATCATAACCCATAACGCACAACGCATAACGCATAATGCACAACGCATAACGAATACCGCAAAACGCATATCGCATAACGCATAACGCATAACGCATAACGCATAACGCATAACGCATAACGCATAACGCATAACGCATAAAGCCTAACTCATAACGCATAACGCATAACGCATAACTCATAACGCATAACGCATAACGCACACCGTATAACGCATAACGCATAACGCATAAAGCATAAAGCATAACGCATAACGCAAACGTATAACGCCCAACGGATAAAGCATAACGAACAACCCATAACGCATAATCCATAACGCATAACGCATAACGCATAACACATAACGCATAACGCATAACGCATAACGCATAGAGCATAAAGCATAACGCATACCGCATAACGCATAACGCAAACTTATAACGCACAACGCATAACGCATAACGCATAACGCATAACGCATAACGCATAACGCATAACGCATAACGCATTACGCATAACCCATAAAGTATAACACATAACGGATAACGCATAAAGTATAACACATAACGCATATCGCATTACGCATAACGCATAAATCATAACGCATAACGCATAACGCATAACGCATAACGCATAAAGCATAACGCATAATGCATAAAGCATAACGCATAACGCATAACGCATAACCCCTAACGCATAACGCATAACGCATAACGCATAACGTGTAACTCATAACGCATAACGCATAAAGCATAACGCATAACGCATAACGCATAACGCATAACGCATATTGCATAACGCATAACGCATAACGCAAACGTATAACGCACAACGCATAACGCATAAACCATAACCCATACCTCATAACGCATAACGCATAATGCACAACGCATAACGAACACCGGAAAACCCATAACGCCTAACGCATAACGGATCACGCATAACGCATAATGCATAACGCATAAAGCATAACGCATAACGCATAACGCATAACCCCTAACGCATAACGCATAACGCATAACGCATAACGCATAACGTATAACGCATAACGCATACCGTATAACGCATAACGCATAACGCAAACGTATAACGCACAACGCTTAACGCATAACGAACAACGGATAACGCATAACGCAATAACGCATAACGCATAACGCATAACGCATAACGCATAACGCATAACGCATAACCCATAAAGTATAACACATAACGGATAACGCATAAAGTATAACACATAACGCATATCGCATTACGCATAACGCATCACGCATAAAGCATAACGCATAACGCAAACTTATAACGCACAACGCATAACGCATAACGCATAACGCATAACGCATAACGCATAACGCATAACGCATAACGCATAACGCATAACGCATAACGCATAACGCATAACGCATAACGCATAACGTATAACGCACAACGCATAACGCATCACGAACAACGGATAACGCATAACGCATAAAGCATAACGCATAACGCATATCGCATAACGCATAACGCATGAAGCATTACGCATAAGCATATTGCATAAAACATAACGCATTACGCATAACGTACAACGTACAACGTATAACGCATAAAGCATAACGCATAACCCATAACGCATAACGCATAACGCATAACGCATAACGCATAACGCACACCGTATAACGCATAACGAATAACGCATAACGCATAAAGCATAACGCATAACGCATAACGCATAACGCAAACGTATAACGCCCAACGCATAAAGCATAACGAACAACCCATAACGCATAATCCATAACGCACAACGCATAGCGCATAACGCATAACGCATAACGCATAACGCATAACGCATAACGCATAACGCATAACGCATAACGCATAACGCATAACGCATAACGCATAACGCATAACGCATAACGCATATCGCATAACGCATAAATCATAACCCATAACGCACAACGCATAACGCATAATGCACAACGCATAACGAATACCGCAAAACGCATAACGCATAACGCATAACGCATAACGCATAACGCATAACGCATAACGCCTAACTCATAACGCATAACGCATAACGCATAACGCATAACTCATAACGCATAACGCATAACGCACACCGTATAACGCATAACGCATAACGCATAAAGCATAACGCATAACGCATAACGCATAACGCATAACGCATAACGCATAACGCATTACGCATAACGCATATCGCATTACGCATAACGCATCACGCATAACGCATAACGCATAACGCAAACTTATAACGCACAACGCATAACGCATAACGCATAACGCATAACGCATAACGCATAACGCACACCGTATAAC
Organism: Lasioglossum morio; assembly: GCA_916610235.2. NCBI lineage: Eukaryota > Metazoa > Arthropoda > Insecta > Hymenoptera > Halictidae > Lasioglossum > Lasioglossum morio. The sequence goes on along the minus strand of CAKAJA020000564.1, from coordinate 113,156 downwards.
GCATAACGCATAACGCATAAAGCATAACGCATAACGCATAACGCATAACGCATAACGCATAACGCATAACGCATTACGCATAACGCATATCGCATTACGCATAACGCATCACGCATAACGCATAACGCATAACGCAAACTTATAACGCACAACGCATAACGCATAACGCATAACGCATAACGCATAACGCATAACGCATAACGCATAACGCATAACGCATAACGCATAACGCATAACGCATAACGCATAACGCATAACGCATAACGCAAAACGCATAACGCATAACGCATAACGCATAACGCATAACGCATAACGCATAACGCCTAACTCATAACGCATAACGCATAACGCATAACGCATAACTCATAACGCATAACGCATAACGCACACCGTATAACGCATAACGCATAACGCATAAAGCATAACGCATAACGCATAACGCATAACGCATAACGCATAACGCATAACGCATTACGCATAACGCATATCGCATTACGCATAACGCATCACGCATAACGCATAACGCATAACGCAAACTTATAACGCACAACGCATAACGCATTACGCATAACGCATAACGCATAATGCACAACGCATAACGAATACCGCAAAACGTACAACGCCTAACGCATAACGCATAACGCATAACGCATAACGCATAACGCATAACGCATAACGCAAAATGCATAACGCATAATGCACAACGCATAATGAATACCGCATAACGCATACTGCATAACGCATAACGCATAACGCATAATGCATAACGCAAAACGCATAATTCATAACGAATAACGTATAACGTATAACGCATAACGCATAACGCATAAACCATAACGCATAAAGCATAACGCATAACGCATAACGCATAACGCATAACGCATAACGCATAAAGCATAACGCATAACGCATAACGCATAACGCATAACGCATAACGCATAACGCATAACGCATAACGGATAACGCATAACGCATAACGAATAAAGCATAACGCATAACGCATAACGCATAACGCATAACGCATAATGCACAACGCATAACGAATACCGCAAATCGCATAACGCCTAACGAATAACGCATAACGCATAACGCATAACGCATAACGCATAACGCATAACGCATAACGCATAACGCATAACGCATAACGCATAACGCATAACGCATAATGCACAACGCATAACGAATACCGCAAATCGCATAACGCCTAACGAATAACTGATCACGCATAACGCATAACACATAATGCATAACGCATAAAGCATAACGCATAACTTTTAACGCATAACGCATAACGCATAACGCATAATGCACAACGCATAACGAATACCGCAAAACGCATAACGCATAACGCATAACGCATAACGCATAACGCATAACGCATAACGCATAACGCATATCGCATAACGCATAACGCATAACGCATAACGCATAACGCATAACGCATGTCGCATAACGCATAACGCATAACGCATAACGCATAACGTATAACGTATAACGCATAATGCATAACGCATAATGCACAACGCATAACGAATACCGTAAAACGCATAACGCCTGACGCAGAACGGATCACGCATAACGCATAAAGCATAACGCATAACGCTTAACGCATAACGTATAAGTCATAACTCATAACGGATAATGCATAACGCATAACGCATAACACATAACGCAAAATGCATAACGCATAATGCACAACGCATAAAGAATACCGGAAACTCATAACGCAGAACGCATAACGGATCACGCATAACGCATAAAGCATACTGCATAACGCATAACGCATAACGCATAATGCACAACGCATAACGAATACCGCAAAACGCATAACGCATAACGGATCACGCATAACGCATACTGCATAACTTACAACTCATAACTCATAACGCATAACGCAAAACGCATAACGCCTCACGCATAACGGATCACGAATAACGCATAAAGCATAACGCATAACGCTTAACGCATAACGTATAACTCATAACCCATAACGCATAACGCATAACGCATAACACATAACGCAAAATGCATAACGCATAATGCACAACGCATAACAAATACCGGAAACTCATAACGCCTAACGCATAACGGATCACGCATAACGCATAACGCATACTGCATAACGCATAACGCATAACGCATTACGCATAACGCATAACGCATAATGCACAACGCATAACGAATACCGCAAAACGTACAACGCCTAACGCATAACGCATAACGCATAACGCATAACGCATAACGCATAACGCATAACGCATAACGCATAACGCATAACGCATAACGCATAACGCATAACGCATAACGCATAACGCATAACGCATAACGCATAACGCATAACGCATAACGTATAACGCCTAACGCATAACGCATAAAGCATAACGCATAACGCATATCGCATATCGCATAACGCATAACGCATAACGCATAACGCATAATGCATAACGCATAATGCATAATGAATAACGCATAACGCAAAATGCATAACGCATAATGCACAACGCATAACGAATACCGCATAACGCATACTGCATAACGCATAACGCATAACGCATAATGCATAACGCAAAACGCATAATTCATAACGAATAACGTATAACGTATAACGCATAACGCATAACGCATAAACCATAACGCATAACGCATAACGCATAACGCATAACGCATAACGCATAACGCATAACGCATAAAGCATAACGCATAACGCATAACGCATAACGCATAACTTTTAACGCATAACGCATAACGCATAACGCATAATGCACAACGCATAACGAATACCGCAAAACGCATAACGCCTAACGCATAACGCATAACGCATAACGCATAACGCATAACGCATATCGCATAACGCATAACGCATAACGCATAACGCATAACGCATAACGCATGTCGCATAACGCATAACGCATAACGCATAACGCATAACGTATAACGCATAACGCATAACGCATAATGCACAACGCATAACGAATACCGTAAAACGCATAACGCCTGACGCATAACGGATCACGCATAACGCATAAAGCATAACGCATAACGCTTAACGCATAACGTATAAGTCATAACTCATAACGGATAATGCATAACGCATAACGTATAACGTATAACGTATAACGCATAACGCATAACGCATAATGCACAACGCATAACGAATACCGTAAAACGCATAACGCCTGACGCATAACGGATCTCGCATAACGCATAAAGCATAACGCATAACGCTTAACGCATAACGTATAAGTCATAACGCATAACGCATAACGCATAATGCATATCGCATAACGCATAACGAACAACGCATAACGCATAACGCAAACGTATAACGCCCAACGCATAACGCATAACGCATAATGCACAACGCATAATGCACAACGCATAACGAATACCACATAACGTATAACGCAAAACGCATAACGCTTAACGCCTAACGCATAACGCATAACGCATTACGCATAACTTATAACTCATAACTCATAACGCTTAACGCATAACGCATAACGTATAACGCATAAAGCATAACGCATAACGGATAACGCATAACGCATAATGCATAACGCATAACGCAAAAGGCATAACGCATAACGCCTAACGCATAACGAATCACGCATAACGCATAACGCATAACGCATAACGTATGTCGCATAACGCATAACGCATAACGCACATCGCATAAAACATAACGCATAACGCATAACGCATAACGCATAACGCATAACGCATAACGCATAACGCATAACGCATAACGCATAACGCATAACGCATAACGCATAACGCATAACGCATAACGCATAACGCATAACGTATAACGCACAACGCATAACGCATCACGAACAACGGATAACGCATAACGCATAAAGCATAACGCATAACGTATATCGCATAACGCATAACGCATGAAGCATTACGCATAAGCATATTGCATAAAACATAACGCATTACGCATAACGTACAACGTACAACGTATAACGCATAAAGCATAACGCATAACCCATAACGCATAACGCATAACGCATAACGCATAACGCATAACGCACACCGTATAACGCATAACGAATAACGCATAACGTATAAAGCATAACGCATAACGCATAACGCATAACGCAAACGTATAACGCCCAACGCATAAAGCATAACGAACAACCCATAACGCATAATCCATAACGCACAACGCATAGCGCATAACGCATAACGCATAACGCATAACTCATAACGCATAACGCATAACGCATAACGCATAACGCATAACGCATAACGCATAACGCATAACGCATATCGCATAACGCATAAATCATAACCCATAACGCACAACGCATAACGCATAATGCACAACGCATAACGAATACCGCAAAACGCATAACGCATAACGCATAACGCATAACGCATAACGCATAACGCATAACGCCTAACTCATAACGCATAACGCATAACGCATAACGCATAACTCATAACGCATAACGCATAACGCACACCGTATAACGCATAACGCATAACGCATAAAGCATAACGCATAACGCATAACGCATAACGCATAACGCATAACGCATAACGCATTACGCATAACGCATAACGCATAACGCATAACGCATAACGCATAAAGTATAACACATAACGCATATCGCATTACGCATAACGCATAAATCATAACGCATAACGCATAACGCATAACGCATAACGCATAAAGCATAACGCATAATGCATAACGCATAACGCATAACGCATGACCCCTAACGCATAACGCAAAACGCATAACGCATAACGCATAACGCATAACGTATGTCGCATAACGCATAACGCATAACGCATAACGCATAAAGCCTAACTCATAACGCATAACGCATAACGCATAACGCATAACGCACACCGTATAACGCATAACGAATAACGCATAACGCATAAAGCATAACGCATAACGCATAAGGCATAACGCATAACGCATAACGCATAACGCATAACGCATAACGCATAACGCAAAACGCATAACGCATAACGCATAACGCATAACGCATAACGCATAACGCATAACGCATAACGCATAACGCATAACGCATATCGCATAACGCATAAATCATAACCCATAACGCACAACGCATAACGCATAATGCACAACGCATAACGAATACCGCAAAACGCATATCGCATAACGCATAACGCATAACGCATAACGCATAACGCATAACGCATAACGCATAACGCATAACGCATAAAGCCTAACTCATAACGCATAACGCATAACGCATAACTCATAACGCATAACGCATAACGCACACCGTATAACGCATAACGCATAACGCATAAAGCATAAAGCATAACGCATAACGCATAACGCACACCGTATAACGCATAACGCATAACGCATAAAGCATAAAGCATAACGCATAACGCAAACGTATAACGCCCAACGGATAAAGCATAACGAACAACCCATAACGCATAATCCATAACGCATAACGCATAACGCATAACGCAAACTTATAACGCACAACGCATAACGCATAACGCATAACGCATAACGCATAACGCATAACGCATAACGCATAACGCATTACGCATAACCCATAAAGTATAACACATAACGGATAACGCATAAAGTATAACACATAACGCATATCGCATTACGCATAACGCATAAATCATAACGCATAACGCATAACGCATAACGCATAACGCATAAAGCATAACGCATAATGCATAAAGCATAACGCATAACGCATAACGCATAACCCCTAACGCATAACGCATAACGCATAACGCATAACGTGTAACTCATAACGCATAACGCATAAAGCATAACGCATAACGCATAACGCATAACGCATAACGCATATTGCATAACGCATAACGCATAACGCAAACGTATAACGCACAACGCATAACGCATAAACCATAACCCATACCTCATAACGCATAACGCATAATGCACAACGCATAACGAACACCGGAAAACCCATAACGCCTAACGCATAACGGATCACGCATAACGCATAATGCATAACGCATAAAGCATAACGCATAACGCATAACGCATAACCCCTAACGCATAACGCATAACGCATAACGCATAACGCATAACGTATAACGCATAACGCATACCGTATAACGCATAACGCATAACGCAAACGTATAACGCACAACGCTTAACGCATAACGAACAACGGATAACGCATAACGCAATAACGCATAACGCATAACGCATAACGCATAACGCATAACGCATAACGCATAACCCATAAAGTATAACACATAACGGATAACGCATAAAGTATAACACATAACGCATATCGCATTACGCATAACGCATCACGCATAAAGCATAACGCATAACGCAAACTTATAACGCACAACGCATAACGCATAACGCATAACGCATAACGCATAACGCATAACGCATAACGCATAACGCATAACGCATAACGCATAACGCATAACGCATAACGCATAACGCATAACGCATAACGTATAACGCACAACGCATAACGCATCACGAACAACGGATAACGCATAACGCATAAAGCATAACGCATAACGCATATCGCATAACGCATAACGCATGAAGCATTACGCATAAGCATATTGCATAAAACATAACGCATTACGCATAACGTACAACGTACAACGTATAACGCATAAAGCATAACGCATAACCCATAACGCATAACGCATAACGCATAACGCATAACGCATAACGCACACCGTATAACGCATAACGAATAACGCATAACGCATAAAGCATAACGCATAACGCATAACGCATAACGCAAACGTATAACGCCCAACGCATAAAGCATAACGAACAACCCATAACGCATAATCCATAACGCACAACGCATAGCGCATAACGCATAACGCATAACGCATAACGCATAACGCATAACGCATAACGCATAACGCATAACGCATAACGCATAACGCATAACGCATAACGCATAACGCATAACGCATATCGCATAACGCATAAATCATAACCCATAACGCACAACGCATAACGCATAATGCACAACGCATAACGAATACCGCAAAACGCATAACGCATAACGCATAACGCATAACGCATAACGCATAACGCATAACGCCTAACTCATAACGCATAACGCATAACGCATAACGCATAACTCATAACGCATAACGCATAACGCACACCGTATAACGCATAACGCATAACGCATAAAGCATAACGCATAACGCATAACGCATAACGCATAACGCATAACGCATAACGCATAACGCATTACGCATAACGCATATCGCATTACGCATAACGCATCACGCATAACGCATAACGCATAACGCAAACTTATAACGCACAACGCATAACGCATAACGCATAACGCATAACGCATAACGCATAACGCATAACGCATAACGCATAACGCATAACGCATAACGCATAACGCATAACGCATAACGCATAACGCATAACGCATAACGCATAACGCATAACGCATAACGCATAACGCATAACGTATAACGCACAACGCATAACGCATCACGAACAACGGATAACGCATAACGCATAAAGCATAAGGCATAACGCATATCGCATAACGCATAACGCATGAAGCATTACGCATAAGCATATTGCATAAAACATAACGCATTACGCATAACGTACAACGTACAACGTATAACGCATAAAGCATAACGCATAACCCATAACGCATAACGCATAACGCATAACGCATAACGCATAACACACACCGTATAACGCATAACGAATAACGCATAACGCATAAAGCATAACGCATAACGCATAACGCATAACGCAAACGTATAACGCCCAACGCATAAAGCATAACGAACAACCCATAACGCATAATCCATAACGCACAACGCATAGCGCATAACGCATAACGCATAACGCATAACGCATAACGCATAACGCATAACGCATAACGCATAACGCATAACGCATAACGCATAACGCATAACGCATAACGCATATCGCATAACGCATAAATCATAACCCATAACGCACAACGCATAACGCATAATGCACAACGCATAACGAATACCGCAAAACGCATAACGCATAACGCATAACGCATAACGCATAACGCATAACGCATAACGCATAACGCCTAACTCATAACGCATAACGCATAACGCATAACGCATAACTCATAACGCATAACGCATAACGCACACCGTATAACGCATAACGCATAACGCATAAAGCATAACGCATAACGCATAACGCATAACGCATAACGCATAACGCATAACGCATTACGCATAACGCATAACGCATAACGCATAACGCATAACGCATAAAGTATAACACATAACGCATATCGCATTACGCATAACGCATAAATCATAACGCATAACGCATAACGCATAACGCATAACGCATAAAGCATAACGCATAATGCATAACGCATAACGCATAACGCATGACCCCTAACGCATAACGCAAAACGCATAACGCATAACGCATAACGCATAACGTATGTCGCATAACGCATAACGCATAACGCACATCGCATAAAACATAACGCATAACGCATAACGTATAACGTATAACGCACAACGCATAACGCATAACGCATAACGCATAACGTATGTCGCATTACGCATAACGCATAACGCATAACGCATAAAGCATAACGCATAACGCATAACGCATAACGCATAACGCATAACGCATAACGCATAACGCATAACGCATAACCCATAACGCATAACGCAAAACGCATAACACATAACGCATAACGCACATCGCATAAAACATAACGCATAACGCATAACGCAAACGTATAACGCACAACGCATAACGCATAACGCATAATGCATAACGCATAACGCATAACGAACAACGCATAACGCATAACGCAAACGTATAACGCCCAACGCATAACGCATAACGCATAATGCACAACGCATAATGCACAACGCATAACGAATACCGCATAACGTATAACGCAAAACGCATAACGCTTAACGCCTAACGCATAACGCATAACGCATTACGCATAACTTATAACTCATAACTCATAACGCATAACGCATAACGCATAACGTATAACGCATATAGCATAACGCATAACGGATAACGCATAACGCATAATGCATAACGCATAACGCATAACGCAAAAGGCATAACGCATAACGCCTAACGCATAACGAATCACGCATAACGCATAACGCATAACGCATAACGCATAACGCATAACCCATAACGCATAAAGCATAACGCATAAAGCATAACACATCACGCATAACACATAACGCATAACGCACATCGCATAAAACATAACGCATAACGCATAACGTATAACGTATAACGCACAACGCATAACGCATAACGCATAACGCATAACGTATGTCGCATAACGCATAACGGATAACGCATAACGCATAAAGCATAACGCATAACGCATAACGCATAACGCATAACGCATAACGCATAACGCATAACGCAAAAGGCATAACGCATAACGCCTAACGCATAACGAATCACGCATAACGCATAACGCATAACGCATAACGTATGTCGCATAACGCATAACGCATAACGCACATCGCATAAAACATAACGCATAACGCATAACGTATAACGTATAACGCACAACGCATAACGCATAACGCATAACGCATAACGTATGTCGCATTACGCATAACGCATAACGCATAACGCATAAAGCATAACGCATAACGCATAACGCATAACGCATAACGCATAACGCATAACGCATAACGCATAACGCATAACGCATAACCCATAACGCATAACGCAAAACGCATAACACATAACGCATAACGCACATCGCATAAAACATAACGCATAACGCATAACGCAAACGTATAACGCACAACGCATAACGCATAACGCATAATGCATAACGCATAACGCATAACGAACAACGCATAACGCATAACGCAAACGTATAACGCCCAACGCATAACGCATAACGCATAATGCACAACGCATAATGCACAACGCATAACGAATACCGCATAACGTATAACGCAAAACGCATAACGCTTAACGCCTAACGCATAACGCATAACGCATTACGCATAACTTATAACTCATAACTCATAACGCATAACGCATAACGCATAACGTATAACGCATAAAGCATAACGCATAACGGATAACGCATAACGCATAATGCATAACGCAAAACGCAAAAGGCATAACGCATAACGCCTAACGCATAACGAATCACGCATAACGCATAACGCATAACGCATAACGCATAACGCATAACCCATAACGCATAAAGCATAACGCATAAAGCATAACGCATAACGCATAACGCATAACGCATAACGCATAACGCATAACGCATAACGCATATCGCATAACACATAACGCATAACCCATAACGCATAACGCATAAGGCATAACGCATAACGTTAACGCATAACGCATAACGCCTAACGCATAACGGATCACGCATAACGCATAAAGCATAACGCATAACGCATAACGCATAACGCATAAAGCATTACGCATAAGCATATTGCATAAAACATAACGCATTACGCATAACGTACAACGTATAACGCATAACGCATAACGCATAACGCATAACGCATAACGCATAACGCATAACGCATAACGCATAACGCATAACGCATAACGCATAACGCATAACGCATATCGCATAACACATAACGCATAACGCATAATGCATAACGCATAAGGCATAACGCATTACGCATAACTTATAACTCATAACTCATAACGAATAACGCAAAACGCAAAATGAATAACGCATAAAGCATAACGCATAACCCATTACCCTTAACGCATAACGCATAACGCATAATGCACAACGCATAACGAATACCGCATAACGCATAACGCATAACGCATATCGCATAACGCATAAATCATAACCCATAACGCACAACGCATAACGCATAATGCACAACGCATAACGAATACCGCAAAACGCATAACGCATAACGCATAACGCATAACGCATAACGCATAACGCATAAAGCCTAACTCATAACGCATAACGCATAACGCATAACGCATAACGCACACCGTATAACGCATAACGAATAACGCATAACGCATAAAGCATAACGCATAACGCATAAGGCATAAGGCATAACGCATAACGCATAACGCATAACGCATAACGCATAACGCAAAACGCATAACGCATAACGCATAACGCATAACGCATAACGCATAACGCATAACGCATAACGCATAAAGCATAACGCATATCGCATAACGCATAAATCATAACCCATAACGCACAACGCATAACGCATAATGCACAACGCATAACGAATACCGCAAAACGCATATCGCATAACGCATAACGCATAACGCATAACGCATAACGCATAACGCATAACGCATAAAGCCTAACTCATAACGCATAACGCATAACGCATAACTCATAACGCATAACGCATAACGCACACCGTATAACGCATAACGCATAACGCATAAAGCATAAAGCATAACGCATAACGCATAACGCAAACGTATAACGCCCAACGGATAAAGCATAACGAACAACCCATAACGCATAATCCATAACGCATAACGCATAACGCATAACACATAACGCATAACGCATAACGCATAACGCATAGAGCATAAAGCATAACGCATACCGCATAACGCATAACGCAAACTTATAACGCACAACGCATAACGCATAACGCATAACGCATAACGCATAACGCATAACGCATAACGCATAACGCATAACGCATAACGCATAACGCATAACGCATAACGCATAACGCATAACGCATTACGCATAACCCATAAAGTATAACACATAACGGATAACGCATAAAGTATAACACATAACGCATATCGCATTACGCATAACGCATAAATCATAACGCATAACGCATAACGCCTAACGCATAACGCATAAAGCATAACGCATAATGCATAAAGCATAACGCATAACGCATAACGCATAACCCCTAACGCATAACGCATAACGCATAACGCATAACGTGTAACTCATAACGCATAACGCATAAAGCATAACGCATAACGCATAACGCATAACGCATAACCCATAAAGTATAACACATAACGGATAACGCATAAAGTATAACACATAACGCATATCGCATTACGCATAACGCATCACGCATAACGCATAACGCATAACGCATAACGCAAACTTATAACGCACAACGCATAACGCATAACGCATAACGCATAACGCATAACGCATAACGCATAACGCATAACGCATAACGCATAACGCATAACGCATAACGCATAACGCATAACGCATAACGCATAACGCATAACGCATAACGCATAACGTATAACGCACAACGCATAACGCATCACGAACAACGGATAACGCATAACGCATAAAGCATAACGCATAACGCATATCGCATAACGCATAACGCATGAAGCATTACGCATAAGCATATTGCATAAAACATAACGCATTACGCATAACGTACAACGTACAACGTATAACGCATAAAGCATAACGCATAACCCATAACGCATAACGCATAACGCATAACGCATAACGCACACCGTATAACGCATAACGAATAACGCATAACGCATAAAGCATAACGCATAACGCATAACGCATAACGCATAACGCAAACGTATAACGCCCAACGCATAAAGCATAACGAACAACCCATAACGCATAATCCATAACGCACAACGCATAGCGCATAACGCATAACGCATAACGCATAACGCATAACGCATAACGCATAAAGCATAACGCATAACGCATAACGCATAACGCATAACGCATAACGCATAACGCATAACGCATAACGCATATCGCATAACGCATAAATCATAACCCATAACGCACAACGCATAACGCATAATGCACAACGCATAACGAATACCGCAAAACGCATAACGCATAACGCATAACGCATAACGCATAACGCATAACGCATAACGCCTAACTCATAACGCATAACGCATAACGCATAACGCATAACTCATAACGCATAACGCATAACGAACACCGTATAACGCATAACGCATAACGCATAAAGCATAACGCATAACGCATAACGCATAACGCATAACGCATATCGCATAACGCATTACGCATAACGCATAACGCATAACGCATAACGCATAACGCATAAAGTATAACACATAACGCATATCGCATTACGCATAACGCATAAATCATAACGCATAACGCATAACGCATAACGCATAACGCATAAAGCATAACGCATAATGCATAACGCATAACGCATAACGCATGACCCCTAACGCATAACGCAAAACGCATAACGCATAACGCATAACGTGTAACTCATAACGTATAAAGCATAACGCATAACGCATAACGCATAACGCATAACGCATAACGCATAAAGCATAACGCATAACGCATAACGTATAACGCACAACGCATAACGCATCACGAACAACGGATAACGCATAACGCATAAAGCATAACGCATAACGCATAACGCATAACGCATAACGCATAACGCATAACGCATAACGCATAACGCATAACGTATAACGCACAACGCATAACGCATCACGAACAACGGATAACGCATAACGCATAAAGCATAACGCATAACGCATATCGCATAACGCATAACGCATGAAGCATTACGCATAAGCATATTGCATAAAACATAACGCATTACGCATAACGTACAACGTACAACGTATAACGCATAAAGCATAACGCATAACCCATAACGCATAACGCATAACGCATAACGCATAACGCATAACGCACACCGTATAACGCATAACGAATAACGCATAACGCATAAAGCATAACGCATAACGCATAACGCATAACGCAAACGTATAACGCCCAACGCATAAAGCATAACGAACAACCCATAACGCATAATCCATAACGCACAACGCATAGCGCATAACGCATAACGCATAACGCATAACGCATAACGCATAACGCATAACGCATAACGCATAACGCATAACGCATAACGCATAACGCATAACGCATAACGCATAACGCATATCGCATAACGCATAAATCATAACCCATAACGCACAACGCATAACGCATAATGCACAACGCATAACGAATACCGCAAAACGCATAACGCATAACGCATAACGCATAACGCATAACGCATAACGCATAACGCCTAACTCATAACGCATAACGCATAACGCATAACGCATAACTCATAACGCATAACGCATAACGCACACCGTATAACGCATAACGCATAACGCATAAAGCATAACGCATAACGCATAACGCATAACGCATAACGCATAACGCATAACGCATAACGCATAACGCATAACGCATAACGCATAACGCATAACGCATAAAGTATAACACATAACGCATATCGCATTACGCATAACGCATAAATCATAACGCATAACGCATAACGCATAACGCATAACGCATAAAGCATAACGCATAATGCATAACGCATAACGCATAACGCATGACCCCTAACGCATAACGCAAAACGCATAACGCATAACGCATAACGTGTAACTCATAACGTATAAAGCATAACGCATAACGCATAACGCATAACGCATAACGCATAACGCATAAAGCATAACGCATAACGCATAACGTATAACGCACAACGCATAACGCATCACGAACAACGGATAACGCATAACGCATAAAGCATAACGCATAACGCATAACGCAAACTTATAACGCACAACGCATAACGCATAACGCATAACGCATAACGCATAACGCATAACGCATAACGCATAACGCATAACGCATAACGCATAACGCATAACGCATAACGCATAACGCATAACGCATTACGCATAACACATAAAGTATAACACATAACGCATAACGCATAAAGTATAACACATAACGCATAACGCATTACGCATAACGCATCACGCATAACGCATAACGCATAACGCATAACGCATAACGCATAACGCATAACGCATAACGCATAACGCATAACGCATAACGCATAACGCATAACGCATAACGCATAACGCATAACGCATTACGCATAACGCATAACGCATAACGCATAACGCATAACGCATAACGCATAACGCATAACTCATAACGCATAACGCATAACGCATAACACATAACGAATACCGCAAAACGCATAACGCATAACGCATAACGCATAACGCATAACGCATAACGCATTACGCATAACGCATAACGCATAACGCATAACGCATAAAGTATAACACATAACGCATATCGCATTACGCATAACGCATAAATCATAACGCATAACGCATAACGCATAACGCATAACGCATAAAGCATAACGCATAATGCATAACGCATAACGCATAACGCATGACCCCTAACGCATAACGCAAAACGCATAACGCATAACGCATAACGTGTAACTCATAACGTATAAAGCATAACGCATAACGCATAACGCATAACGCATAACGCATAACGCATAAAGCATAACGCATACGCATAACGTATAACGCACAACGCATAACGCATCACGAACAACGGATAACGCATAACGCATAAAGCATAACGCATAACGCATAACGCATAACGCAAACTTATAACGCACAACGCATAACGCATAACGCATAACGCATAACGCATAACGCATAACGCATAACGCATAACGCATAACGCATAACGCATAACGCATAACGCATAACGCATAACGCATTACGCATAACACATAAAGTATAACACATAACGCATAACGCATAAAGTATAACACATAACGCATAACGCATAACGCATAACGCATAACGCATAACGCCTAACTCATAACGCATAACGCATAACGCATAACGCATAACTCATAACGCATAACGCATAACGCACACCGTATAACGCATAACGCATAACGCATAAAGCATAAAGCATAACGCATAACGCATAACGCAAACGTATAACGCCCAACGGATAAAGCATAACGAAGAACCCATAACGCATAATCCATAACGCATAACGCATAACGCATAACGCATAACGCATAACGCATTACGCATAACGCATAACGCATAACGCATAACGCATAAAGTATAACACATAACGCATATCGCATTACGCATAACGCATAACGCATAAAGTATAACACATAACGCATATCGCATTACGCATAACGCATAACGCATAACGCATAACGCATAACGCATAACTCATAACGCATAACGCATAACGCACACCGTATAACGCATAACGCATAACGCATAAAGCATAAAGCATAACGCATAACGCATTACGCAAACGTATAACGCCCAACGGATAAAGCATAACGAAGAACCCATAACGCATAATCCATAACGCATAACGCATAACGCATAACGCATAACGCATAACGCATAACGCATAACGCATTACGCATAACGCATAACGTACAACGTATACGCATAACGCATAACGCATATCGCATAACGCATAACGCATAACGCATAACGCATAACACATAACGCATAACGCATAACGCATATCGCATAACACATAACGCATAACGCATAATGCATAACGCATAAGGCATAACGCATTACGCATAACTTATAACTCATAACTCATAACGAATAACGCATAACGCATTACGCATAACGCATAACGCATAACGCATAACGCATAAAGTATAACACATAACGCATATCGCATTACGCATAACGCATAAATCATAACGCATAACGCATAACGCATAACGCATAACGCATAAAGCATAACGCATAATGCATAACGCATAACGCATAACGCATAACCCCTAACGCATAACGCATAACGCACACCGTATAACGCATAACGCATAACGCATAAAGCATAACGCATAACGCATAACGCATAACGCATAACGCATAACGCATAACGCATTACGCATAACGCATAACGCATAACGCATAACGCATAAAGTATAACACATAACGCATATCGCATTACGCATAACGCATAAATCATAACGCATAACGCATAACGCATAACGCATAACGCATAACGCATAAAGCATAACGCATAACGCATAACGCATATCGCATAACGCATAACGCATAACGCATAACGCATAACACATAACGCATAACGCATAACGCATATCGCATAACACATAACGCATAACGCATAATGCATAACGCATAAGGCATAACGCATTACGCATAACTTATAACTCATAACTCATAACGAATAACGCATAACGCATTACGCATAACGCATAACGCATAACGCATAACGCATAACGCATAAAGTATAACACATAACGCATATCGCATTACGCATAACGCATAAATCATAACGCATAACGCATAACGCATAACGCATAACGCATAAAGCATAACGCATAATGCATAACGCATAACGCATAACGCATAACCCCTAACGCATAACGCATAACGCACACCGTATAACGCATAACGCATAACGCATAAAGCATAACGCATAACGCATAACGCATAACGCATAACGCATAACGCATAACGCATTACGCATAACGCATAACGCATAACGCATAACGCATAACGCATAAAGTATAACACATAACGCATATCGCATTACGCATAACGCATAAATCATAACGCATAACGCATAACGCATAACGCATAACGCATAACGCATAAAGCATAACGCATAATGCATAACGCATAACGCATAACGCATGACCCCTAACGCATAACGCATAACGCATAACGCATAACGCATAACGTGTAACTCATAACGTATAAAGCATAACGCATAACGCATAACGCATAACGCATAACGCATAACGCATAACGCATAAAGCATAACGCATAACGCATAACGTATAACGCACAACGCATAACGCATCACGAACAACGGATAACGCATAACGCATAAAGCATAACGCATAACGCATAACGCATAACGCAAACTTATAACGCACAACGCATAACGCATAACGCATAACGCATAACGCATAACGCATAACGCATAACGCATAACGCATAACGCATAACGCATAACGCATAACGCATAACGCATAACGCATAACGCATAACGCTTAACGTATAACGCATTACGCATAACCCATAAAGTATAACACATAACGCATAACGCATAAAGTATAACACATAACGCATAACGCATTACGCATAACGCATCACGCATAACGCATAACGCATAACGCATAACGCATAACGCATAACGCATAACGCATAACGCATAACGCATAACGCATAACGCATAACGCATAACGCATAACGCATAACGCATAACGCATAACGCATAACGCATAACGCATTACGCATAACGCATAACGCATAACGCATAACGCATAACGCATAACGCATAACTCATAACGCATAACGCATAACGCATAACGCATAACGCATAACGCATAACTCATAACGCATAACGCATAACGCACACCGTATAACGCATAACGCATAACGCATAAAGCATAAAGCATAACGCATAACGCATAACGCAAACGTATAACGCCCAACGGATAAACCATAACGAAGAACCCATAACGCATAATCCATAACGCATAACGCATAACGCATAACGCATAACGCATAACGCATAACGCATTACGCATAACGCATAACGCATAACGCACAACGCATAACGCATAAAGTATAACACATAACGCATATCGCATTACGCATAACGCATAACGCATAACGCATAACGGATAACGCATAACTCATAACGCATAACGCATAACGCACACCGTATAACGCATAACGCATAACGCATAAAGCATAAAGCATAACGCATAACGCATAACGCAACCGTATAACGCCCAACGGATAAAGCATAACGAAGAACCCATAACGCATAATCCATAACGCATAACGCATAACGCATAACGCATAACGCATAACGCATAACGCATAACGCATAACGCATTACGCATAACGCATAACGTACAACGTATACGCATAACGCATAACGCATATCGCATAACGCATAACGCATAACGCATAACGCATAACACATAACGCATAACGCATAAAGTATAACACATAACGCATATCGCATTACGCATAACGCATAAATCATAACGCATAACGCATAACGCATAACGCATAACGCATAAAGCATAACGCATAATGCATAACGCATAACGCATAACGCATAACCCCTAACGCATAACGCATAACGCATAACGCATAACGCATAACGTGTAACTCATAACGTATAAAGCATAACGCATAACGCATAACGCATAACGCATAACGCATAACGCATAAAGCATAACGCATAACGCATAACGTATAACGCACAACGCATAACGCATCACGAACAACGGATAACGCATAACGCATAAAGCATAACGCATAACGCATAACGCATAACGCAAACTTATAACGCACAACGCATAACGCATAACGCATAACGCATAACGCATAACGCATAACGCATAACGCATAACGCATAACGCATAACGCATAACGCATAACGCATAACGCATAACGCATAACGCATAACGCATAACGCATAACGCATTACGCATAACCCATAAAGTATAACACATAACGCATAACGCATAAAGTATAACACATAACGCATAACGCATTACGCATAACGCATCACGCATAACGCATAACGCATAACGCATAACGCATAACGCATAACGCATAACGCATAACGCATAACGCATAACGCATAACGCATAACGCATAACGCATAACGCATAACGCATTACGCATAACGCATAACGCATAACGCATAACGCATAACGCATAACGCATAACTCATAACGCATAACGCATAACGCACACCGTATAACGCATAACGCATAACGCATAACGCATAAAGCATAAAGCATAACGCATAACGCATAACGCAAACGTATAACGCCCAACGGATAAAGCATAACGAAGAACCCATAACGCATAATCCATAACGCATAACGCATAACGCATAACGCATAACGCATAACGCATAACGCATAACGCATAACGCATAACGCATAACGCATAACGCATAACGCATTACGCATAACGCATAACGTACAACGTATACGCATAACGCATAACGCATAACGCATAACGCATAACGCATAACGCATAACGCATAACGCATAACACATAACGCATAACGCATAACGCATATCGCATAACACATAACGCATAACGCATAATGCATAACGCATAAGGCATAACGCATTACGCATAACTTATAACTCATAACTCATAACGAATAACGCAAAACGCAAAATGAATAACGCATAAAGCATAACGCATAACCCATTACCCTTAACGCATAACGCATAACGCATAATGCACAACGCATAACGAATACCGCAAAACGCATAACGCATAATGCATAACGCATAACGCATAACTCATAACGCATAACGCATAACGCATAACGCATAACGCATAACGCATAACGCATAACGCATTACGCACACCGTATAACGCATAACGAATAACGCATAACGCATAAAGCATAACGCATAACGCATAACGCATAACGCATAACGCAAACGTATAACGCCCAACGCATAAAGCATAACGAACAACCCATAACGCATAATCCATAACGCACAACGCATAGCGCATAACGCACAACGCATAACGCATAACGCATAACGCATAACGCATAACGCATAACGCATAACGCATAACGCATAACGCATAACGCATAACGCATAAAGCATAACGCATAATGCATAAAGCATAACGCATAACGCATAACGCATAACCCCTAACGCATAATGCATAACGCATAACGCATAACGCATAACGTGTAACTCATAACGCATAAAGCATAACGCATAACGCATAACGCATAACGCATAACGCATATCGCATAACGCATAACGCATAACGCATAATGCACAACGCATAACGAACACCGGAAAACCCATAACGCCTAACGCATAACGGATCACGCATAACGCATAATGCATAACGCATAAAGCATAACGCATAACGCATAACGCATAACCCCTAACGCATAACGCATAACGCATAACGCATAACGTGTAACTCATAACGCATAACGCATAAAGCATAACGCATAACGCATAACGCATAACGCATAACGCATAACGCATATCGCATAACGCATAACGCATAACGTATAACGCATAACGCATACCGTATAACGCATAACGCATAACGCATAACGCAAACGTATAACGCACAACGCTTAACGCATAACGAACAACGGATAACGCATAACGCATAACGCATAACGAATACCGCAAAACGTATATCGCCTGACACATAACGGATCATGCATAACGCATAACGCATAACGTATAACGCATAACGCATAACGCATAACGCATAACGCATAACGCATAACTCATAACGCATAACGCATAACGCATAACGCATAACGCATAACGCATAACGCATAACGCATAACGCATAACGCATTACGCATAACCCATAAAGTATAACACATAACGCATAACGCATAAAGTATAACACATAACGCATAACGCATAACGCATATCGCATAACGCATAACGCATAACGTATAACGCATAACGCATAACGCATAACGTGTAACTCATAACGCATAACGCAAACGTATAACGCACAACGCTTAACGCATAACGAACAACGGATAACGCATAACGCATAACGCTTAACGAATACCGCAAAACGTATATCGCCTGACACATAACGGATCATGCATAACGCATAACGCATAACGTATAACGCATAACGCATAACGCATAACGCATAACGCATAACGCATAACGCATAACGTGTAACTCATAACGCATAACGCATAAAGCATAACGCATAACGCATAACGCATAACGCATAACGCATAACGCATAACGCATATCGCATAACGCATAACGCATAACGCATAACGCATTACGCATAAAGCATAACGCATAACGCATAACGCATAACCCCTAACGCATAATGCATAACGCATAACGCATAACGCATAACGTGTAACTCATAACGCATAAAGCATAACGCATAACGCATAACGCATAACGCATAACGCATATCGCATAACGCATAACGCATAACGCATAATGCACAACGCATAACGAACACCGGAAAACCCATAACGCCTAACGCATAACGGATCACGCATAACGCATAATGCATAACGCATAAAGCATAACGCATAACGCATAACGCATAACCCCTAACGCATAACGCATAACGCATAACGCATAACGTGTAACTCATAACGCATAACGCATAAAGCATAACGCATAACGCATAACGCATAACGCATAACGCATAACGCATATCGCATAACGCATAACGCATAACGTATAACGCATAACGCATACCGTATAACGCATAACGCATAACGCATAACGCATAACGCATAACGCATAACGCATAACGCATAATGCATAACGCATAAAGCATAACGCATAACGCATAACGCATAACCCCTAACGCATAACGCATAACGCATAACGCATAACGCATAACGTGTAACTCATAACGCATAACGCATAAAGCATAACGCATAACGCATAACGCATAACGCATAACGCATAACGCATAACGCATATCGCATAACGCATAACGCATAACGCATAACGCATTACGCATAACCCATAAAGTATAACACATAACGCATAACGCATAAAGTATAACACATAACGCATAACGCATAACGCATATCGCATAACGCATAACGCATAACGTATAACGCATAACGCATAACGCATAACGTGTAACTCATAACGCATAACGCAAACGTATAACGCACAACGCATAACGCATAACGAACAACGGATAACGCATAACGCATAACGCTTAACGAATACCGCAAAACGTATATCGCCTGACACATAACGGATCATGCATAACGCATAACGCATAACGTATAACGCATAACGCATAACGCATAACGCATAACGCATAACGCATAACTCATAACGCATAACGCATAACGCATAACGCATAACGCATAACGCATAATGCATAACGCAAAACGCATAATTCATAACGAATAACGTATAACGTATAACGCATAACGCATAACGCATAAACCATAACGCATAACGCATAACGCATAACGCATAACGCATAACGCATAACGCATAACGCATAAAGCATAACGCATAACGCATAACGCATAACGCATAACTTTTAACGCATAACGCATAACGCATAACGCATAATGCACAACGCATAACGAATACCGCAAAACGCCTAACGCATAACGCATAACGCATAACGCATAACGCATAACGCATATCGCATAACGCATAAGGCATAACGCATAACGCATAACGCATAACGCATGTCGCACAACGCATAACGCATAACGCATAACGCATAACGTATAACGTATAACGCATAACGCATAACGCATAATGCACAACGCATAACGAATACCGTAAAACGCATAACGCCTGACGCATAACGGATCACGCATAACGCATAAAGCATAACGCATAACGCTTAACGCATAACGTATAAGTCATAACTCATAACGGATAATGCATAACGCATAACGTATAACGTGTAACGCATAACGCATAACGCATAATGCACAACGCATAACGAATACCGTAAAACGCATAACGCCTGACGCATAACGGATCTCGCATAACGCATAAAGCATAACGCATAACGCTTAACGCATAACGTATAAGTCATAACGCATAACGCATAACGCATAATGCATAACGCATAACGCATAACGCATATCGCATAACGCATAACGCATAACGCATAATGCACAACGCATAACGAACACCGGAAAACCCATAACGCCTAACGCATAACGGATCACGCATAACGCATAATGCATAACGCATAAAGCATAACGCATAACGCATAACGCATAACCCCTAACGCATAACGCATAACGCATAACGCATAACGTGTAACTCATAACGCATAACGCATAAAGCATAACGCATAACGCATAACGCATAACGCATAACGCATAACGCATATCGCATAACGCATAACGCATAACGTATAACGCATAACGCATACCGTATAACGCATAACGCATAACGCATAACGCAAACGTATAACGCACAACGCTTAACGCATAACGAACAACGGATAACGCATAACGCATAACGCATAACGAATACCGCAAAACGTATATCGCCTGACACATAACGGATCATGCATAACGCATAACGCATAACGTATAACGCATAACGCATAACGCATAACGCATAACGCATAACGCATAACGCATAACCCATAACGCATAACGCATAACGCATAACGCATAACGCATAACGCATAACGCATAACGCATAATGCATAACGCATAAAGCATAACGCATAACGCATAACGCATAACCCCTAACGCATAACGCATAACGCATAACGCATAACGCATAACGTGTAACTCATAACGCATAACGCATAAAGCATAACGCATAACGCATAACGCATAACGCATAACGCATAACGCATAACGCATATCGCATAACGCATAACGCATAACGCATAACGCATTACGCATAACCCATAAAGTATAACACATAACGCATAACGCATAAAGTATAACACATAACGCATAACGCATTACGCATAACGCATCACGCATAACGCATAACGCATAACGCATAACGCATAACGCATAACGCATAACGTGTAACTCATAACGCATAACGCATAAAGCATAACGCATAACGCATAACGCATAACGCATAACGCATAACGCATATCGCATAACGCATAACGCATAACGTATAACGCATAACGCATACCGTATAACGCATAACGCATAACGCATAACGCACACGTATAACGCACAACGCTTAACGCATAACGAACAACGGATAACGCATAACGCATAACGCTTAACGAATACCGCAAAACGTATATCGCCTGACACATAACGGATCATGCATAACGCATAACGCATAACGCATAACGCATAACGCATAACGCATAACGCATAACGCATAACGCATAACGCATAACGCATAACGCATAACGCATAACGCATAACGCATAATGCATAACGCAAAACGCATAATTCATAACGAATAACGTATAACGTATAACGCATAACGCATAACGCATAAACCATAACGCATAACGCATAACGCATAACGCATAACGCATAACGCATAACGCATAACGCATAAAGCATAACGCATAACGCATAACGCATAACGCATAACTTTTAACGCATAACGCATAACGCATAACGCATAATGCACAACGCATAACGAATACCGCAAAACGCATAACGCCTAACGCATAACGCATAACGCATAACGCATAACGCATAACGCATATCGCATAACGCATAACGCATAACGCATAACGCATAACGCATAACGCATGTCGCATAACGCATAACGCATAACGCATAACGCATAAAGTATAACACATAACGCATAACGCATTACGCATAACGCATCACGCATAACGCATAACGCATAACGCATAACGCATAACGCATAACGCATAACGCATAACGCATAACGCATAACGCATAACGCATAACGCATAACGCATAACGCATAACGCATAACGCATAACGCATAACGCATTACGCATAACGCATAACGCATAACGCATAACGCATAACGCATAACTCATAACTCATAACGCATAACGCATAACGCACACCGTATAACGCATAACGCATAACGCATAAAGCATAAAGCATAACGCATAACGCATAACGCAAACGTATAACGCCCAACGGATAAAGCATAACGAAGAACCCATAACGCATAATCCATAACGCATAACGCATAACTCATAACGCATAACGCATAACGCATAACGCATAACGCATAACGCATAACGCATAACGCATTACGCACACCGTATAACGCATAACGAATAACGCATAACGAATAACGCATAACGCATAAAGCATAACGCATAACGCATAACGCATAACGCATAACGCAAACGTATAACGCCCAACGCATAAAGCATAACGAACAACCCATAACGCATAATCCATAACGCACAACGCATAGCGCATAACGCACAACGCATAACGCATAACGCATAACGCATAACGCATAACGCATAACGCATAACGCATAACGCATAACGCATAACGCATAAAGCATAACGCATAATGCATAAAGCATAACGCATAACGCATAACGCATAACCCCTAACGCATAATGCATAACGCATAACGCATAACGCATAACGTGTAACTCATAACGCATAAAGCATAACGCATAACGCATAACGCATAACGCATAACGCATAACGCATAACGCATAACGCATAACGCATAATGCACAACGCATAACGAACACCGGAAAACCCATAACGCCTAACGCATAACGGATCACGCATAACGCATAATGCATAACGCATAAAGCATAACGCATAACGCATAACGCATAACCCCTAACGCATAACGCATAACGCATAACGCATAACGTGTAACTCATAACGCATAACGCATAAAGCATAACGCATAACGCATAACGCATAACGCATAACGCATAACGCATAACGCATATCGCATAACGCATAACGCATAACGTATAACGCATAACGCATACCGTATAACGCATAACGCATAACGCATAACGCAAACGTATAACGCACAACGCTTAACGCATAACGAACAACGGATAACGCATAACGCATAACGCATAACGAATACCGCAAAACGTATATCGCCTGACACATAACGGATCATGCATAACGCATAACGCATAACGTATAACGCATAACGCATAACGCATAACGCATAACGCATAACGCATAACTCATAACGCATAACGCATAACGCATAACGCATAACGCATAACGCATAACGCATAACGCATAATGCATAACGCATAAAGCATAACGCATAACGCATAACGCATAACCCCTAACGCATAACGCATAACGCATAACGCATAACGCATAACGTGTAACTCATAACGCATAACGCATAAAGCATAACGCATAACGCATAACGCATAACGCATAACGCATAACGCATAACGCATATCGCATAACGCATAACGCATAACGCATAACGCATTACGCATAACCCATAAAGTATAACACATAACGCATAACGCATAAAGTATAACACATAACGCATAACGCATAACGCATATCGCATAACGCATAACGCATAACGCATAACGCATAACGCATAACGCATAACGTGTAACTCATAACGCATAACGCAAACGTATAACGCACAACGCTTAACGCATAACGAACAACGGATAACGCATAACGCATAACGCTTAACGAATACCGCAAAACGTATATCGCCTGACACATAACGGATCATGCATAACGCATAACGCATAACGTATAACGCATAACGCATAACGCATAACGCATAACGCATAACGCATAACTCATAACGCATAACGCATAACGCATAACGCATAACGCATAACGCATAATGCATAACGCAAAACGCATAATTCATAACGAATAACGTATAACGTATAACGCATAACGCATAACGCATAAACCATAACGCATAACGCATAACGCATAACGCATAACGCATAACGCATAACGCATAAAGCATAACGCATAACGCATAACGCATAACGCATAACTTTTAACGCATAACGCATAACGCATAACGCATAATGCACAACGCATAACGAATACCGCAAAACGCCTAACGCATAACGCATAACGCATAACGCATAACGCATAACGCATATCGCATAACGCATAAGGCATAACGCATAACGCATAACGCATAACGCATGTCGCATAACGCATAACGCATAACGCATAACGCATAACGTATAACGTATAACGCATAACGCATAACGCATAATGCACAACGCATAACGAATACCGTAAAACGCATAACGCCTGACGCATAACGGATCACGCATAACGCATAAAGCATAACGCTTAACGCATAACGTATAAGTCATAACTCATAACGGATAATGCATAACGCATAACGTATAACGTGTAACGCATAACGCATAACGCATAATGCACAACGCATAACGAATACCGTAAAACGCATAACGCCTGACGCATAACGGATCTCGCATAACGCATAAAGCATAACGCATAACGCTTAACGCATAACGTATAAGTCATAACGCATAACGCATAACGCATAATGCATAACGCATAACGCATAACGCATATCGCATAACGCATAACGCATAACGCATAATGCACAACGCATAACGAACACCGGAAAACCCATAACGCCTAACGCATAACGGATCACGCATAACGCATAATGCATAACGCATAAAGCATAACGCATAACGCATAACGCATAACCCCTAACGCATAACGCATAACGCATAACGCATAACGTGTAACTCATAACGCATAACGCATAAAGCATAACGCATAACGCATAACGCATAACGCATAACGCATAACGCATATCGCATAACGCATAACGCATAACGTATAACGCATAACGCATACCGTATAACGCATAACGCATAACGCATAACGCAAACGTATAACGCACAACGCTTAACGCATAACGAACAACGGATAACGCATAACGCATAACGCATAACGAATACCGCAAAACGTATATCGCCTGACACATAACGGATCATGCATAACGCATAACGCATAACGTATAACGCATAACGCATAACGCATAACGCATAACGCATAACGCATAACGCATAACCCATAACGCATAACGCATAACGCATAACGCATAACGCATAACGCATAACGCATAATGCATAACGCATAAAGCATAACGCATAACGCATAACGCATAACCCCTAACGCATAACGCATAACGCATAACGCATAACGCATAACGTGTAACTCATAACGCATAACGCATAAAGCATAACGCATAACGCATAACGCATAACGCATAACGCATAACGCATAACGCATATCGCATAACGCATAACGCATAACGCATAACGCATTACGCATAACCCATAAAGTATAACACATAACGCATAACGCATAAAGTATAACACATAACGCATAACGCATTACGCATAACGCATCACGCATAACGCATAACGCATAACGCATAACGCATAACGCATAACGCATAACGTGTAACTCATAACGCATAACGCATAAAGCATAACGCATAACGCATAACGCATAACGCATAACGCATAACGCATATCGCATAACGCATAACGCATAACGTATAACGCATAACGCATACCGTATAACGCATAACGCATAACGCATAACGCACACGTATAACGCACAACGCTTAACGCATAACGAACAACGGATAACGCATAACGCATAACGCTTAACGAATACCGCAAAACGTATATCGCCTGACACATAACGGATCATGCATAACGCATAACGCATAACGCATAACGCATAACGCATAACGCATAACGCATAACGCATAACGCATAACGCATAACGCATAACGCATAACGCATAACGCATAACGCATAATGCATAACGCAAAACGCATAATTCATAACGAATAACGTATAACGTATAACGCATAACGCATAACGCATAAACCATAACGCATAACGCATAACGCATAACGCATAACGCATAACGCATAACGCATAACGCATAACGCATAACGCATAACGCATAACGCATAACGCATAACTTTTAACGCATAACGCATAACGCATAACGCATAATGCACAACGCATAACGAATACCGCAAAACGCATAACGCCTAACGCATAACGCATAACGCATAACGCATAACGCATAACGCATATCGCATAACGCATAACGCATAACGCATAACGCATAACGCATAACGCATGTCGCATAACGCATAACGCATAACGCATAACGCATAACGTATAACGTATAACGCATAACGCATAACGCATAATGCACAACGCATAACGAATACCGTAAAACGCATAACGCCTGACGCATAACGGATCACGCATAACGCATAAAGCATAACGCATAACGCTTAACGCATAACGTATAAGTCATAACTCATAACGGATAATGCATAACGCATAACGTATAACGTATAACGCATAACGCATAACGCATAATGCACAACGCATAACGAATACCGTAAAACGCATAACGCCTGACGCATAACGGATCTCGCATAACGCATAAAGCATAACGCATAACGCTTAACGCATAACGTATAAGTCATAACGCATAACGCATAACGCATAATGCATAACGCATAACGCATAACGAACAACGCATAACGCATAACGCAAACGTATAACGCCCAACGCATAACGCATAACGCATAATGCACAACGCATAATGCACAACGCATAACGAATACCACATAACGTATAACGCAAAACGCATAACGCTTAACGCCTAACGCATAACGCATAACGCATTACGCATAACTTATAACTCATAACTCATAACGCTTAACGCATAACGCATAACGTATAACGCATAAAGCATAACGCATAACGGATAACGCATAACGCATAATGCATAACGCATAACGCAAAAGGCATAACGCATAACGCCTAACGCATAACGAATCACGCATAACGCATAACGCATAACGCATAGCGTATGTCGCATAACGCATAACGCATAACGCACATCGCATAAAACATAACGCATAACGCATAACGTATAACGTATAACGCACAACGCATAACGCATAACGCATAACGCATAACGTATGTCGCATTACGCATAACGCATAACGCATAACGCATAAAGCATAACGCATAACGCATAACGCATAACGCATAACGCATAACGCATAACGCATAACGCATAACCCATAACGCATAACGCAAAACGCATAACACATAACGCATAACGCACATCGCATAAAACATAACGCATAACGCATAACGTATAACGCATAACGCCTAACGCATAACGCAAACGTATAACACATAACACATATCGCATAACGCTTAACGCCTAACGCATAAGGCATAACGCATAACGCATAACGCATAACGAATACCACATAACGTATAACGCAAAACGCATAACGCTTAACGCCTAACGCATAACGCATAACGCATTACGCATAACTTATAACTCATAACTCATAACGCTTAACGCATAACGCATAACGTATAACGCATAAAGCATAACGCATAACGGATAACGCATAACGCATAATGCATAACGCATAACGCATAACGCATAACGCATAACGTATAACGTATAACGCATAATGCATAACGCATAATGCACAACGCATAACGAATACCGTAAAACGCATAACGCCTGACGCATAACGGATCACGCATAACGCATAAAGCATAACGCATAACGCTTAACGCATAACGTATAAGTCATAACTTATAACGGATAATGCATAACGCATAACGCATAACACATAACGCAAAATGCATAACGCATAATGCACAACGCATAACGAATACCGGAAACTCATAACGCAGAACGCATAACGGATCACGCATAACGCATAACGCATACTGCATAACGCATAACGCATAACGCATAATGCACAACGCATAACGAATAACGCATTACGCATAACGCATAACGCATAATGCACAACGCATAACGAATACCGCAAAACGTACAACGCCTAACGCATAACGCATAACGCATAACGCATAACGCATAACGCATAACGCATAACACATAACGCAAAATGCATAACGCATAATGCACAACGCATAACAAATACCGGAAACTCATAACGCCTAACGCATAACGGATCACGCATAACGCATAACGCATAACGCATAACGCATAACGCATAACGCATAACGCATAACGCATAACGCTTAACGCATAACGCATAACGCATAACGGATAACGCATAACGCATAACGAATAAAGCATAACGCATAACGCATAACGCATAACGCATAACGCATAATGCACAACGCATAACGAATACCGCAAATCGCATAACGCCTAACGAATAACGCATAACGCATAACGCATAACGCATAACGCATAACGCATAACGCATAACGCATAACGCATAACGCATAACGCATAATGCACAACGCATAACGAATACCGCAAAACGCATAACGCATAACGCATAACGCATAACGCATAACGCATAACGCATAACGCATAACGCATATCGCATAAAACATAACGCATAACGCATAACGTACAACGTATAACGCATAACGCATAACGCATAACGCATAACGTATATCGCATAACACATAACGCATAACCCATAACGCATAGGGCATAACGCATAACGTTAACGCATAACGCCTAACGCATAACGGATCACACATAACGGATCACGCATAACGCAAAAAGCATAACGCATAATTCATAACGCATAACGCATTACGCATAACTTATAACTCATAACTCATAACGAATAACGCATAACGCAAAATGAATAACGCATAAAGCATAACGCATAACCCATAACCCTTAATGCATAACGCATAACGCATAATGCACAACGCTTAACGAATACCGCAAATCGCGTAACGCCTAACGCATAACGCACAACGTATAACGCATAACGCATAACGCATAAAGCATAACGCATAACGCATAACGCATAACGCAAACGTATAACGCCCAACGCATAAAGCATAACGAACAACCCATAACGCAAAATCCATAACGCATAACGCATAACGCATAACGCATAACGCACAACGCATAACGCATAACGCATAACGTATAACGCATAACGCATAACGCATAACGCATAACGCATAACGCATAACGCATATCGCATAACGCATACCGCAAAACGCATAACGCATAACGCATAACGCATAACGCATAACGCATAACGCATAACGCATAAAGCATAACGCATAACGCATAACGCATAACGCAAACGTATAACGCCCAACGCATAAAGCATAACGAATAACCCATAACGCATAATCCATAACGCACAACGCATAGCGCATAACGCATAACGCATAACGCATAACGCATAACGCATAACGCAAACGTATAACGCCCAACGCATAAAGCATAACGAACAACCCATAACGCATAATCCATAACGCACAACGCATAGCGCATAACGCATAACGCATAACGCATAACGCATAACGCATAACGCATAACGCATAACGCATAACGCAAAACGCATAACGCATAACGCATAACGCATAACGCATAACGCATAACGCATAACGCATAACGAATACCGCAAAACGCATAACGCATAACGCATAACGCATAACGCATAACGCATAACGCATAACTCATAACGCATAACGCATAACGCATAACGCACACCGTATAACGCATAACGCATAACGCATAACGCATAAAGCATAACGCATAACGCATAACGCATAACGCATAACGCATAACTCATAACGCATAACGCATAACGCATAACGCATAACGCATAACGCATAACGCATAACTCATAACGCATAACGCATATCGCATAACGCATAAATCATAACCCATAACGCACACCGTATAACGCATAACGAATAACGCATAACGCATAAAGCATAACGCATAACGCATAACGCATATCGCAAACGTATAACGCATAACGCATAACGCATAACGCATAACGCATAACGCATAACTCATAACGCATAACGCATAACGCACACCGTATAACGCATAACGAATAACGCATAACGCATAAAGCATAACGCATAACGCATAACGCATATCGCAAACGTATAACGCATAACGCATAACGCATAACGCATAACGCATAACTCATAACGCATAACGCATAACGCATAACTCATAACGCATAACGCATAACGCATAACGCATAACGCATAACGCATAACGCATATCGCATAACACATAACGCATAACGCATAATGCATAACGCATAAGGCATAACGCATATCGCAAACGCATAACGCATAACGCATAACGCACACCGTATAACGCATAACGAATAACGCATAACGCATAAAGCATAACGCATAACGCATAACGCATATCGCAAACGTATAACGCATAACGCATAACGCATAACGCATATCGCATAAAACATAACGCATTACGCATAACGTACAACGTATAACGCATAACGCATAACGCATAACGCATAACGCATAACGCATAACGCATATCGCATAACACATAACGCATAACGCATAATGCATAACGCATAAGGCATAACGCATTACGCATAACTTAAAACTCATAACTCATAACGAATAACGCATAACGCAAAATGAATAACGCATAAAGCATAACGCATAACCCATAAAGTATAACACATAACGGATAACGCATAAAGTATAACACATAACGCATATCGCATTACGCATAACGCATCACGCATAACGCATAACGCATAACGCATAACGCATAACGCATAACGCATAACGCATAACGCATAACGCATAACGCATATCGCATAAAACATAACGCGTAACGCATAACGTACAACGTATAACGCATAACGCATAACGCATAACGCATAACGCATAACGCATAACGCATGACGCATAACGCATAACGCATAACGAACAACGGATAACGCATAACGCATAACGCATAAGGAATACCGCAAAACGTATATCGCCTAACACATAACGGATCACGCATAAAGCATAACGCATAACGCATAACGCATAAAGCATAACGCATAACGCATAACGCATAACGCATAACGCATAACGCATAACGCATATCGCATAACGCATAAATCATAACCCATAACGCACAACGCATAACGCATAATGCACAACGCATAACGAATACCGCAAAACGTATAACGCATAACGCATAACGCATAACGCATAACGCATAACTCATAACGCATAACGCATAACGCACACCGTATAACGCATAACGAATAACGCATAACGCATAAAGCATAACGCATAACGCATAACGCATATCGCAAACGTATAACGCATAACGCATAACGCATAACGCGTAACTCTTAACGCATAACGCATAACGCATAACGCATAACTCATAACGCATAACGCATAACGCACACCGTATAACGCATAACGCATAACGCATAACGCATAAAGCATAACGCATATCGCATAACACATAACGCATAACCCATAACGCATAAGGCATAACGCATAACGTTAACGCATAACGCATAACGAACAACGGATAACGCATAACGCATAACGCATAACGAATACCGCAAAACGTATATCGCCTAACACATAACGGATCACGCATAAAGCATAACGCATAACGTATAACGCATAACCCATAACGCACAACGCATAACGCATAATGCACAACGCATAACGAATACCGCAAAACGCATAAAGCATAACGCATAACGCATAACGCATAACGCATAACGCATAACGCATAATGCATAACGCATAAGGCATAACGCATAACGCATAACTCATAACGCATAACGCATAACGCATAACGCATAACTCATAACGCATAACGCATAACGCACACCGTATAACGCATAACGCATAACGCATAACGCATAACTCATAACGCATAACGCATAACGCATAACGCATAACGCATAACGCATAACGCACAACGCATAACGCATAAAGCATAACGCATAACGCATAACGCATAACGCATAACTCATAACCCATAACGCATAACCCATAACCCATAACGCATAAAGCATAAGGCATAACGCATAACGCATGAACCATAACCCATAACGCAAAACGCATAACGCATAACGTATAACGCATAACGCATACCGTATAACGCATAACGCATAACGCATAACTCATAACGCATAACGCATAACGTACAACGTATAACGCATAACGCATAACGCATAACGCATAACGCATAACGCATATCGCATAACACATAACGCATAACCCATAACGCATAAGGCATAACGCATAACGTTAACGCATAACGCATAACGCCTAACGCATAACGGATCACGCATAACGGATCACGCATAACGCAAAAAGCATAACGCATAACGCATAACGCATAACGCATAACGCATAACGCATAACGCATATCGCATAAAACATAACGCATAACGCATAACGTACAACGTATAACGCATAACGCATAACGCATAACGCATAACGTATATCGCATAACACATAACGCATAACCCATAACGCATAAGGCATAACGCATAACGTTAACGCATAACGCATAACGCCTAACGCATAACGGATCACACATAACGGATCACGCATAACGCAAAAAGCATAACGCATAATTCATAACGCATAACGCATTACGCATAACTTATAACTCATAACTCATAACGAATAACGCATAACGCAAAATGAATAACGCATAAAGCATAACGCATAACCCATAACCCTTAATGCATAACGCATAACGCATAATGCACAACGCTTAACGAATACCGCAAATCGCGTAACGCCTAACGCATAACGCATAACGCATAACGCATAACGCATAACGCATAACGCATAACCCATAAAGTATAACACATAACGGATAACGCATAAAGTATAACACATAACGCATATCGCATTACGCATAACGCATCACGCATAACGCATAACGCATAACGCATAACGCATATCGCATAAAACATAACGCATAACGCATAACGTACAACGTATAACGCATAACGCATAACGCATAACGCATAACGCATAACGCATAACGCATATCGCATAACGCATAACGCATAACGCATAACGCATATCGCATAACACATAACGCATAACGCATAATGCATAACGCATAAGGCATAACGCATTACGCATAACTTATAACTCATAACTCATAACGAATAACGCATAACGCAAAATGAATAACGCATAAAGCATAACGCATAACCCATAACCCTTAACGCATAACGCATAACGCATAATGCACAACGCTTAACGAATACCGCAAATCGCATAACGCCTAACGCATAACGGATCACGCATGACGCATAAAGCATAACTCATAACGCATAACGCATAACGCATAACGCATAACGCACACCGTATAACGCATAACGAATAACGCATAACGCATAAAGCATAACGCATAACGCATAACGCATAACGCATATCGCAAACGTATAACGCATAACGCATAACGCATAACGCATAACTCATAACGCATAACGCATAACGCATAACGCATAACGCATAACGCATAACTCATAACGCCTAACGCATAACGCACAACGTATAACACATAACGCATAACGCATAACGCATAAAGCATAACGCATAACGCATAACGCATAACGCAAACGTATAACGCCCAACGCATAAAGCATAACGAACAACCCATAACGCAAAATCCATAACGCATAACGCAAAACGCATAACGCACAACGCATAACGCATAACGCATAACGCATAACGCATAACGCATAACGCATATCGCATAACGCATACCGCAAAATGCATAACGCATAACGCATAACGCATAACGCATAACGCATAACGCATAAAGCATAACGCATAACGCATAACGCATAACGCAAACGTATAACGCCCAACGCATAAAGCATAACGAATAACCCATAACGCATAATCCATAACGCACAACGCATAGCGCATAACGCATAACGCATAACGCATAACGCATAACGCAAACGTATAACGCCCAACGCATAAAGCATAACGAACAACCCATAACGCATAATCCATAACGCACAACGCATAGCGCATAACGCATAACGCATAACGCATAACGCATAACGCATAACGCATAACGCATAACGCATAACGCATAACGCATAACGCATAACGCATAACGCATAACGCATAACGCATAACGCATAACGCATAACGCATAACGCATAACGCATAACGCATAACGCATAACGAATACCGCAAAACGCATAACGCATAACGCATAACGCATAACTCATAACGCATAACGCATAACGCACACCGTATAACGCATAACGCATAACGCATAACGCATAAAGCATAACGCATAACGCATAACGCATAACGCATAACTCATAACGCATAACGCATAACGCATAACGCATAACGCATAACGCATAACGCATAACTCATAACGCATAACGCATAACGCATAACGCACACCGTATAACGCATAACGAATAACGCATAACGCATAAAGCATAACGCATAACGCATAACGCATATCGCAAACGTATAACGCATAACGCATAACGCATAACGCATAACGCATAACTCATAACGCATAACGCATAACGCATAACGCACACCGTATAACGCATAACGAATAACGCATAACGCATAAAGCATAACGCATAACGCATAACGCATATCGCAAACGTATAACGCATAACGCATAACGCATAACGCATAACTCATAACGCATAACGCATAACGCATAACTCATAACGCATAACGCATAACGCATAACGCATAACGCATATCGCATAACGCATAACTCATAACGCATATCGCATAACGCATAACGCACACCGTATAACGCATAACGCATAACGCATAACTCATAACGCATAACGCATAACGCATAACGCATAACGCATAACGCATAACGCATAACTCATAACGCATAACGCATAACGCATAACGCACACCGTATAACGCATAACGAATAACGCATAACGCATAAAGCATAACGCATAACGCATAACGCATATCGCAAACGTATAACGCATAACGCATAACGCATAACGCATAACGCATAACTCATAACGCATAACGCATAACGCATAACGCACACCGTATAACGCATAACGAATAACGCATAACGCATAAAGCATAACGCATAACGCATAACGCATATCGCAAACGTATAACGCATAACGCATAACGCATAACGCATAACTCATAACGCATAACGCATAACGCATAACTCATAACGCATAACGCATAACGCATAACGCATAACGCATAACGCATAACGCATAACTCATAACGCATATCGCATAACGCATAACGCACACCGTATAACGCATAACGAATAACGCATAACGCATAAAGCATAACGCATAACGCATAACGCGTAACGCATAACGCATAACGCATAACGCATAACGCATAACCCATAAAGTATAACACATAACGGATAACGCATAAAGTATAACACATAACGCATATCGCATTACGCATAACGCATCACGCATAACGCATAACGCATAACGCATAACGCATAACGCATAACGCATATCGCATAAAACATAACGCATAACGCATAACGTACAACGTATAACGCATAACGCATAACGCATAACGCATAACGCATAACGCATAACGCATAACGCATATCGCATAACACATAACGCATAACCCATAACGCATAAGGCATAACGCATAACGCATAACGCATAACGCATAACGCATAACGCATAACGCATAACGCATATCGCATAACGCATAAATCATAACCCATAACGCACAACGCATAACGCATAATGCACAACGCATAACGAATACCGCAAAACGTATAACGCATAACGCATAACGCATAACGCATAACGCATAACTCATAACGCATAACGCATAACGCATAACGCACACCGTATAACGCATAACGAATAACGCATAACGCATAAAGCATAACGCATAACGCATAACACATAACGCATAACCCATAACGCATAAGGCATAACGCATAACGTTAACGCATAACGCATAACGAACAACGGATAACGCATAACGCATAACGCATAACGAATACCGCAAAACGTATATCGCCTAACACATAACGGATCACGCATAACGCATAAAGCAAACTTATAACGCACAACGCATAACGCATAACGCATAACGCATAACGCATAACGCATAACGCATAACGCATAACGCATAACGCATAACGCATAACCCATAAAGTATAACACATAACGGATAACGCATAACGCATAACGCAGAACGCATTACGCATAACTTATAACGCATAACGCATAACGCATATCGCATAAAACATAACGCATAACGCATAACGTACAACGTATAACGCATAACGCATAACGCATAACGCATAACGCATAACGCATAACGCATAACGCATAACGCATAACGCATAACGCATATCGCATAACACATAACGCATAACCCATAACGCATAAGGCATAACGCATAACGTTAACGCATAACGCATAACGCCTAACGCATAACGGATCACGCATAACGGATCACGCAAAACGCATAAAGCATAACGCATAACGCATAACGCATTACGCATAACGCATAACGCATATCGCATAACGCATAAATCATAACCCATAACGCACAACGCATAACGCATAATGCACAACGCATAACGAATACCGCAAAACGTAAAACGCATAACGCATAACGCATAACGCATAACGCATAACGCATAACGCATAACTCATAACGCATAACGCATAACGCATAACGCACACCGTATAACGCATAACGAATAACGCATAACGCATAAAGCATAACGCATAACGCATAACGCATATCGCAAACGTATAACGCATAACGCATAAGGCATAACGCATAACGCATAACTCTTAACGCATAACGCATAACGCATAACGCATAACTCATAACGCATAACGCATAACGCACACCGTATAACGCATAACGCATAACGCATAACGCATAAAGCATAATGCATAACGCATAACGCATAACGCATAACGCATAACGCATATCGCATAAAACATAACGCATAACGCATAACGTACAACGTATAACGCATAACGCATAACGCATAACGCATAAAGCATAACGCATATCGCATAACACATAACGCATAACCCATAACGCATAAGGCATAACGCATAACGTTAACGCATAACGCATAACGTACAACGTATAACGCATAACGCATAACGCATAACGCATAACGCATAACGCATAACGCATAACGCATATCGCATAACACATAACGCATAACCCATAACGCATAAGGCATAACGCATAACGTTAACGCATAACGCATAACGCCTAACGCATAACGGATCACGCATAACGGATCACGCAAAACGCATAAAGCATAACGCATAACGCATAACGCATTACGCATAACGCATAACGCATAACGCATATCGCATAACGCTTAAATCATAACCCATAACGCACAACGCATAACGCATAATGCACAACGCATAACGAATACCGCAAAACGTAAAACGCATAACGCATAACGCATAACGCATAACGCATAACGCATAACGCATAACTCATAACGCATAACGCATAACGCATAACGCACACCGTATAACGCATAACGAATAACGCATAACGCATAAAGCATAACGCATAACGCATAACGCATATCGCAAACGTATAACGCATAACGCATAAGGCATAACGCATAACGCATAACTCTTAACGCATAACGCATAACGCATAACGCATAACTCATAACGCATAACGCATAACGCACACCGTATAACGCATAACGCATAACGCATAAAGCATAACGCATAACGCATAACGCATAACGCATAACGCATAACGCATAACGCATATCGCATAAAACATAACGCATAACGCATAACGTACAACGTATAACGCATAACGCATAACGCATAACGCATAACGCATAACGCATAACGCATATCGCATAGCACATAACGCATAACGCATAAACCATAACCCATACTTCATAACGCATAACGCATAATGCACAACGCATAACGAACACCGGAAAACCCATAACGCCTAACGCATAACAGATCACGCATAACGCATAACGCATAACGCACACCGTATAACGAATAACGAATAACGCGTAACGCATAAAGCATAACGCATAACCAATAACGCATATCGCAAACGTATAACGCATAACGCATAACGCATAACGCATAACTCATAACGCATAACGCATAACGCATAACGCATAACGCATAACGCATAACGAATACCGCAAAACGTATATCGCCTAACACATAACGGATCACGCATAACGCATAAAGCAAACTTATAACGCACAACGCATAACGCATAACGCATAACGCATAACGCATAACGCATAACGCGTAACGCATAACGCATAACGCATAACGCATAACCCATAAAGTATAACACATAACGGATAACGCATAAAGTATAACACATAACGCATATCGCATTACGCATAACGCATCACGCATAACGCATAACGCATAACGCATAACGCATAACGCATATCGCATAAAACATAACGCATAACGCATAACGTACAACGTATAACGCATAACGCATAACGCATAACGCATAACGCATAACGCATAACGCATAACGCATATCGCATAACACATAACGCATAACCCATAACGCATAAGGCATAACGCATAACGTTAACGCATAACGCATAACGCCTAACGCATAACGGATCACGCATAACGGATCACGCAAAACGCATAAAGCATAACGCATAACGCATAACGCATTACGCATAACGCATAACGCATAACGCATATCGCATAACGCTTAAATCATAACCCATAACGCACAACGCATAACGCATAATGCACAACGCATAACGAATACCGCAAAACGTAAAACGCATAACGCATAACGCATAACGCATAACGCATAACGCATAACGCATAACTCATAACGCATATCGCATAACGCATAACGCACACCGTATAACGCATAACGAATAACGCATAACGCATAAAGCATAACGCATAACGCATAACGCATATCGCAAACGTATAACGCATAACGCATAAGGCATAACGCATAACGCATAACTCTTAACGCATAACGCATAACGCATAACGCATAACTCATAACGCATAACGCATAACGCACACCGTATAACGCATAACGCATAACGCATAAAGCATAACGCATAACGCATAACGCATAACGCATAACGCATAACGCATATCGCATAAAACATAACGCATAACGCATAACGTACAACGTATAACGCATAACGCATAACGCATAACGCATAACGCATAACGCATAACGCATATCGCATAGCACATAACGCATAACGCATAAACCATAACCCATACTTCATAACGCATAACGCATAATGCACAACGCATAACGAACACCGGAAAACCCATAACGCCTAACGCATAACAGATCACGCATAACGCATAACGCATAACGCACACCGTATAACGAATAACGAATAACGCGTAACGCATAAAGCATAACGCATAACCAATAACGCATATCGCAAACGTATAACGCATAACGCATAACGCATAACGCATAACTCATAACGCATAACGCATAACGCATAACGCATAACGCATAACGCATAACGCATTACGCATAACCCATAAAGTATAACACATAACGGATAACGCATAAAGTATAACACATAACGCATATCGCATTACGCATAACGCATAAATCATAACTCATAACGCATAACGCATAACGCATAAAGTATAACACATAACGCATATCGCATTACGCATAACGCATAAATCATAACGCATAACGCATAACGCAT
The DNA here is from genome assembly GCA_916610235.2 of Lasioglossum morio. Taxonomy (NCBI): domain Eukaryota; kingdom Metazoa; phylum Arthropoda; class Insecta; order Hymenoptera; family Halictidae; genus Lasioglossum; species Lasioglossum morio. The sequence goes on along the minus strand of CAKAJA020000564.1, from coordinate 70,234 downwards.
AAAGCATAAGGCATAACGCATAACGCATGAACCATAACCCATAACGCAAAACGCATAACGCATAACGTATAACGCATAACGCATACCGTATAACGCGTAACGCATAACGCATAACGCAAACGTATAACGCATAACGCATAACGCATAAACCATAACCCATACTTCATAACGCATAACGCATAATGCACAACGCCTAACGAACACCGGAAAACCCATAACGCCTAACGCATAACGGATCACGCATAACGCATAATGCATGACGCATAAAGCATAACGCATAACGCATAAAGCATAACGCATAACGCATAAAGCATAACGCATAACTCATAACGCATAACGCAAAACGTACAACGTATAACGCATAACGCATAACGCATAACGCATAACGCATAACGCATAACGCATAACGCATAACGCATAACACATAACGCATAACCCATAACGCATAAGGCATAACGCATAACGTTAACGCATAACGCATAACGCCTAACGCATAACGGATCACGCATAACGGATCACGCATAACGCAAAAAGCATAACGCATAACGCATAACGCATAACGCATAACGCATAACGCATAACGCATAACGCATAACGCATAACGCATATCGCATAAAACATAACGCATAACGCATAACGTACAACGTATAACGCATAACGCATAACGCATAACGCATAACGCATATCGCATAACACATAACGCATAACCCATAACGCATAAGGCATAACGCATAACGTTAACGCATAACGCATAACGCCTAACGCATAACGGATCACGCATAACGGATCACGCATAACGCAAAAAGCATAACGCATAATTCATAACGCATAACGCATTACGCATAACTTATAACTCATAACTCATAACGAATAACGCATAACGCAAAATGAATAACGCATAAAGCATAACGCATAACCCATAACCCTTAATGCATAACGCATAACGCATAATGCACAACGCTTAACGAATACCGCAAATCGCGTAACGCCTAACGCATAACGCATAACGCATAACGCATAACGCATAACGCATACCGCATAACGCATAAGACATAACCCATAAAGTATAACACATAACGGATAACGCATAAAGTATAACACATAACGCATATCGCATTACGCATAACGCATCACGCATAACGCATAACGCATAACGCATAACGCATATCGCATAAAACATAACGCATAACGCATAACGTACAACGTATAACGCATAACGCATAACGCATAACGCATTACGCATAACGCATATCGCATAACGCATAACGCATAACGCATAACGCATATCGCATAACACATAACGCATAACGCATAATGCATAACGCATAAGGCATAACGCATTACGCATAACTTATAACTCATAACTCATAACGAATAACACATAACGCAAAATGAATAACGCATAAAGCATAACGCATAACCCATAACCCTTAACGCATAACGCATAACGCATAATGCACAACGCTTAACGAATACCGCATACCGCATAACGCCTAACGCATAACGGATCACGCATGACGCATAAAGCATAACGCATAACGCATAACGCATAACGGATAACGCATAACGCATAACGCATAACGCATAACGCATAACGCATAACGCATATCGCATAACGCATAAATCATAACCCATAACGCACAACGCATAACGCATAATGCACAACGCATAACGAATACCGCAAAACGCATAACGCATAACGCATAACGCAGAACGCATAACGCATATCGCATAAAACATAACGCATTACGCATAACGTACAACGTATAACGCATAACGCATAACGCATAACGCATAACGCATAACGCATAACGCATAACGCATAACGCATAACGCATAACGCATAACGCATAACGCATAACGCATAACTCATAACCCATAAAGTATAACACATAACGGATAACGCATAAAGTATAACACATAACGCATATCGCATTACGAATAACGCATCACGCATAACGCATAACGCATAACGCATAACGCATAACGCATATCGCATAAAACATAACGCATTACGCATAACGTACAACGTATAACGCATAACGCATTACGCATAACGCATAACGCATAACGCATAACGCATAACGCATAACGCATAACGCATAACGCATAACGCATAACCCATAACCCTTAACGCATAACGCATAACGCATAATGCACAACGCTTAACGAATACCGCAAATCGCATAACGCCTAACGCATAACGGATCACGCATGACGCATAAAGCATAACGCATAACGCATAACGCATAACGCATAACGGATAACGCATAACGCATAACGCATAACGCATATCGCATAACGCATAAATCATAACCCATAACGCAAAACGCATAACGCATAATGCACAACGCATAACGAATACCGCAAAACGCATAACGCATAACGCATAACGCATAACGCATAACTCATAACGCATAACGCATAACGCATAACGCACACCGTATAACGCATAACGAATAACGCATAACGCATAAAGCATAACGCATAACGCATAACGCATATCGCAAACGTATAACGCAAAACGCATAACGCATAACGCATAACTCATAACGCATAACGCATAACGCATAACGCATAACGCATAACTCATAACGCCTAACGCATAACGCACACCGTATAACGCATAAGGCATAACGCATAACGCATAAAGCATAACGCATAACGCATAACGCATAACGCAAACGTATAACGCCCAACGCATAAAGCATAACGAACAACCCATAACGCAAAATCCATAACGCATAACGCATAACGCATAACGCATAACGCACAACGCATAACGCATAACGCATAACGCATAACGCATAACGCATAACGCATAACGCATAACGCATAACGCATATCGCATAACGCATACCGCAAAACGCATAACGCATAACGCATAACGCATAACGCATAACGCATAACGCATAAAGCATAACGCATAACGCATAACGCATAACGCAAACGTATAACGCCCAACGCATAAAGCATAACGAATAACCCATAACGCATAATCCATAACGCACAACGCATAGCGCATAACGCATAACGCATAACGCATAACGCATAACGCATAACGCATAACGCATAACGCAAACGTATAACGCCCAACGCATAAAGCATAACGAACAACCCCTAACGCATAATCCATAACGCACAACGCATAGCGCATAACGCATAACGCATAACGCATAACGCATAACGCATAACGCATAACGCATAACGCATAACGCATAACGCATAACGCATAACGCATAACGCATAACGCATAACGCATAACGCATAACGCATAACGCATAACGCATAACGCATAACGCATAACGCATAACGCATAACGCATAACGCATAACGAATACCGCAAAACGCATAACGCATAACGCATAACGCATAACGCATAAATCATAACGCATAACGCATAACGCATAACGCACACCGTATAACGCATAACGCATAACGCATAACGCATAAAGCATAACGCATAACGCATAACGCATAACGCATAACGCATAACTCATAACGCATAACGCATAACGCATAACGCATAACGCATAACGCATAACTCATAACGCATAACGCACACCGTATAACGCATAACGAATAATCCATAACGCACAACGCATAGCGCATAACGCATAACGCATAACGCATACCGCAAAACGCATAACGCATAACGCATAACGCATAACGCATAACGCATAACGCATAACGCATAACGCATAAAGCATAACGCATAACGCATAACGCATAACGCAAACGTATAACGCCCAACGCATAAAGCATAACGAATAACCCATAACGCATAATCCATAACGCACAACGCATAGCGCATAACGCATAACGCATAACGCATAACGCATAACGCATAACGCATAACGCATAACGCATAACGCAAACGTATAACGCCCAACGCATAAAGCATAACGAACAACCCCTAACGCATAATCCATAACGCACAACGCATAGCGCATAACGCATAACGCATAACGCATAACGCATAACGCATAACGCATAACGCATAACGCATAACGCATAACGCATAACGCATAACGCATAACGCATAACGCATAACGCATAACGCATAACGCATAACGCATAACGAATACCGCAAAACGCATAACGCATAACGCATAACGCATAACGCATAAATCATAACGCATAACGCATAACGCATAACGCACACCGTATAACGCATAACGCATAACGCATAACGCATAAAGCATAACGCATAACGCATAACGCATAACGCATAACTCATAACGCATAACGCATAACGCATAACGCATAACGCATAACGCATAACGCATAACTCATAACGCATAACGCATAACGCATAACGCACACCGTATAACGCATAACGAATAACGCATAACGCATAAAGCATAACGCATAACGCATAACGCATATCGCAAACGTATAACGCATAACGCATAACGCATAACGCATAACGCATAACGCATAACTCATAACGCATAACGCATAACGCATAACGCATAACGCACACCGTATAACGCATAACGAATAACGCATAACGCATAAAGCATAACGCATAACGCATAACGCATATCGCAAACGTATAACGCATAACGCATAACGCATAACGCATAACTCATAACGCATAACGCATAACGCATAACTCATAACGCATACCGCATAACGCATAACGCACACCGTATAACGCATAACGCATAACGCATAACGCATAACGCATAAAGCAAAATGAATAACGCATAAAGCATAACGCATAACCCATAAAGTATAACACATAACGGATAACGCATAAAGTATAACACATAACGCATATCGCATTACGCATAACGCATCACGCATAACGCATAACGCATAACGCATAACGCATAAAGCATTACGCATAACGCATATCGCATAAAACATAACGCATTACGCATAACGTACAACGTATAACGCATAACGCATAACGCATAACGCATAACGCATAACGCATAACGCATATCGCATTACGCATAACGCATCACGCATAACGCATAACGCATAACGCATAACGCATAACGCATAACGCATAACGCATAACGCATAACGAATACCGCAAAACGCATAACGCATAACGCATAACGCATAACGCATAACTCATAACGCATAACGCATAACGCACACCGTATAACGCATAACGCATAACGCATAACGCATAAAGCATAACGCATAACGCATAACGCATAACGCATAACTCATAACGCATAACGCATAACGCATAACGCATAACGCATAACTCATAACGCATAACGCATAACGCATAACGCACACCGTATAACGCATAACGAATAACGCATAACGCATAAAGCATAACGCATAACGCATAACGCATATCGCAAACGTATAACGCATAACGCATAACGCATAACGCATAACTCATAACGCATAACGCATAACGCATAACGCACACCGTATAACGCATAACGAATAACGCATAACGCATAAAGCATAACGCATAACGCATAACGCATATCGCAAACGTATAACGCATAACGCATAACGCATAACGCATAACTCATAACGCATAACGCATAACGCATAACTCATAACGCATAACGCATAACGCATAACGCACACCGTATAACGCATAACGCATAACGCATACGCATAACGCATAAAGCAAAATGAATAACGCATAAAGCATAACGCATAACCCATAAAGTATAACACATAACGGATAACGCATAAAGTATAACACATAACGCATATCGCATTACGCATAACGCATCACGCATAACGCATAACGCATAACGCATAAAGCATTACGCATAACGCATATCGCATAAAACATAACGCATTACGCATAACGTACAACGTATAACGCATATCGCATAACGCATAACGCATAACGCATAACGCATAACGCATATCGCATAACACATAACGCATAACGCATAATGCATAACGCATAAGGCATAACGCATTACGCATAACTTAAAACTCATAACTCATAACGAATAACGCATAACGCAAAATGAATAACGCATAAAGCATAACGCATAACCCATAAAGTATAACACATAACGGATAACGCATAAAGTATAACACATAACGCATATCGCATTACGCATAACGCATCACGCATAACGCATAACGCATAACGCATAACGCATAACGCATAACGCATAACGCATAACGCATAACGCATATCGCATAAAACATAACGCGTAACGCATAACGTACAACGTATAACGCATAACGCATAACGCATAACGCATAACGCATAACGCATAACGCATGACGCATAACGCATAACGCATAACGAACAACGGATAACGCATAACGCATAACGCATAACGAATACCGCAAAACGTATATCGCCTAACACATAACGGATCACGCATAAAGCATAACGCATAACGCATAACGCATAACGCATAACGCATAACGCATAACGCATAATGCATAACGCATAACGCATAACGCATAACGCATAACGCATATCGCATAACGCATAAATCATAACCCATAACGCATAACGCATAATGCACAACGCATAACGAATACCGCAAAACGTATAACGCATAACGCATAACGCATAACGCATAACGCATAACTCATAACGCATAACGCACACCGTATAACGCATAACGAATAACGCATAACGCATAACGCACAACGCATAACGCATAACGCATAACGCATAACGCATAACGCATAACGCATAACGCATAACCCATAAAGTATAACACATAACGGATAACGCATAAAGTATAACACATAACGCATATCGCATTACGCATAACGCATCACGCATAACGCATAACGCATAACGCATAACGCATAACGCATAACGCATAACGCATAACGCATATCGCATAAAACATAACGCATAACGCATAACGTACAACGTATAACGCATAACGCATAACGCATAACGCATAACGCATAACGCATAACGCATAACGCATATCGCATAACACATAACGCATAACCCATAACGCATAAGGCATAACGCATAACGTTAACGCATAACGCATAACGCCTAACGCATAACGGATCACGCATAACGGATCACGCAAAACGCATAAAGCATAACGCATAACGCATAACGCATAACGCATTACGCATAACGCATAACGCATAACGCATATCGCATAACGCATAAATCATAACCCATAACGCACAACGCATAACGCATAATGCACAACGCATAACGAATACCGCAAAACGTAAAACGCATAACGCATAACGCATAACGCATAACGCATAACGCATAACGCATAACGCATAACGTATAACGCATAACGCATAACGCATAACGCATAACGAACAACGGATAACGCATAACGCATAACGCATAACGAATACCGCAAAACGTATATCGCCTAACACATAACGGATCACGCATAAAGCATAACGCATAACGCATAACGCATAACGCATAACGCATAACGCATAACGCATAACGCATAACGCATATCGCATAACGCATAAATCATAACCCATAACGCACAACGCATAACGCATAATGCACAACGCATAACGAATACCGCAAAACGTATAACGCATAACGCATAACGCATAACGCATAACGCATAACTCATAACGCATAACGCATAACGCATAACGCACACCGTATAACGCATAACGAATAACGCATAACGCATAAAGCATAACGCATAACGCATAACGCATAACGCATAACGCATATCGCAAACGTATAACGCATAACGCATAACGCATAACGCATAACTCTTAACGCATAACGCATAACGCATAACGCATAACTCATAACGCATAACGCATAACGCACACCGTATAACGCATAACGAATAATCCATAACGCACAACGCATAGCGCATAACGCATAACGCATAACGCATACCGCAAAACGCATAACGCATAACGCATAACGCATAACGCATAACGCATAACGCATAACGCATAACGCATAAAGCATAACGCATAACGCATAACGCATAACGCAAACGTATAACGCCCAACGCATACAGCATAACGAATAACCCATAACGCATAATCCATAACGCACAACGCATAGCGCATAACGCATAACGCATAACGCATAACGCATAACGCATAACGCATAACGCAAACGTATAACGCCCAACGCATAAAGCATAACGAACAACCCCTAACGCATAATCCATAACGCACAACGCATAGCGCATAACGCATAACGCATAACGCATAACGCATAACGCATAACGCATAACGCATAACGCATAACGCATAACTCATAACGCATAACGCATAACTCATAACGCATAACGCATAACGCATAACGCACACCGTATAACGCATAACGAATAATCCATAACGCACAACGCATAGCGCATAACGCATAACGCATAACGCATACCGCAAAACGCATAACGCATAACGCATAACGCATAACGCATAACGCATAACGCATAACGCATAACGCATAAAGCATAACGCATAACGCATAACGCATAACGCAAACGTATAACGCCCAACGCATAAAGCATAACGAATAACCCATAACGCATAATCCATAACGCACAACGCATAGCGCATAACGCATAACGCATAACGCATAACGCATAACGCATAACGCATAACGCAAACGTATAACGCCCAACGCATAAAGCATAACGAACAACCCCTAACGCATAATCCATAACGCACAACGCATAGCGCATAACGCATAACGCATAACGCATAACGCATAACGCATAACGCATAACGCATAACGCATAACGCATAACGCATAACGCATAACGCATAACGCATAACGCATAACGCATAACGCATAACGCATAACGCATAACGCATAACGAATACCGCAAAACGCATAACGCATAACGCATAACGCATAACGCATAAATCATAACGCATAACGCATAACGCATAACGCACACCGTATAACGCATAACGCATAACGCATAACGCATAAAGCATAACGCATAACGCATAACGCATAACGCATAACTCATAACGCATAACGCATAACGCATAACGCATAACGCATAACGCATAACTCATAACGCATAACGCATAACGCATAACGCACACCGTATAACGCATAACGAATAACGCATAACGCATAAAGCATAACGCATAACGCATAACGCATATCGCAAACGTATAACGCATAACGCATAACGCATAACGCATAACGCATAACTCATAACGCATAACGCATAACGCATAACGCACACCGTATAACGCATAACGAATAACGCATAACGCATAACGCATAACGCATAACGCATAACGCATATCGCAAACGTATAACGCATAACGCATAACGCATAACGCATAACTCATAACGCATAACGCATAACGCATAACTCATAACGCATAACGCATAACGCATAACGCACACCGTATAACGCATAACGCATAACGCATAACGCATAAAGCAAAATGAATAACGCATAAAGCATAACGCATAACCCATAAAGTATAACACATAACGGATAACGCATAAAGTATAACACATAACGCATATCGCATTACGCATAACGCATCACGCATAACGCATAACGCATAACGCATAACGCATAAAGCATTACGCATAACGCATATCGCATAAAACATAACGCATTACGCATAACGTACAACGTATAACGCATAACGCATAACGCATAACGCATAACGCATAACGCATAACGCATAACGCATAACGCATATCGCATTACGCATAACGCATCACGCATAACGCATAACGCATAACGCATAACGCATAACGCATAACGCATAACGCATAACGCATAACGAATACCGCAAAACGCATAACGCATAACGCATAACGCATAACGCATAACTCATAACGCATAACGCATAACGCATAACGCACACCGTATAACGCATAACGCATAACGCATAACGCATAAAGCATAACGCATAACGCATAACGCATAACGCATAACTCATAACGCATAACGCATAACGCATAACGCATAACGCATAACGCATAACGCATAACTCATAACGCATAACGCATAACGCATAACGCACACCGTATAACGCATAACGAATAACGCATAACGCATAAAGCATAACGCATAACGCATAACGCATATCGCAAACGTATAACGCATAACGCATAACGCATAACGCATAACGCATAACTCATAACGCATAACGCATAACGCACACCGTATAACGCATAACGAATAACGCATAACGCATAAAGCATAACGCATAACGCATAACGCATATCGCAAACGTATAACGCATAACGCATAACGCATAACGCATAACTCATAACGCATAACGCATAACGCATAACGCATAACTCATAACGCATAACGCATAACGCATAACGCACACCGTATAACGCATAACGCATAACGCATACGCATAACGCATAAAGCAAAATGAATAACGCATAAAGCATAACGCATAATCCATAAAGTATAACACATAACGGATAACGCATAAAGTATAACACATAACGCATATCGCATTACGCATAACGCATCACGCATAACGCATAACGCATAACGCATAAAGCATTACGCATAACGCATATCGCATAAAACATAACGCATTACGCATAACGTACAACGTATAACGCATAACGCATAACGCATAACGCATAACGCATAACGCATATCGCATAACACATAACGCATAACGCATAATGCATAACGCATAAGGCATAACGCATTACGCATAACTTAAAACTCATAACTCATAACGAATAACGCATAACGCAAAATGAATAACGCATAAAGCATAACGCATAACCCATAAAGTATAACACATAACGGATAACGCATAAAGTATAACACATAACGCATATCGCATTACGCATAACGCATCACGCATAACGCATAACGCATAACGCATAACGCATAACGCATAACGCATAACGCATAACGCATAACGCATAACGCATAACGCATAACGCATAACGCATATCGCATAAAACATAACGCGTAACGCATAACGTACAACGTATAACGCATAACGCATAACGCATAACGCATAACGCATAACGCATAACGCATAACGCATGACGCATAACGCATAACGCATAACGAACAACGGATAACGCATAACGCATAACGCATAACGAATACCGCAAAACGTATATCGCCTAACACATAACGGATCACGCATAAAGCATAACGCATAACGCATAACGCATAACGCATAACGCATAACGCATAACGCATAATGCATAACGCATAACACATAACGGATCACGCATAAAGCATAACGCATAACGCATAACGCATAACGCATAACGCATAACGCATAACGCATAATGCATAACGCATAACGCATAACGCATAACGCATAACGCATATCGCATAACGCATAAATCATAACCCATAACGCACAACGCATAACGCATAATGCACAACGCATAACGAATACCGCAAAACGTATAACGCATAACGCATAACGCATAACGCATAACGCATAACTCATAACGCATAACGCACACCGTATAACGCATAACGAATAACGCATAACGCATAAAGCATAACGCATAACGCATAACGCATATCGCAAACGTATAACGCATAACGCATAACGCATAACGCATAACTTTTACGCATAACGCATAACGCATAACGCATAACTCATAACGCATAACGCATATCGCACACCGTATAACGCATAACGCATAACGCATAACGCATAAAGCATAACGCATATCGCATAACACATAACGCATAACCCATAACGCATAAGGCATAACGCATAACGTTAACGCATAACGCATAACGAACAACGGATAACGCATAACGCATAACGCATAACGAATACCGCAAAACGTATATCGCCTAACACATAACGGATCACGCATAAAGCATAACGCATAACGTATAACGCATAACCCATAACGCACAACGCATAACGCATAATGCACAACGCATAACGAATACCGCAAAACACATAAAGCATAACGCATAACGCATAACGCATAACGCATAACGCATAACGCATAACGCATAATGCATAACGCATAAGGCATAACGCATAACGCATAACTCATAACGCATAACGCATAACGCATAACGCATAACTCATAACGCATAACGCATAACCCACACCGTATAACGCATAACGCATAACGCATAACGCATAACTCATAACGCATAACGCATAACGCATAACGCATAACGCATAACGCACACCGTATAACGCATAACGCATAACGCATAACGCATAACGCATAACGCATAACGCATAACGCATAACGCATAACGCATAACGCATAAAGCATAACGCATAACGCATAACGCATAAAGCAAACTTATAACGCACAACGCATAACGCATAACGCATAACGCATAACGCATAACGCATAACGCATAACGCATAACCCATAAAGTATAACACATAACGGATAACGCATAAAGTATAACACATAACGCATATCGCATTACGCATAACGCATCACGCATAACGCATAACGCATAACGCATAACGCATAACGCATAACGCATAACGCATAACGCATATCGCATAAAACATAACGCATAACGCATAACGTACAACGTATAACGCATAACGCATAACGCATAACGCATAACGCATAACGCATAACGCATAACGCATATCGCATAACACATAACGCATAACCCATAACGCATAAGGCATAACGCATAACGTTAACGCATAACGCATAACGCCTAACGCATAACGGATCACGCATAACGGATCACGCAAAACGCATAAAGCATAACGCATAACGCATAACGCATAACGCATTACGCATAACGCATAACGCATAACGCATATCGCATAACGCATAAATCATAACCCATAACGCACAACGCATAACGCATAATGCACAACGCATAACGAATACCGCAAAACGTAAAACGCATAACGCATAACGCATAACGCATAACGCATAACGCATAACGCATAACGCATAACGTATAACGCATAACGCATAACGCATAACGCATAACGAACAACGGATAACGCATAACGCATAACGCATAACGAATACCGCAAAACGTATATCGCCTAACACATAACGGATCACGCATAAAGCATAACGCATAACGCATAACGCATAACGCATAACGCATAACGCATAACGCATAACGCATAACGCATATCGCATAACGCATAAATCATAACCCATAACGCACAACGCATAACGCATAATGCACAACGCATAACGAATACCGCAAAACGTATAACGCATAACGCATAACGCATAACGCATAACGCATAACTCATAACGCATAACGCATAACGCATAACGCACACCGTATAACGCATAACGAATAACGCATAACGCATAAAGCATAACGCATAACGCATAACGCATAACGCATAACGCATATCGCAAACGTATAACGCATAACGCATAACGCATAACGCATAACTCTTAACGCATAACGCATAACGCATAACGCATAACTCATAACGCATAACGCATAACGCACACCGTATAACGCATAACGAATAATCCATAACGCACAACGCATAGCGCATAACGCATAACGCATAACGCATACCGCAAAACGCATAACGCATAACGCATAACGCATAACGCATAACGCATAACGCATAACGCATAACGCATAAAGCATAACGCATAACGCATAACGCATAACGCAAACGTATAACGCCCAACGCACACAGCATAACGAATAACCCATAACGCATAATCCATAACGCACAACGCATAGCGCATAACGCATAACGCATAACGCATAACGCATAACGCATAACGCATAACGCAAACGTATAACGCCCAACGCATAAAGCATAACGAACAACCCCTAACGCATAATCCATAACGCACAACGCATATCGCATAACGCATAACGCATAACGCATAACGCATAACGCATAACGCATAACGCATAACGCATAACGCATAACGCATAACGCATAACGCATAACTCATAACGCATAACGCATAACGCATAACGCACACCGTATAACGCATAACGAATAATCCATAACGCACAACGCATAGCGCATAACGCATAACGCATAACGCATACCGCAAAACGCATAACGCATAACGCATAACGCATAACGCATAACGCATAACGCATAACGCATAACGCATAAAGCATAACGCATAACGCATAACGCATAACGCAAACGTATAACGCCCAACGCATAAAGCATAACGAATAACCCATAACGCATAATCCATAACGCACAACGCATAGCGCATAACGCATAACGCATAACGCATAACGCATAACGCATAACGCATAACGCAAACGTATAACGCCCAACGCATAAAGCATAACGAACAACCCCTAACGCATAACGCATAACGCATAACGCATAACGCATAACGCATAACGCATAACGCATAACGCATAACGCATAACGCATAACGCATAACGCATAACGCATAACGCATAACGCATAACGCATAACGCATAACGCATAACGCATAACGCATAACGCATAACGAATACCGCAAAACGCATAACGCATAACGCATAACGCATAACGCATAAATCATAACGCATAACGCATAACGCATAACGCACACCGTATAACGCATAACGCATAACGCATAACGCATAAAGCATAACGCATAACGCATAACGCATAACGCATAACTCATAACGCATAACGCATAACGCATAACGCATAACGCATAACGCATAACTCATAACGCATAACGCATAACGCATAACGCACACCGTATAACGCATAACGAATAACGCATAACGCATAAAGCATAACGCATAACGCATAACGCATATCGCAAACGTATAACGCATAACGCATAACGCATAACGCATAACGCATAACTCATAACGCATAACGCATAACGCATAACGCACACCGTATAACGCATAACGAATAACGCATAACGCATAAAGCATAACGCATAACGCATAACGCATATCGCAAACGTATAACGCATAACGCATAACGCATAACGCATAACTCATAACGCATAACGCATAACGCATAACTCATAACGCATAACGCATAACGCATAACGCACACCGTATAACGCATAACGCATAACGCATAACGCATAACGCATAAAGCAAAATGAATAACGCATAAAGCATAACGCATAACCCATAAAGTATAACACATAACGGATAACGCATAAAGTATAACACATAACGCATATCGCATTACGCATAACGCATCACGCATAACGCATAACGCATAACGCATAACGCATAAAGCATTACGCATAACGCATATCGCATAAAACATAACGCATTACGCATAACGTACAACGTATAACGCATAACGCATAACGCATAACGCATAACGCATAACGCATAACGCATAACGCATATCGCATTACGCATAACGCATCACGCATAACGCATAACGCATAACGCATAACGCATAACGCATAACGCATAACGCATAACGCATAACGAATACCGCAAAACGCATAACGCATAACGCATAACGCATAACGCATAACTCATAACGCATAACGCATAACGCATAACGCACACCGTATAACGCATAACGCATAACGCATAACGCATAAAGCATAACGCATAACGCATAACGCATAACGCATAACTCATAACGCATAACGCATAACGCATAACGCATAACGCATAACGCATAACGCATAACTCATAACGCATAACGCATAACGCACACCGTATAACGCATAACGAATAACGCATAACGCATAAAGCATAACGCATAACGCATAACGCATATCGCAAACGTATAACGCATAACGCATAACGCATAACGCATAACGCATAACTCATAACGCATAACGCATAACGCACACCGTATAACGCATAACGAATAACGCATAACGCATAAAGCATAACGCATAACGCATAACGCATATCGCAAACGTATAACGCATAACGCATAACGCATAACGCATAACTCATAACGCATAACGCATAACGCATAACTCATAACGCATAACGCATAACGCATAACGCACACCGTATAACGCATAACGCATAACGCATACGCATAACGCATAAAGCAAAATGAATAACGCATAAAGCATAACGCATAATCCATAAAGTATAACACATAACGGATAACGCATAAAGTATAACACATAACGCATATCGCATTACGCATAACGCATCACGCATAACGCATAACGCATAACGCATAAAGCATTACGCATAACGCATATCGCATAAAACATAACGCATTACGCATAACGTACAACGTATAACGCATAACGCATAACGCATAACGCATAACGCATAACGCATAACGCATATCGCATAACACATAACGCATAACGCATAATGCATAACGCATAAGGCATAACGCATTACGCATAACTTAAAACTCATAACTCATAACGAATAACGCATAACGCAAAATGAATAACGCATAAAGCATAACGCATAACCCATAAAGTATAACACATAACGGATAACGCATAAAGTATAACACATAACGCATATCGCATTACGCATAACGCATCACGCATAACGCATAACGCATAACGCATAACGCATAACTCATAACGCATAACGCATAACGCATAACGCATAACGCACACCGTATAACGCATAACGAATAACGCATAACGCATAAAGCATAACGCATAACGCATAACGCATATCGCAAACGTATAACGCATAACGCATAACGCATAACGCATAACGCATAACTCATAACGCATAACGCATAACGCACACCGTATAACGCATAACGAATAACGCATAACGCATAAAGCATAACGCATAACGCATAACGCATATCGCAAACGTATAACGCATAACGCATAACGCATAACGCATAACTCATAACGCATAACGCATAACGCATAACTCATAACGCATAACGCATAACGCATAACGCACACCGTATAACGCATAACGCATAACGCATACGCATAACGCATAAAGCAAAATGAATAACGCATAGAGCATAACGCATAATCCATAAAGTATAACACATAACGGATAACGCATAAAGTATAACACATAACGCATATCGCATTACGCATAACGCATCACGCATAACGCATAACGCATAACGCATAAAGCATTACGCATAACGCATATCGCATAAAACATAACGCATTACGCATAACGTACAACGTATAACGCATAACGCATAACGCATAACGCATAACGCATAACGCATAACGCATATCGCATAACACATAACGCATAACGCATAATGCATAACGCATAAGGCATAACGCATTACGCATAACTTAAAACTCATAACTCATAACGAATAACGCATAACGCAAAATGAATAACGCATAAAGCATAACGCATAACCCATAAAGTATAACACATAACGGATAACGCATAAAGTATAACACATAACGCATATCGCATTACGCATAACGCATCACGCATAACGCATAACGCATAACGCATAACGCATAACTCATAACGCATAACGCATAACGCATAACGCATAACGCATAACGCATAACTCATAACGCATAACGCATAACGCATAACGCACACCGTATAACGCATAACGAATAACGCATAACGCATAAAGCATAACGCATAACGCATAACGCATATCGCAAACGTATAACGCATAACGCATAACGCATAACGCATAACGCATAACTCATAACGCATAACGCATAACGCATAACGCACACCGTATAACGCATAACGAATAACGCATAACGCATAAAGCATAACGCATAACGCATAACGCATATCGCAAACGTATAACGCATAACGCATAACGCATAACGCATAACTCATAACGCATAACGCATAACGCATAACTCATAACGCATAACGCATAACGCATAACGCACACCGTATAACGCATAACGCATAACGCATAACGCATAACGCATAAAGCAAAATGAATAACGCATAAAGCATAACGCATAACCCATAAAGTATAACACATAACGGATAACGCATAAAGTATAACACATAACGCATATCGCATTACGCATAACGCATCACGCATAACGCATAACGCATAACGCATAACGCATAAAGCATTACGCATAACGCATATCGCATAAAACATAACGCATTACGCATAACGTACAACGTATAACGCATAACGCATAACGCATAACGCATAACGCATAACGCATAACGCATAACGCATATCGCATTACGCATAACGCATCACGCATAACGCATAACGCATAACGCATAACGCATAACGCATAACGCATAACGCATAACGCATAACGAATACCGCAAAACGCATAACGCATAACGCATAACGCATAACGCATAACTCATAACGCATAACGCATAACGCATAACGCACACCGTATAACGCATAACGCATAACGCATAACGCATAAAGCATAACGCATAACGCATAACGCATAACGCATAACTCATAACGCATAACGCATAACGCATAACGCATAACGCATAACGCATAACTCATAACGCATAACGCATAACGCATAACGCACACCGTATAACGCATAACGAATAACGCATAACGCATAAAGCATAACGCATAACGCATAACGCATATCGCAAACGTATAACGCATAACGCATAACGCATAACGCATAACGCATAACTCATAACGCATAACGCATAACGCACACCGTATAACGCATAACGAATAACGCATAACGCATAAAGCATAACGCATAACGCATAACGCATATCGCAAACGTATAACGCATAACGCATAACGCATAACGCATAACTCATAACGCATAACGCATAACGCATAACTCATAACGCATAACGCATAACGCATAACGCACACCGTATAACGCATAACGCATAACGCATACGCATAACGCATAAAGCAAAATGAATAACGCATAAAGCATAACGCATAATCCATAAAGTATAACACATAACGGATAACGCATAAAGTATAACACATAACGCATATCGCATTACGCATAACGCATCACGCATAACGCATAACGCATAACGCATAAAGCATTACGCATAACGCATATCGCATAAAACATAACGCATTACGCATAACGTACAACGTATAACGCATAACGCATAACGCATAACGCATAACGCATAACGCATAACGCATATCGCATAATACATAACGCATAACGCATAATGCATAACGCATAAGGCATAACGCATTACGCATAACTTAAAACTCATAACTCATAACGAATAACGCATAACGCAAAATGGATAACGCATAAAGCATAACGCATAACCCATAAAGTATAACACATAACGGATAACGCATAAAGTATAACACATAACGCATATCGCATTACGCATAACGCATCACGCATAACGCATAACGCATAACGCATAACGCATAACGCATAACGCATAACGCATAACGCATAACGCATAACGCATAACGCATAACGCATATCGCATAAAACATAACGCGTAACGCATAACGTACAACGTATAACGCATAACGCATAACGCATAACGCATAACGCATAACGCATAACGCATAACGCATGACGCATAACGCATAACGCATAACGAACAACGGATAACGCATAACGCATAACGCATAACGAATACCGCAAAACGTATATCGCCTAACACATAACGGATCACGCATAAAGCATAACGCATAACGCATAACGCATAACGCATAACGCATAACGCATAACGCATAATGCATAACGCATAACGCATAACGCATAACGCATAACGCATATCGCATAACGCATAAATCATAACCCATAACGCACAACGCATAACGCATAATGCACAACGCATAACGAATACCGCAAAACGTATAACGCATAACGCATAACGCATAACGCATAACGCATAACTCATAACGCATAACGCATAACGCACACCGTATAACGCATAACGAATAACGCATAACGCATAAAGCATAACGCATAACGCATAACGCATATCGCAAACGTATAACGCATAACGCATAACGCATAACGCATAACTCTTAACGCATAACGCATAACGCATAACGCATAACTCATAACGCATAACGCATAACGCACACCGTATAACGCATAACGCATAACGCATAACGCATAAAGCATAACGCATATCGCATAACACATAACGCATAACCCATAACGCATAAGGCATAACGCATAACGTTAACGCATAACGCATAACGAACAACGGATAACGCATAACGCATAACGCATAACGAATACCGCAAAACGTATATCGCCTAACACATAACGGATCACGCATAAAGCATAACGCATAACGTATAACGCATAACCCATAACGCACAACGCATAACGCATAATGCACAACGCATAACGAATACCGCAAAACGCATAAAGCATAACGCATAACGCATAACGCATAACGCATAACGCATAACGCATAACGCATAATGCATAACGCATAAGGCATAACGCATAACGCATAACTCATAACGCATAACGCATAACGCATAACGCAT
Source organism: Lasioglossum morio (assembly GCA_916610235.2). NCBI lineage: Eukaryota > Metazoa > Arthropoda > Insecta > Hymenoptera > Halictidae > Lasioglossum > Lasioglossum morio. The sequence continues at coordinate 50,026 of CAKAJA020000564.1, read as the reverse complement.
AACGCATAACTCATAACGCATAACGCATAACGCACACCGTATAACGCATAACGCATAACGCATAACGCATAACTCATAACGCATAACGCATAACGCATAACGCATAACTCATAACGCATAACGCATAACGCATAACGCATAACGCATAACGCATAACGCATAACGCATAACGCATAAAGCATAACGCATAACGCATAACGCATAAAGCAAACTTATAACGCACAACGCATAACGCATAACGCATAACGCATAACGCATAACGCATAACGCATAACGCATAACCCATAAAGTATAACACATAACGGATAACGCATAAAGTATAACACATAACGCATATCGCATTACGCATAACGCATCACGCATAACGCATAACGCATAACGCATAACGCATAACGCATAACGCATAACGCATATCGCATAAAACATAACGCATAACGCATAACGTACAACGTATAACGCATAACGCATAACGCATAACGCATAACGCATAACGCATAACGCATAACGCATAACGCATAACGCATAACGCATATCGCATAACACATAACGCATAACCCATAACGCATAAGGCATAACGCATAACGTTAACGCATAACGCATAACGCCTAACGCATAACGGATCACGCATAACGGATCACGCAAAACGCATAAAGCATAACGCATAACGCATAACGCATAACGCATTACGCATAACGCATAACGCATAACGCATATCGCATAACGCATAAATCATAACCCATAACGCACAACGCATAACGCATAATGCACAACGCATAACGAATACCGCAAAACGTAAAACGCATAACGCATAACGCATAACGCATAACGCATAACGCATAACGCATAACGCATAACGTATAACGCATGACGCATAACGCATAACGCATAACGAACAACGGATAACGCATAACGCATAACGCATAACGAATACCGCAAAACGTATATCGCCTAACACATAACGGATCACGCATAAAGCATAACGCATAACGCATAACGCATAACGCATAACGCATAACGCATAACGCATAACGCATAACGCATAACGCATAACGCATAACGCATATCGCATAACGCATAAATCATAACCCATAACGCACAACGCATAACGCATAATGCACAACGCATAACGAATACCGCAAAACGTATAACGCATAACGCATAACGCATAACGCATAACGCATAACTCATAACGCATAACGCATAACGCATAACGCACACCGTATAACGCATAACGAATAACGCATAACGCATAAAGCAGAACGCATAACGCATAACGCATAACGCATATCGCAAACGTATAACGCATAACGCATAACGCATAACGCATAACTCTTAACGCATAACGCATAACGCATAACGCATAACTCATAACGCATAACGCATAACGCACACCGTATAACGCATAACGCATAACGCATAACGCATAAAGCATAACGCATATCGCATAACACATAACGCATAACCCATAACGCATAAGGCATAACGCATAACGTTAACGCATAACGCATAACGAACAACGGATAACGCATAACGCATAACGCATAACGAATACCGCAAAACGTATATCGCCTAACACATAACGGATCACGCATAAAGCATAACGCATAACGTATAACGCATAACCCATAACGCACAACGCATAACGCATAATGCACAACGCATAACGAATACCGCAAAACGCATAAAGCATAACGCATAACGCATAACGCATAACGCATAACGCATAACGCATAATGCATAACGCATAAGGCATAACGCATAACGCATAACTCATAACGCATAACGCATAACGCATAACGCATAACTCATAACGCATAACGCATAACGCACACCGTATAACGCATAACGCATAACGCATAACGCATAACTCATAACGCATAACGCATAACGCATAACGCATAACGCATAACGCATAACGCATAACGCATAACGCATAACGCATAACGCATAACGCATAACGCATAACGCATAACGCATAACCCATAAAGTATAACACATAACGGATAACGCATAAAGTATAACACATAACGCATATCGCATTACGCATAACGCATCACGCATAACGCATAACGCATAACGCATAACGCATATCGCATAAAACATAACGCATAACGCATAACGCATAACGCATAACGCATAACGCATAACTCATAACGCATAACGCATAACGCATAACGCACACCGTATAACGCATAACGAATAACGCATAACGCATATAGCATAACGCATAACGCATAACGCATATCGCAAACGTATAACGCATAACGCATAACGCATAACGCATAACGCATAACTCTTAACGCATAACGCATAACGCATAACGCATAACTCATAACGCATAACGCATAACGCACACCGTATAACGCATAACGCATAACGCATAACGCATAAAGCATAACGCATAACGCATAACGCATAACGCATAACGCATATCGCATAAAACATAACGCATAACGCATAACGTACAACGTATAACGCATAACGCATAACGCATAACGCATAACGCATAACGCATAACGCATATCGCATAGCACATAACGCATAAACCATAACGCATAACGCATAAGGCATAACGCATAACGTTAACGCATAACGCATAACGCATAACGCATAACGCATAACGCATAACGCATAACGCATAACGCATAACGCATAACGCACAACGCATAGCGCATAACGCATAACGCATAACGCATAACGCATAACGCATAACGCATAACGCATAACGCATAACGCATAACGCATAACGCATAACGCATAACGCATAACGCATAACGAATACCGCAAAACGCATAACGCATAACGCATAACGCATAACGCATAACTCATAACGCATAACGCATAACGCATAACGCACACCGTATAACGCATAACGCATAACGCATAACGCATAAAGCATAACGCATAACGCATAACGCATAACGCATAACTCATAACGCATAACGCATAACGCATAACGCATAACGCATAACGCATAACTCATAACGCATAACGCATAACGCATAACGCACACCGTATAACGCATAACGAATAACGCATAACGCATAAAGCATAACGCATAACGCATAACGCATATCGCAAACGTATAACGCATAACGCATAACGCATAACGCATAACGCATAACTCATAACGCATAACGCATAACGCATAACGCACACCGTATAACGCATAACGAATAACGCATAACGCATAAAGCATAACGCATAACGCATAACGCATATCGCAAACGTATAACGCATAACGCATAACGCATAACGCATAACTCATAACGCATAACGCATAACGCATAACTCATAACGCATAACGCATAACGCATAACGCACACCGTATAACGCATAACGCATAACGCATAACGCATAAAGCATAACGCATAACGCATAACGCATAACGCATAACTCATAACGCATAACGCATAACGCATAACGCATAACGCATAACGCATAACGCATAACTCATAACGCATAACGCATAACGCATAACGCACACCGTATAACGCATAACGAATAACGCATAACGCATAAAGCATAACGCATAACGCATAACGCATATCGCAAACGTATAACGCATAACGCATAACGCATAACGCATAACGCATAACGCATAACTCATAACGCATAACGCATAACGCATAACGCACACCGTATAACGCATAACGCATAACGCATAACGCATAAAGCAAAATGAATAACGCATAAAGCATAACGCATAACCCATAAAGTATAACACATAACGGATAACGCATAAAGTATAACACATAACGCATATCGCATTACGCATAACGCATCACGCATAACGCATAACGCATAACGCATAACGCATAAAGCATTACGCATAACGCATATCGCATAAAACATAACGCATTACGCATAACGTACAACGTATAACGCATAACGCATAACGCATAACGCATAACGCATAACGCATAACGCATAACGCATATCGCATAACACATAACGCATAACGCATAATGCATAACGCATAAGGCATAACGCATTACGCATAACTTAAAACTCATAACTCATAACGAATAACGCATAACGCAAAATGAATAACGCATAAAGCATAACGCATAACCCATAAAGTATAACACATAACGGATAACGCATAAAGTATAACACATAACGCATATCGCATTACGCATAACGCATCACGCATAACGCATAACGCATAACGCATAACGCATAACGCATAACGCATAACGCATAACGCATAACGCATAACGCATAACGCATATCGCATAAAACATAACGCGTAACGCATAACGTACAACGTATAACGCATAACGCATAACGCATAACGCATAACGCATGACGCATAACGCATAACGCATAACGAACAACGGATAACGCATAACGCATAACGCATAACGAATACCGCAAAACGTATATCGCCTAACACATAACGGATCACGCATAAAGCATAACGCATAACGCATAACGCATAACGCATAACGCATAACGCATAACGCATAACGCATAACGCATAACGCATAACGCATATCGCATAACGCATAAATCATAACCCATAACGCACAACGCATAACGCATAATGCACAACGCATAACGAATACCGCAAAACGTATAACGCATAACGCATAACGCATAACGCATAACGCATAACTCATAACGCATAACGCATAACGCACACCGTATAACGCATAACGCATAACGCATAACGCATAAAGCATAACGCATATCGCATAACACATAACGCATAACCCATAACGCATAAGGCATAACGCATAACGTTAACGCATAACGCATAACGAACAACGGATAACGCATAACGCATAACGCATAACGAATACCGCAAAATGGTATATCGCCTAACACATAACGGATCACGCATAAAGCATAACGCATAACGTATAACGCATAACCCATAACGCACAACGCATAACGCATAATGCACAACGCATAACGAATACCGCAAAACGCATAAAGCATAACGCATAACGCATAACGCATAACGCATAACGCATAACGCATAATGCATAACGCATAAGGCATAACGCATAACGCATAACTCATAACGCATAACGAATAACGCATAACGCATAAAGCATAACGCATAACGCATAACGCATATCGCAAACGTATAACGCATAACGCATAACGCATAACGCATAACTCTTAACGCATAACGCATAACGCATAACTCATAACTCATAACGCATAACGCATAACGCACACCGTATAACGCATAACGCATAACGCATAACGCATAAAGCATAACGCATATCGCATAACACATAACGCATAACCCATAACGCATAAGGCATAACGCATAACGTTAACGCATAACGCATAACGAACAACGGATAACGCATAACGCATAACGCATAACGAATACCGCAAAATGGTATATCGCCTGACACATAACGGATCACGCATAAAGCATAACGCATAACGTATAACGCATAACCCATAACGCACAACGCATAACGCATAATGCACAACGCATAACGAATACCGCAAAACGCATAAAGCATAACGCATAACGCATAACGCATAACGCATAACGCATAACGCATAATGCATAACGCATAAGGCATAACGCATAACGCATAACTCATAACGCATAACGCATAACGCATAACGCATAACTCATAACGCATAACGCATAACGCACACCGTACAACGCATAACGCATAACGCATAACGCATAACTCATAACGCATAACGCATAACGCATAACGCATAACTCATAACGCATAACGCATAACGCACACCGTATAACGCATAACGCATAACGCATAACGCATAAAGCATAACGCATAAGGCATAACGCATAACGCAAACGTATAACGCCCAACGCATAAAGCATAACGAACAACCCATAACGCATAATCCATAACGCATAACGCATAACGCCTAACGCATAACGCATAACGCATAACGCATAACGCATAAAGCATAACGCATAACGCATAACGCATAATGCAAACTTATAACGCACAACGCATAACGCATAACGCATAACGCATAACGCATAACGCATAACGCATAACGCATAACGCATAACGCATAACGCACACCGTATAACGCATAACGCATAACGCATAACGCATAACTCATAACGCATAACGCATAACGCATAACGCATAACGCATAACGCACACCGTATAACGCATAACGCATAACGCATAACGCATAACTCATAACGCATAACGCATAACGCATAACGCATAACGCATAACGCATAACGCATAACGCATAACGCATAACGCATAACGCATAACGCATAACGCATAACGCATAACGCATAACCCATAAAGTATAACACATAACGGATAACGCATAAAGTATAACACATAACGCATAACGCATAACGCATAACGCATAACGCATAACGCATAACGCATAACGCATAACGCATAACGCATAACGCATAACGCATAACGCATAACGCATAACGCATAACGCATAACCCATAAAGTATAACACATAACGGATAACGCATAAAGTATAACACATAACGCATATCGCATTACGCATAACGCATCACGCATAACGCATAACGCAAAGCGCATAACGCATATCGCATAAAACATAACGCATAACGCATAACGCATAACGCATAACGCATAACGCATAACTCATAACGCATAACGCATAACGCATAACGCACACCGTATAACGCATAACGAATAACGCATAACGCATATAGCATAACGCATAACGCATAACGCATATCGCAAACGTATAACGCATAACGCATAACGCATAACGCATAACGCATAACTCTTAACGCATAACGCATAACGCATAACGCATAACTCATAACGCATAACGCATAACGCACACCGTATAACGCATAACGCATAACGCATAACGCATAAAGCATAACGCATAACGCATAACGCATAACGCATAACGCATAACGCATAACGCATAACGCATATCGCATAAAACATAACGCATAACGCATAACGTACAACGTATAACGCATAACGCATAACGCATAACGCATAACGCATAACGCATATCGCATAGCACATAACGCATAAACCATAACGCATAACGCATAAGGCATAACGCATAACGTTAACGCATAACGCATAACGCATAACGCATAACGCATAACGCATAACGCATAACGCATAACGCATAACGCATAACGCACAACGCATAGCGCATAACGCATAACGCATAACGCATAACGCATAACGCATAACGCATAACGCATAACGCATAACGCATAACGCATAACGCATAACGCATAACGAATACCGCAAAACGCATAACGCATAACGCATAACGCATAACGCATAACTCATAACGCATAACGCATAACGCATAACGCACACCGTATAACGCATAACGCATAACGCATAACGCATAAAGCATAACGCATAACGCATAACGCATAACGCATAACTCATAACGCATAACGCATAACGCATAACGCATAACGCATAACGCATAACTCATAACGCATAACGCATAACGCATAACGCACACCGTATAACGCATAACGAATAACGCATAACGCATAAAGCATAACGCATAACGCATAACGCATATCGCAAACGTATAACGCATAACGCATAACGCATAACGCATAACGCATAACTCATAACGCATAACGCATAACGCATAACGCACACCGTATAACGCATAACGAATAACGCATAACGCATAAAGCATAACGCATAACGCATAACGCATATCGCAAACGTATAACGCATAACGCATAACGCATAACGCATAACTCATAACGCATAACGCATAACGCATAACTCATAACGCATAACGCATAACGCATAACGCACACCGTATAACGCATAACGCATAACGCATAACGCATAAAGCATAACGCATAACGCATAACGCATAACGCATAACTCATAACGCATAACGCATAACGCATAACGCATAACGCATAACTCATAACGCATAACGCATAACGCATAACGCACACCGTATAACGCATAACGAATAACGCATAACGCATAAAGCATAACGCATAACGCATAACGCATATCGCAAACGTATAACGCATAACGCATAACGCATAACGCATAACGCATAACGCATAACTCATAACGCATAACGCATAACGCATAACGCACACCGTATAACGCATAACGCAAAACGCATAACGCATAAAGCAAAATGAATAACGCATAAAGCATAACGCATAACCCATAAAGTATAACACATAACGGATAACGCATAAAGTATAACACATAACGCATATCGCATTACGCATAACGCATCACGCATAACGCATAACGCATAACGCATAACGCATAAAGCATTACGCATAACGCATATCGCATAAAACATAACGCATTACGCATAACGTACAACGTATAACGCATAACGCATAACGCATAACGCATAACGCATAACGCATAACGCATAACGCATATCGCATAACACATAACGCATAACGCATAATGCATAACGCATAAGGCTTAACGCATTACGCATAACTTAAAACTCATAACTCATAACGAATAACGCATAACGCAAAATGAATAACGCATAAAGCATAACGCATAACCCATAAAGTATAACACATAACGGATAACGCATAAAGTATAACACATAACGCATATCGCATTACGCATAACGCATCACGCATAACGCATAACGCATAACGCATAACGCATAACGCATAACGCATAACGCATAACGCATAACGCATAACGCATAACGCATATCGCATAAAACATAACGCGTAACGCATAACGTACAACGTATAACGCATAACGCATAACGCATAACGCATAACGCATAACGCATGACGCATAACGCATAACGCATAACGAACAACGGATAACGCATAACGCATAACGCATAACGAATACCGCAAAACGTATATCGCCTAACACATAACGGATCACGCATAAAGCATAACGCATAACGCATAACGCATAACGCATAACGCATAACGCATAACGCATAACGCATAACGCATAACGCATATCGCATAACGCATAAATCATAACCCATAACGCACAACGCATAACGCATAATGCACAACGCATAACGAATACCGCAAAACGTATAACGCATAACGCATAACGCATAACGCATAACGCATAACTCATAACGCATAACGCATAACGCACACCGTATAACGCATAACGCATAACGCATAACGCATAAAGCATAACGCATATCGCATAACACATAACGCATAACCCATAACGCATAAGGCATAACGCATAACGCATAACGCATAACGCATAACGCATAACGCATAACGCATAACGCATAACGCATAACGCATAACGCATAACGCATAACGCATAACGCATAACGCATAACGCATATCGCATAACGCATAACGCATAATGCATAACGCATAACGCATAACGCATAACGCATATGGCCCAACGCATAACGGATCACGTATAACGCATAACGCCTACTGCATAACGCATAACTCATAACGCATAACGCATAACGCATAACGCATAACGCATAACGCATAACGCATAACGCATAACGCATAACGCATAACGCATAACGCATAACGCATAACGCATAACGCATAACGCATAACGCATAACGCATAACGCATAACGCATAACGCATAACGCATAACGCATAACGCATAACGCATAACGCATAACGCATAACGCATAACGCATAACGCATAACGCATAACGCATAACGCATAACGCATAACGCATAACTCATAACGCATAACGCATAACGCATATCGCATAACGCAAACGTAAAACGCATAACGCATAACGCATAACGCATAACGCATAACGCATAACGCATAACGCATAACGCATAACGCATTAAGCATAACGCATAACGCATAACGCATAACGCATAACGCATAACGCATAACGCATAACGCATAACGCATAACGCATAACGCATAACGCATAACGCATAACGCATAACGCATAACGCATAACGCATACCGCATAACGCATAACGCATAACGAATACCGCATAACGCATAACGGATAACGCATAACGCATAACGCATAACGCATAACGCATAACGCATAACGCATAACGCATAACGCATAACGCATAACGCATAACGCATAACGCATAACGCATAACGCGTAACGCATAACGCATAACGCATAACGCATAAGGCTTAACGCATAACGCATACCGTATAACGCATAACTCATAACGCATAAGCATAAGGCATAACGCATAACGCATGACGCATAACGCATAACGCATATCGCATAACGCATAACGCATAACGCATAACGCATAACGCATATGGCATAACGCATAAAGCATAACGCATAACGCATAACGCATAACGCATAACGCATAACGCATAACGCATAACGCATAACGCATAACGCATAACGCATAACGCATAACGCATACCGTATAACGCATAACTCATAACGCATAACGCATAAGGCATAACGCATAACGCATAACGCATAACGCATAACGCATAACGCATAACGCATAACGCATAACGCATAAAGCATAACGCATAACGCATAACGCATAACGCATAACGCATAAACCATAACGCATAACGCATAACGGATAACGCATAACGCATAACGCATAACGCATAACTCATAACGCATAAGCATAAGGCATAACGCATAACGCATAACGCATAACGCATAACGCATAACGCATAACGCATAACGCATAACGCATAACGCATAACGCATAACGCATAACGCATAACGCATAACGCATAACGCATAACTCATAACGCATAAGCATAAGGCATAACGCATAACGCATGACGCATAACGCATAACGCATATCGCATAACGCATAACGCATAACGCATAACGCATAACGCATATGGCATAACGCATAAAGCATAACGCATAACGCATAACGCATAACGCATAACGCATAACGCATAACGCATAACGCATAACGCATAACGCATAACGCATAACGCATAACGCATACCGTATAACGCATAACTCATAACGCATAACGCATAAGGCATAACGCATAACGCATAACGCATAACGCATAACGCATAACGCATAACGCATAACGCATAACGCATAAAGCATAACGCATAACGCATAACGCATAACGGATAACGCATAACTCATAACGCATAACGCATAACGCATAAAGCATAACGCATAACGCATAACGCATATCGCCCAACGCATAACGGATCACGTATAACGCATAACGCCTACTGCATAACGCATAACTCATAACGCATAACGCATAACGCATAACGCATAACGCATAACGCATAACGCATAACGCATAACGCATAACGCATAACGCATAACGCATAACGCATAACGCATAACGCATAACGCATAACGCATAACGCATAACGCATAACGCATAACGCATAACGCATAACGCATAACGCATAACGCATAACGCATAACGCATAACGCATAACGCATAACGCATAACGCATAACGCATAACGCATAACGCATAACCCATAACGAATAACGCATAATGCATAACGCATAACGCATAACGCATAACGCAGAACGCATAATTCATAACGCATAACGCATAACGCATAATGCACAACGCATAACGAATACCGCAAAAAGCATAACGCCTAACGCATAACGGATCACGCATAACGCATAAAGCATAACGCATAACGCTTAACGCATAACGTATAACTCATAACTCATAACGCATAACGCATAACGCATTACACATAACGCAAAATGCATAACGCATAATGCACAACGCATAACGAATACCGGAAACTCATAACGCATATCGCATAACGCATAACGCATAACGCATATCGCATAACGCATAACGCATAACGCATAACGCATAAACCATAACGCATAACGCATAACGCATAACGGATAACGCATAACGCATAACGCATAACGCATAACTCATAACGCATAAGCATAAGGCATAACGCATAACGCATAACGCATAACGCATAACGCATAACGCATAACGCATAACGCATAACGCATAACGCATAACGCATAACGCATAACGCATAACGCATAACGCATAACGCATAACGCATAACGCATAACGCATAACGCATAACGCATAACGCATAACGCATAACGCATAACGCATAACGCATAACGCATAACGCATAACGCATACCGCATAACGCATAACGCATAACGAATACCGCATAACGCATAACGGATAACGCATAACGCATAACGCATAACGCATAACGCATAACGCATAACGCATAACGCATAACGCATAACGCATAACGCATAACGCATAACGCATAACGCATAACGCATAACGCATAACGCATAACGCATAACGCGTAACGCATAACGCATAACGCATAACGCATAACGCATAACGCATACCGTATAACGCATAACTCATAACGCATAAGCATAAGGCATAACGCATAACGCATAACGCATAAAGCATAACGCATAACGCCTACTGCATAACGCATAACTCATAACGCATAACGCATGACGCATAACGCATAACGCATATCGCATAACGCATAACGCATAACGCATATCGCATAACGCATAACGCATAACGCATAACGCATAAACCATAACGCATAACGCATAACGCATAACGGATAACGCATAACGCATAACGCATAACGCATAACGCATAACTCATAACGCATAAGCATAAGGCATAACGCATAACGCATAACGCATAAAGCATAACGCATAACGCCTACTGCATAACGCATAACTCATAACGCATAACGCATGACGCATAACGCATAACGCATATCGCATAACGCATAACGCATAACGCATAACGCATAACGCATAACGCATATGGCATAACGCATAAAGCATAACCCATAACGCATAACGCATATCGCATAACGCATAACGCATAACGCATAACGCATAAACCATAACGCATAACGCATAACGCATAACGCATAACGCATAACGCATAACGCATAACGCATAACGCATAACGCATAACGCATAACGCATAACGCATAACGCATAACGCATAACGCATACCGTATAACGCATAACTCATAACGCATAACGCATAAGGCATAACGCATAACGCATAACGCATAACGCATAACGCATAACGCATAACGCATAACGCATAACGCATAACGCATAACGCATAACGCATATCGCCTAACGCATAACGGATCACGCATAACGCATAACGCATAACGCATAACGCATAACGCATAACGCATAACGCATAACGCATAACGCATAACGCATAACGCATAACGCATAACGCATAACGCATAACGCATAACTCATAACGCATAACGCATAACGCATATCGCATAACGCAAACGTAAAACGCACAACGCATAACGCATAACGGATAACGCATAACTCATAACGCATAACGCATAACGCATAAAGCATAACGCATAACGCATAACGCATAACGCATATCGCCCAACGCATAACGGATCACGTATAACGCATAACGCCTACTGCATAACGCATAACTCATAACGCATAACGCATAACGCATAACGCATAACGCATAACGCATAACGCATAACGCATAACGCATAACGCATACCGCATAACGCATAACGCATAACGCATAACGCATAACGCATAACGCATATCGCATAACGCATAACGCATAATGCATAACGCATAACGCATAACGCATAACGCATATGGCCCAACGCATAACGGATCACGTATAACGCATAACGCCTACTGCATAACGCATAACTCATAACGCATAACGCATAACGCATAACGCATAACGCATAACGCATAACGCATAACGCATAACGCATAACGCATAACGCATAACGCATAACGCATAACGCATAACGCATAACGCATAACGCATAACGCATAACGCATAACGCATAACGCATAACTCATAACGCATAACGCATAACGCATATCGCATAACGCAAACGTAAAACGCACAACGCATAACGCATAACGGATAACGCATAACTCATAACGCATAACGCATAACGCATAAAGCATAACGCATAACGCATAACGCATATCGCCCAACGCATAACGGATCACGTATAACGCATAACGCCTACTGCATAACGCATAACTCATAACGCATAACGCATAACGCATAACGCATAACGAATACCGCAAAAAGCATAACGCCTAACGCATAACGGATCACGCATAACGCATAAAGCATAACGCATAACGCTTAACGCATAACGTATAACTCATAACTCATAACGCATAACGCATAACGCATAACACATTACGCAAAATGCATAACGCATAATGCACAACGCATAACGAATACCGGAAACTCATAACGCATATCGCATAACGCATAACGCATAACGCATATCGCATAACGCATAACGCATAACGCATAACGCATAAACCATAACGCATAACGCATAACGCATAACGGATAACGCATAACGCATAACGCATAACGCATAACGCATAACGCATAACGCATAACGCATAACGCATAACGCATAACGCATAACGCATAACGCATAACGCATAACGCATAACGCATAACGCATAACGCATAACGCATAACGCATAACGCATAACTCATAACGCATAACGCATAACGCATATCGCATAACGCAAACGTAAAACGCACAACGCATAACGCATAACGGATAACGCATATCTCATAACGCATAACGCATAACGCATAACTCATAACGCATAACGCATAACGCATATCGCATAACGCAAACGTAAAACGCACAACGCATAACGCATAACGGATAACGCATAACTCATAACGCATAACGCATAACGCATAACGCATAACGCATAACGCATAACGCATAACGCATAACGCATAACGCATAACGCATAACCCATAACGAATAACGCATAACGCATAACGCATAACGCATAACGCATAACGCAGAACGCATAATTCATAACGCATAACGCATAACGCATAATGCACAACGCATAACGAATACCGCAAAAAGCATAACGCCTAACGCATAACGGATCACGCATAACGCATAAAGCATAACGCATAACGCATAACGCATAACGCATAACGCATAACGCATAACGCATAACGCATACCGTATAACGCATAACTCATAACGCATAACGCATAAGGCATAACGCATAACGCATAACGCATAACGCATAACGCATAACGCATAACGCATAAAGCATAACGCATAACGCATAACGCATAACGCATAACGCATAAACCATAACGCATAACGCATAACGCATAACGGATAACGCATAACGCATAACGCATAACGCATAACTCATAACGCATAAGCATAAGGCATAACGCATAACGCATAACGCATAACGCATAACGCATAACGCATAACGCATAACGCATAACGCATAACGCATAACGCATAACGCATAACGCATAACGCATAACGCATAACGCATAACGCATAACGCATAACGCATAACTCATAACGCATAACGCATAACGCATATCGCATAACGCAAACGTAAAACGCACAACGCATAACGCATAACGGATAACGCATAACTCATAACGCATAACGCATAACGCATAACGCATAAAGCATAACGCATAACGCATAACGCATATCGCCCAACGCATAACGGATCACGTATAACGCATAACGCCTACTGCATAACGCATAACTCATAACGCATAACGCATAACGCATAACGCATAACGCATAACGCATAACGCATAACGCATAACGCATAACGCATAACGCATAACGCATAACGCATAACGCATAACGCATAACGCATAACGCATAACGCATAACGCATAACGCATAACGCATAACGCATAACGCATAACGCATAACGCATAACGCATAACGCATAACGCATAACGCATAACGCATAACGCATAACGCATAACCCATAACGAATAACGCATAACGCATAACGCATAACGCATAACGCATAACGCAGAACGCATAATTCATAACGCATAACGCATAACGCATAATGCACAACGCATAACGAATACCGCAAAAAGCATAACGCCTAACGCATAACGGATCACGCATAACGCATAAAGCATAACGCATAACGCTTAACGCATAACGTATAACTCATAACTCATAACGCATAACGCATAACGCATTACACATAACGCAAAATGCATAACGCATAATGCACAACGCATAACGAATACCGGAAACTCATAACGCATATTGCATAACGCATAACGCATAACGCATATCGCATAACGCATAACGCATAACGCATAACGCATAAACCATAACGCATAACGCATAACGCATAACGGATAACGCATAACGCATAACGCATAACGCATAACTCATAACGCATAAGCATAAGGCATAACGCATAACGCATAACGCATAACGCATAACGCATAACGCATAACGCAGAACGCATAACGCATAACGCATAACGCATAAGGCATAACGCATAACGCATAACGCATAACGCATAACGCATAACGCATAACGCATAACGCATAACGCATAACGCATAACGCATAACGCATAACGCATAACGCATAACGCATAACGCATAACGCATACCGCATAACGCATAACGAATACCGCATAACGCATAACGGATAACGCATAACGCATAACGCATAACGCATAACGCATAACGCATAACGCATAACGCATAACGCATAACGCATAACGCATAACGCATAACGCATAACGCATAACGCATAACGCATAACGCATAACGCATAACGCATAACGCATAACGCATAACGCGTAACGCATAACGCATAACGCATAACGCATAACGCATAACGCATAACGCATACCGTATAACGCATAACTCATAACGCATAAGCATAAGGCATAACGCATAACGCATAACGCATAAAGCATAACGCATAACGCCTACTGCATAACGCATAACTCATAACGCATAACGCATGACGCATAACGCATAACGCATATCGCATAACGCATAACGCATAACGCATATCGCATAACGCATAACGCATAACGCATAACGCATAAACCATAACGCATAACGCATAACGCATAACGGATAACGCATAACGCATAACGCATAACGCATAACGCATAACTCATAACGCATAAGCATAAGGCATAACGCATAACGCATAACGCATAAAGCATAACGCATAACGCCTACTGCATAACGCATAACTCATAACGCATAACGCATGACGCATAACGCATAACGCATAACGCATATGGCATAACGCATAAAGCATAACCCATAACGCATAACGCATATCGCATAACGCATAACGCATAACGCATAACGCATAACGCATAACGCATAACGCATAACGCATAACGCATAACGCATAACGCATAACGCATAACGCATAACGCATAACGCATAACGCATAACGCATAACGCATAACGCATAACGCATAACGCATAACGCATAACGCATAACTCATAACGCATAACGCATAACGCATATCGCATAACGCAAACGTAAAACGCACAACGCATAACGCATAACGGATAACGCATAACTCATAACGCATAACGCATAACGCATAAAGCATAACGCATAACGCATAACGCATATCGCCTAACGCATAACGGATCACGTATAACGCATAACGCCTACTGCATAACGCATAACTCATAACGCATAACGCATAACGCATAACGCATAACGAATACCGCAAAAAGCATAACGCCTAACGCATAACGGATCACGCATAACGCATAAAGCATAACGCATAACGCTTAACGCATAACGTATAACTCATAACTCATAACGCATAACGCATAACGCATAACACATTACGCAAAATGCATAACGCATAATGCACAACGCATAACGAATACCGGAAACTCATAACGCATATCGCATAACGCATAACGCATAACGCATATCGCATAACGCATAACGCATAACGCATAACGCATAAACCATAACGCATAACGCATAACGCATAACGGATAACGCATAACGCATAACGCATAACGCATAACGCATAACGCATAACGCATAACGCATAACGCATAACGCATAACGCATAACGCATAACGCATAACGCATAACGCATAACGCATAACGCATAACGCATAACGCATAACGCATAACGCATAACTCATAACGCATAACGCATAACGCATATCGCATAACGCAAACGTAAAACGCACAACGCATAACGCATAACGGATAACGCATATCTCATAACGCATAACGCATAACGCATAACTCATAACGCATAACGCATAACGCATATCGCATAACGCAAACGTAAAACGCACAACGCATAACGCATAACGGATAACGCATAACTCATAACGCATAACGCATAACGCATAACGCATAACGCATAACGCATAACGCATAATGCACAACGCATAACGAATACCGCAAAAAGCATAACGCCTAACGCATAACGGATCACGCATAACGCATAAAGCATAACGCATAACGCATAACGCATAACGCATAACGCATAACGCATAACGCATAACGCATAACGCATAACGCATAACGCATAACGCATAACGCATAACGCATAACGCATAACGCATAACGCATAACGCATAACGCATAACGCATAACGCATAACGCATAACGCATAACGCATAACGCATAATGCATAACGCATACCGCATAACGCATAACGCATAACGAATACCGCATAACGCATAACGGATAACGCATAACGCATAACGCATAACGCATAACGCATAACGCATAACGCATAACGCATAACGCATAACGCATAACGCATAACGCATAACGCATAACGCATAACGCATAACGCATAACGCATAACGCATAACGCATAACGCATACCGTATAACGCATAACTCATAACGCATAAGCATAAGGCATAACGCATAACGCATAACGCATAAAGCATAACGCATAACGCCTACTGCATAACGCATAACTCATAACGCATAACGCATGACGCATAACGCATAACGCATATCGCATAACGCATAACGCATAACGCATATCGCATAACGCATAACGCATAACGCATAACGCATAAACCATAACGCATAACGCATAACGCATAACGGATAACGCATAACGCATAACGCATAACGCATAACGCATAACTCATAACGCATAAGCATAAGGCATAACGCATAACGCATAACGCATAAAGCATAACGCATAACGCCTACTGCATAACGCATAACTCATAACGCATAACGCATGACGCATAACGCATAACGCATATCGCATAACGCATAACGCATAACGCATAACGCATAACGCATATGGCATAACGCATAAAGCATAACCCATAACGCATAACGCATATCGCATAACGCATAACGCATAACGCATAACGCATAACGCATAACGCATAACGCATAACGCATAACGCATAACGCATAACGCATAACGCATAACGCATAACGCATAACGCATAACGCATAACGCATAACGCATAACGCATAACGCATAACGCATAACGCATAACGCATAACGCATAACGCATAACGCATAACTCATAACGCATAACGCATAACGCATATCGCATAACGCAAACGTAAAACGCACAACGCATAACGCATAACGGATAACGCATAACTCATAACGCATAACGCATAACGCATAAAGCATAACGCATAACGCATAACGCATATCGCCCAACGCATAACGGATCACGTATAACGCATAACGCCTACTGCATAACGCATAACGCATAACGCATAACGCATAACGCATAACGCATAACGAATACCGCAAAAAGCATAACGCCTAACGCATAACGGATCACGCATAACGCATAAAGCATAACGCATAACGCTTAACGCATAACGTATAACTCATAACTCATAACGCATAACGCATAACGCATAACACATTACGCAAAATGCATAACGCATAATGCACAACGCATAACGAATACCGGAAACTCATAACGCATATCGCATAACGCATAACGCATAACGCATATCGCATAACGCATAACGCATAACGCATAACGCATAAACCATAACGCATAACGCATAACGCATAACGGATAACGCATAACGCATAACGCATAACGCATAACGCATAACGCATAACGCATAACGCATAACGCATAACGCATAACGCATAACGCATAACGCATAACGCATAACGCATAACGCATAACGCATAACGCATAACGCATAACTCATAACGCATAACGCATAACGCATATCGCATAACGCAAACGTAAAACGCACAACGCATAACGCATAACGGATAACGCATATCTCATAACGCATAACGCATAACGCATAACTCATAACGCATAACGCATAACGCATATCGCATAACGCAAACGTAAAACGCACAACGCATAACGCATAACGGATAACGCATAACTCATAACGCATAACGCATAACGCATAACGCATAACGCATAACGCATAACGCATAACGCATAACGCATAACGCATAACGCATAACCCATAACGAATAACGCATAACGCATAACGCATAACGCATAACGCATAACGCAGAACGCATAATTCATAACGCATAACGCATAACGCATAATGCACAACGCATAACGAATACCGCAAAAAGCATAACGCCTAACGCATAACGGATCACGCATAACGCATAAAGCATAACGCATAACGCATAACGCATAACGCATAACGCATAACGCATAACGCATAACGCATAACGCATAACGCATAACGCATAACGCATAACGCATAACGCATAACGCATAACGCATAACGCATAACGCATAACGCATAACGCATAACGCATAACGCATAACGCATAACGCATAACGCATTACGCATAACGCATAACCCATAACGAATAACGCATAACGCATAACGCATAACGCATAACGCATAACGCAGAACGCATAATTCATAACGCATAACGCATAACGCATAATGCACAACGCATAACGAATACCGCAAAAAGCATAACGCCTAACGCATAACGGATCACGCATAACGCATAAAGCATAACGCATAACGCTTAACGCATAACGTATAACTCATAACTCATAACTCATAACGCATAACGCATAACGCATAACACATAACGCAAAATGCATAACGCATAATGCACAACGCATAACGAATACCGGAAACTCATAACGCATATCGCATAACGCATAACGCATAACGCATATCGCATAACGCATAACGCATAACGCATAACGCATAAACCATAACGCATAACGCATAACGGATAACGCATAACGCATAACGCATAACGCATAACTCATAACGCATAAGCATAAGGCATAACGCATAACGCATAACGCATAACGCATAACGCATAACGCATAACGCATAACGCATAACGCATAACGCATAACGCATAACGCATAACGCATAACGCATAACGCATAACACATAACGCATAACGCATAACTCATAACGCATAACGCATAACGCATATCGCATAACGCAAACGTAAAACGCACAACGCATAACGCATAACGGATAACGCATAACTCATAACGCATAACGCATAACGCATAACGCATAACGCATAAAGCATAACGCATAACGCATAACGCATATCGCCCAACGCATAACGGATCACGTATAACGCATAACGCCTACTGCATAACGCATAACTCATAACGCATAACGCATAACGCATAACGCATAACGCATAACGCATAACGCATAACGCATAACGCATAACGCATAACGCATAACGCATAACGCATAACGCATAACGCATAACGCATAACGCATAACGCATAACGCATAACGCATAACGCATAACGCATAACGCATAACGCATAACGCATAACGCATAACGCATAACGCATAACGCATAACGCATAACGCATAACGCATAACGCATAACGCATAACGCATACCGCATAACGCATAACGCATAACGCATAACGCATATCGCCTAACGCATAACGGATCACGTATAACGCATAACGCCTACTGCATAACGCATAACTCATAACGCATAACGCATAACGCATAACGCATAACGCATAACGCATAACGCATAACGCATAACGCATAACGCATAACGCGTAACGCATAACGCATAACGCATAACGCATAACGCATAACGCATAACGCATAACGCATACCGTATAACGCATAACTCATAACGCATAAGCATAAGGCATAACGCATAACGCATAACGCATAAAGCATAACGCATAACGCCTACTGCATAACGCATAACTCATAACGCATAACGCATGACGCATAACGCATAACGCATATCGCATAACGCATAACGCATAACGCATATCGCATAACGCATAACGCATAACGCATAACGCATAAACCATAACGCATAACGCATAACGCATAACGGATAACGCATAACGCATAACGCATAAACCATAACGCATAACGCATAACGCATAACGGATAACGCATAACGCATAACGCATAACGCATAACGCATAACTCATAACGCATAAGCATAAGGCATAACGCATAACGCATAACGCATAAAGCATAACGCATAACGCCTACTGCATAACGCATAACTCATAACGCATAACGCATGACGCATAACGCATAACGCATATCGCATAACGCATAACGCATAACGCATAACGCATATGGCATAACGCATAAAGCATAACGCATAACGCATAACGCATATCGCATAACGCATAACGCATAACGCATAACGCATAAACCAAAACGCATAACGCATAACGCATAACGGATAACGCATAACGCATAACGCATAACGCATAACGCATAACGCATATGGCATAACGCATAAAGCATAACGCATAACGCATACCGCATAACGCATAACGCATAACGCATAACGCATAACGCATAACGCATAACGCATAACGCATAACGCATACCGTATAACGCATAACTCATAACGCATAACGCATAAGGCATAACGCATAACGCATAACGCATAACGCATAACGCATAACGCATAACGCATATCGCCTAACGCATAACGGATCACGCATAACGCATAACGCATAACGCATAACGCATAACGCATAACGCATAACGCATAACGCATAACGCATAACGCATAACGCATAACGCATAACGCATAACGCATAACGCATAACGCATAACGCATAACGCAAACGTAAAACGCACAACGCATAACGCATAACGGATAAAGCATAACTCATAACGCATAACGCATAACGCATAAAGCATAACGCATAACGCATAACGCATAATGCACAACGCATAACGAATACCGCAAAAAGCATAACGCCTAACGCATAACGGATCACGCATAACGCATAAAGCATAACGCATAACGCTTAACGCATAACGTATAACTCATAACTCATAACTCATAACGCATAACGCATAACGCATAACACATAACGCAAAATGCATAACGCATAATGCACAACGCATAACGAATACCGGAAACTCATAACGCATATCGCATAACGCATAACGCATAACGCATATCGCATAACGCATAACGCATAACGCATAACGCATAAACCATAACGCATAACGCATAACGCATAACGGATAACGCATAACGCATAACGCATAACGCATAACTCATAACGCATAAGCATAACGCATAACGCATAACGCATAACGCATAACGCATAACGCATAACGCATAACGCATAACACATAACGCATAACGCATAACTCATAACGCATAACGCATAACGCATATCGCATAACGCAAACGTAAAACGCACAACGCATAACGCATAACGGATAACGCATAACTCATAACGCATAACGCATAACGCATAACGCATAAAGCATAACGCATAACGCATAACGCATATCGCCCAACGCATAACGGATCACGTATAACGCATAACGCCTACTGCATAACGCATAACTCATAACGCATAACGCATAACGCATAACGCATAACGCATAACGCATACCGCATAACGCATAACGCATAACGCATAACGCATATCGCCTAACGCATAACGGATCACGTATAACTCATAACGCCTACTGCATAACGCATAACTCATAACGCATAACGCATAACGCATAACGCATAACGCATAACGCATAACGCATAACGCATAACGCATAACGCGTAACGCATAACGCATAACGCATAACGCATAACGCATAACGCATAACGCATACCGTATAACGCATAACTCATAACGCATAAGCATAAGGCATAACGCATAACGCATAACGCATAAAGCATAACGCATAACGCCTACTGCATAACGCATAACTCATAACGCATAACGCATGACGCATAACGCATAACGCATATCGCATAACGCATAACGCATAACGCATATCGCATAACGCATAACGCATAACGCATAAACCATAACGCATAACGCATAACGCATAACGCATAACGCATAACGCATAACGCATAACGCATAACGCATAACTCATAACGCATAAGCATAAGGCATAACGCATAACGCATAACGCATAAAGCATAACGCATAACGCCTACTGCATAACGCATAACTCATAACGCATAACGCATGACGCATAACGCATAACGCATATCGCATAACGCATAACGCATAACGCATAACGCATAACGCATAACGCATAACGCATATGGCATAACGCATAAAGCATAACGCATAACGCATAACGCATATCGCATAACGCATAACGCATAACGCATAACGCATAAACCATAACGCATAACGCATAACGCATAACGGATAACGCATAACGCATAACGCATAACGCATAACGCATAACGCATAACGCATATGGCATACGCATAAAGCATAACGCATAACGCATAACGCATAACGCATAACGCATAACGCATAACGCATAACGCATAACGCATAACGCATAACGCATAACGCATAACGCATAACGTATAAAGCATAACGCATCACGCATAACGCATAAAGCATAACGCATCACGCATAACGCTTAACGCATAACGTATAATGCATAACGCATAAAGCATAACGCATAACGCATAACGCATAACGCATAACGCATAACTCATAACGCATAACGCATAACGCATAACCCATAACCCATAACGCCGAACGCATAACGGATCACCCATAACGGATCACCCATAACGCATAACGCATAACGCATAAAGCATAACGCATAACGCATAACGCATAACGCATAACGCATAATGCATAACGCATAACGCATAACGCATAACGCATAACGCATAACGCATAACGCATAACGCATAACGCATAACGCATAACGCATAACGCATACCGTATAACGCATAACTCATAACGCATAACGCATAAGGCATAACGCATAACGCATAACGCATAACGCATAACGCATAAAGCATAACGCATAACGCATAACGCATAAAGCATACCGCATCACACATAACGCATAACGCATTATGCGCAACGCATACCGTATAACGCATAACTCATAACGCATAACGCATAACGCATAACGCATAACGCATAACGCATAACGCATAACGTATAACGCATAACGCATAACGCATATCGCATAACGCATAACGCATAATGCATAACGCATAATGCATAACGCATAACGCATATCGCCCAACGCATAACGGATCACGAATAACGCATAACGCCTACTGCATAACGCATAACTCATAACGCATAACGCATAACGCATAACGCATAACGCATAACGCATAACGCATAACGCATAACGCATAACGCATAACGCATAACGCGTAACGCATAACGCATAACGCATAACGCATAACGCATAACGCATAACGCATAACGCATAACTCATAACGCATAACGCATAACGCATAACGCATAACGCATAACGCATAACGCATAACGCATAACGCATACCGTATAACGCATAACTCATAACGCATAAGCATAAGGCATAACGCATAACGCATAACGCATAAAGCATAACGCATAACGCCTACTGCATAACGCATAACTCATAACGCATAACGCATGACGCATAACGCATAACGCATATCGCATAACGCATAACGCATAACGCATATCGCATAACGCATAACGCATAACGCATAAACCATAACGCATAACGCATAACGCATAACGGATAACGCATAACGCATAACGCATAACGCATAACGCATAACTCATAACGCATAAGCATAAGGCATAACGCATAACGCATAACGCATAACGCATAAAGCATAACGCATAACGCCTACTGCATAACGCATAACTCATAACGCATAACGCATGACGCATAACGCATAACGCATATCGCATAACGCATAACGCATAACGCATAACGCATAACGCATAACGCATAACGCATATGGCATAACGCATAAAGCATAACGCATAACGCATAACGCATATCGCATAACGCATAACGCATAACGCATAACGCATAAACCATAACGCATAACGCATAACGCATAACGGATAACGCATAACGCATAACGCATAACGCATAACGCATAACGCATAACGCATAACGCATATGGCATACGCATAAAGCATAACGCATAACGCATAACGCATAACGCATAACGCATAACGCATAACGCATAACGCATAACGCATAACGCATAACGCATAACGCATAACGCATAACGTATAAAGCATAACGCATCACGCATAACGCATAAAGCATAACGCATCACGCATAACGCTTAACGCATAACGTATAATGCATAACGCATAAAGCATAACGCATAACGCATAACGCATAACGCATAACGCATAACTCATAACGCATAACGCATAACGCATAACCCATAACCCATAACGCCGAACGCATAACGGATCACCCATAACGGATCACCCATAACGCATAACGCATAACGCATAAAGCATAACGCATAACGCATAACGCATAACGCATAACGCATAATGCATAACGCATAACGCATAACGCATAACGCATAACGCATAACGCATAACGCATAACGCATAACGCATAACGCATAACGCATAACGCATACCGTATAACGCATAACTCATAACGCATAACGCATAAGGCATAACGCATAACGCATAACGCATAACGCATAACGCATAAAGCATAACGCATAACGCATAACGCATAAAGCATACCGCATCACACATAACGCATAACGCATTATGCGCAACGCATACCGTATAACGCATAACTCATAACGCATAACGCATAACGCATAACGCATAACGCATAACGCATAACGCATAACGTATAACGCATAACGCATAACGCATATCGCATAACGCATAACGCATAATGCATAACGCATAATGCATAACGCATAACGCATATCGCCCAACGCATAACGGATCACGTATAACGCATAACGCCTACTGCATAACGCATAACTCATAACGCATAACGCATAACGCATAACGCATAACGCATAACGCATAACGCATAACGCATAACGCATAACGCATAACGCGTAACGCATAACGCATAACGCATAACGCATAACGCATAACGCATAACGCATAACGCATACCGTATAACGCATAACTCATAACGCATAAGCATAAGGCATAACGCATAACGCATAACGCATAAAGCATAACGCATAACGCCTACTGCATAACGCATAACTCATAACGCATAACGCATGACGCATAACGCATAACGCATATCGCATAAACCAAAACGCATAACGCATAACGCATAACGGATAACGCATAACGCATAACGCATAACGCATAACGCATAACGCATATGGCATAACGCATAAAGCATAACGCATAACGCATACCGCATAACGCATAACGCATAACGCATAACGCATAACGCATAACGCATAACGCATAACGCATAACGCATACCGTATAACGCATAACTCATAACGCATAACGCATAAGGCATAACGCATAACGCATAACGCATAACGCATAACGCATAACGCATAACGCATATCGCCTAACGCATAACGGATCACGCATAACGCATAACGCATAACGCATAACGCATAACGCATAACGCATAACGCATAACGCATAACGCATAACGCATAACGCATAACGCATAACGCATAACGCATAACGCATAACGCATAACGCATAACGCATAACGCATAACGCATAACGCAAACGTAAAACGCACAACGCATAACGCATAACGGATAAAGCATAACTCATAACGCATAACGCATAACGCATAAAGCATAACGCATAACGCATAACGCATAATGCACAACGCATAACGAATACCGCAAAAAGCATAACGCCTAACGCATAACGGATCACGCATAACGCATAAAGCATAACGCATAACGCTTAACGCATAACGTATAACTCATAACTCATAACTCATAACGCATAACGCATAACGCATAACACATAACGCAAAATGCATAACGCATAATGCACAACGCATAACGAATACCGGAAACTCATAACGCATATCGCATAACGCATAACGCATAACGCATATCGCATAACGCATAACGCATAACGCATAACGCATAACGCATAACGCATAAACCATAACGCATAACGCATAACGCATAACGGATAACGCATAACGCATAACGCATAACGCATAACTCATAACGCATAAGCATAACGCATAACGCATAACGCATAACGCATAACGCATAACGCATAACGCATAACGCATAACACATAACGCATAACGCATAACTCATAACGCATAACGCATAACGCATATCGCATAACGCAAACGTAAAACGCACAACGCATAACGCATAACGGATAACGCATAACTCATAACGCATAACGCATAACGCATAACGCATAAAGCATAACGCATAACGCATAACGCATATCGCCCAACGCATAACGGATCACGTATAACGCATAACGCCTACTGCATAACGCATAACTCATAACGCATAACGCATAACGCATAACGCATAACGCATAACGCATACCGCATAACGCATAACGCATAACGCATAACGCATAACGCATATCGCCTAACGCATAACGGATCACGTATAACGCATAACGCCTACTGCATAACGCATAACTCATAACGCATAACGCATAACGCATAACGCATAACGCATAACGCATAACGCATAACGCATAACGCATAACGCATAACGCGTAACGCATAACGCATAACGCATAACGCATAACGCATAACGCATAACGCATACCGTATAACGCATAACTCATAACGCATAAGCATAAGGCATAACGCATAACGCATAACGCATAAAGCATAACGCATAACGCCTACTGCATAACGCATAACTCATAACGCATAACGCATGACGCATAACGCATAACGCATATCGCATAACGCATAACGCATAACGCATATCGCATAACGCATAACGCATAACGCATAAACCATAACGCATAACGCATAACGCATAACGCATAACGCATAACGCATAACGCATAACGCATAACGCATAACTCATAACGCATAAGCATAAGGCATAACGCATAACGCATAACGCATAAAGCATAACGCATAACGCCTACTGCATAACGCATAACTCATAACGCATAACGCATGACGCATAACGCATAACGCATAACGCATAACGCATAACGCATAACGCATAACGCATAACGCATAACGCATAACGCATATGGCATAACGCATAAAGCATAACGCATAACGCATAACGCATATCGCATAACGCATAACGCATAACGCATAACGCATAAACCATAACGCATAACGCATAACGCATAACGGATAACGCATAACGCATAACGCATAACGCATAACGCATAACGCATAACGCATATGGCATACGCATAAAGCATAACGCATAACGCATAACGCATAACGCATAACGCATAACGCATAACGCATAACGCATAACGCATAACGCATAACGCATAACGTATAAAGCATAACGCATCACGCATAACGCATAAAGCATAACGCATCACGCATAACGCTTAACGCATAACGTATAATGCATAACGCATAAAGCATAACGCATAACGCATAACGCATAACGCATAACGCATAACGCATAACGCATAACGCATAACGCATAACCCATAACCCATAACGCCGAACGCATAACGGATCACCCATAACGGATCACCCATAACGCATAACGCATAACGCATAAAGCATAACGCATAACGCATAACGCATAACGCATAACGCATAATGCATAACGCATAACGCATAACGCATAACGCATAACGCATAACGCATAACGCATAACGCATAACGCATAACGCATAACGCATACCGTATAACGCATAACTCATAACGCATAACGCATAAGGCATAACGCATAACGCATAACGCATAACGCATAACGCATAAAGCATAACGCATAACGCATAACGCATAAAGCATACCGCATCACACATAACGCATAACGCATTATGCGCAACGCATACCGTATAACGCATAACTCATAACGCATAACGCATAACGCATAACGCATAACGCATAACGCATAACGCATAACGCATAACGTATAACGCATAACGCATAACGCATATCGCATAACGCATAACGCATAATGCATAACGCATAATGCATAACGCATAACGCATATCGCCCAACGCATAACGGATCACGTATAACGCATAACGCCTACTGCATAACGCATAACTCATAACGCATAACGCATAACGCATAACGCATAACGCATAACGCATAACGCATAACGCATAACGCATAACGCATAACGCATAACGCATAACGCATAACGCATAACGCATAACGCATAACGCATATCGCATAACGCATAACGCATAATGCATAACGCATAACGCATAACGCATAACGCATATGGCCCAACGCATAACGGATCACGTATAACGCATAACGCCTACTGCATAACGCATAACTCATAACGCATAACGCATAACGCATAACGCATAACGCATAACGCATAACGCATAACGCATAACGCATAACGCATAACGCATAACGCATAACGCATAACGCATAACGCATAACGCATAACGCATAACGCATAACGCATAACGCATAACGCATAACGCATAACCCATAACGAATAACGCATAACGCATAACGCATAACGCATAACGCATAACGCAGAACGCATAATTCATAACGCATAACGCATAACGCATAATGCACATCGCATAACGAATACCGCAAAAAGCATAACGCCTAACGCATAACGGATCACGCATAACGCATAAAGCATAACGCATAACGCTTAACGCATAACGTATAACTCATAACTCATAACGCATAACGCATAACGCATAACACATAACGCAAAATGCATAACGCATAATGCACAACGCATAACGAATACCGGAAACTCATAACGCCTAACGCATAACGGATCACGCATAACGCATAACGCATACTGCATAACGCATAACGCATAACGCATAACGCATAACGCATAGCGCATAATGCACAATGCATAACGCATAACGCATAACGCATAACGCATAATGCACAACGCATAACGAATACCACAAATCGCATAACGCCTAACGAATAACGGATCACGCATAACGCATAACGCATAATGCATAACGCATAAAGCATAACGCATAACTTTTAACGCTTAACGCATATCGCCTAACGCATAATACATAACGTATACCGCATTATGCATAACGCATAACGCATAACGCATAACGCATAAACCATAACGCATAACGCATAACGCATAACGGATAATGCATAACGCATAACGCATAACGCATAATGCATATGGCATAACGTATAACTCATAACTCATAACGCATAACGCATAACGCATAACGCATAACGCATAACGCATAACGCATAACGCATAACGCATAACGCATAACGCATAACGCATAACGCATAACGCATAACGCATAACGCATAACGCATAACGCATAACGCATAACGCATAACGCATAACGCATAACGCATAACGCATAACGCATAACGCATAACGCATAACGCATAACGCATAACGCATAACGCATAACGCATAACGCATAACGCATAACGCATAACGCATAACGCATAACGCATAACGCTTAACGCATAACGCATAACGCATAACGCATAACGCATAACGCAAAACGCATAACGCATAACGCATAACGCATATCGCATAACGCATAACGCATAACGCATATGGCATAACGCATAAAGCATAACGCATAACGCATAACGCATAACGCATAACGCATAACGCATAACGCATAACGCATACGCATAACGCATAACGTATAAAGCATAACGCATCACGCATAACGCATAAAGCATAACGCATCACGCATAACGCATAACGCATAACGTATAATGCATAACGCATAAAGCATAACGCATAACGCATAACGCCTACTGCATAACGCATAACTCATAACGCATAACGCATAACGCATAACGCATAACGCATAACGCATAACGCATAACGCATAACGCATAACGCATAACGCATATGGCCCAACGCATAACGGATCACGTATAACGCATAACGCCTACTGCATAACGCATAACTCATAACGCATAACGCATAACGCATAACGCATAACGCATAACGCATAACGCATAACGCATAACGCATAACGCATAACGCATAACGCATAACGCATAACGCATAACGCATAACGCATAACGCATAACGCATATGGCCCAACGCATAACGGATCACGTATAACGCATAACGCCTACTGCATAACGCATAACTCATAACGCATAACGCATAACGCATAACGCATAACGCATAACGCATAACGCATAACGCATAACGCATATCGCATAACGCATAACGCATAA
Source organism: Lasioglossum morio (assembly GCA_916610235.2). Lineage (NCBI taxonomy): Eukaryota > Metazoa > Arthropoda > Insecta > Hymenoptera > Halictidae > Lasioglossum > Lasioglossum morio. The sequence continues at coordinate 17,706 of CAKAJA020000564.1, read as the reverse complement.
CGCATAACGCCTACTGCATAACGCATAACTCATAACGCATAACGCATAATGCATAACGCATAACTCATAACGCATAACGCATAACGAATACCGCAAATCGCATAACGCCTAACGCATAACGGATCACGCATAACGCATAACGTATAGCGCATAACGCATAACGCAGAACGCATAATTCATAACGCATAACGCATAACGCATAATGCACAACGCATAACGAATACCGCAAAAAGCATAACGCCTAACGCATAACGGATCACGCATAACGCATAAAGCATAACGCATAACGCTTAACGCATAACGTATAACTCATAACTCATAACGCATAACGCATAACGCATAACACATAACGCAAAATGCATAACGCATAATGCACAACGCATAACGAATACCGGAAACTCATAACGCCTAACGCATAACGGATCACGCATAACGCATAACGCATACTGCATAACGCATAACGCATAACGCATAACGCATAACGCATAACGCATAACGCATAACGCATAACGCATAATGCACAATGCATAACGCATAACGCGTAACGCATAACGCATAATGCACAACGCATAACGAATACCACAAATCGCATAACGCCTAACGAATAACGGATCACGCATAACGCATAACGCATAATGCATAACGCATAAAGCATAACGCATAACTTTTAACGCTTAACGCATATCGCATAACGCATAATACATAACGTATACCGCATTATGCATAACGCATAACGCATAACGCATAACGCATAAACCATAACGCATAACGCATAACGCATAACGGATAATGCATAACGCATAACGCATAACGCATAACGCATAATGCATATGGCATAACGTATAACTCATAACTCATAACGCATAACGCATAACGCATAACGCATAACGCATAACGCATAACGCATAACGCATAACGCATAACGCATAACGCATAACGCATAACGCATAACGCATAACGCATAACGCATAACGCATAACGCATAACGCATAACGCATAACGCATAACGCATAACGCATAACGCATAACGCATAACGCATAACGCATAACGCATAACGCATAACGCATAACGCATAACGCATAACGCATATCGCATAACGCATAACGCATAACGCATATGGCATAACGCATAAAGCATAACGCATAACGCATAACGCATAACGCATAACGCATAACGCATACGCATAACGCATAACGTATAAAGCATAACGCATCACGCATAACGCATAAAGCATAACGCATCACGCATAACGCATAACGCATAACGTATAATGCATAACGCATAAAGCATAACGCATAACGCATAACGCATAACGCATAACGCATAACGCATAACGCATACCGTATAACGCATAACTCATAACGCATAACGCATAACGCATAACGCATAAAGCATAACGCATAACGCCTACTGCATAACGCATAACTCATAACGCATAACGCATGACGCATAACGCATAACGCATAACGCATAACGCATAACGCAGAACGCATAATTCATAACGCATAACGCATAACGCATAACGCATAACGCATAATGCACAACGCATAACGAATACCGCAAAAAGCATAACGCCTAACGCATAACGGATCACGCATAACGCATAAAGCATAACGCATAACGCTTAACGCATAACGTATAACTCATAACTCATAACGCATAACGCATAACGCATAACACATAACGCAAAATGCATAACGCATAACGCATAACGCATAACGCATAACGCATAACGCATAACGCATAACCCATAACGCATAACGTATAACGCATAACGCATAACGCATAACCCCTTACCGCATAACGCATAACGCATACCGTATAATGCATAACTCATAACGCATAACGCATAAGGCATAACGCATAACGCATAACGCATAACGCATAACGCATAACGCATAACGCATAACGCATAACGCATAACGCATAACGCATAACGCATAACGCATAACGCATAACGCATAACGCATAACGCATAACGCATAACCCATAACGCATAACGCATAACGCATAACGCATAACGCATAACGCATAACGCATAACGCATAACGCATAAAGCATAACGCATAACGCATAACGCATAACGCATAACGCATAACGCATAACGCATAACGCATAACGCATAACGCATAACGCATACCGTATAACGCATAACTCATAACGCATAACGCATAAGGCATAACGCATAACGCATAACGCATAAAGCATAACGCATAACGCCTACTGCAAAACGCATAACTCTTAACGCATAACGCATGACGCATAACGCATAACGCATAACGCATAACGCATAACGCATAACGCATAACGCATAACGCATAACGCATAACGCATAACGCATAACGCATAACGCATAACGCATAACGCATAACGCATAACGCATAACGCATAACGCATAACGCATAACGCATAACGCATACCGTATAACGCATAACTCATAACGCATAACGCATAAGGCATAACGCATAACGCATAACGCATAAAGCATAACGCATAACGCCTACTGCATAACGCATAACTCATAACGCATAACGCATAACGCATAACGCATAACGCATAACGCATAACGCATAACGCATAACGCATAACGCATAACGCATAACGCATAACCCATAACGAATAACGCATAACGCATAACGCATAACGCATAACGCATAACGCATAACGCATAACGCATAACGCATAACGCATAACGCATAACGCATATCGCCTAACGCATAACGGATCACGTATAACGCATAACGCCTACTGCATAACGCATAACTCATAACGCATAACGCATAACGCATAACTCATAACGCATAACGCATAAGGCATAACGCATAACGCATAACGCATAAAGCATAACGCATAACGCCTACTGCATAACGCATAACTCATAACGCATAACGCATAACGCATAACGCATAACGCATAACGCATAACGCATAACGCATAACGCATAACGCATAACGCATATCGCATAACGCATAACGCATAACGCATAACGCATAACGCATAACGCATAACGCATAACGCATAACGCATAACGCATAACGCATAACGCATAACGCATAACGCATAACGCATAACGCATAACGCATAACGCATAACGCATAACGCATAACGCATAACGCATAACCCATAACGAATAACGCATAACGCATAACGCATAACGCATAACGCATAACGCATAACGCATAACGCATAACGCATAACGCATAACGCATATCGCCTAACGCATAACGGATCCCGTATAACGCATAACGCCTACTGCATAACGCATAACTCATAACGCATAACGCATAATGCATAACGCATAACTCATAACGCATAACGCATAACGAATACCGCAAATCGCATAACGCCTAACGCATAACGGATCACGCATAACGCATAACGCATAACGCATAACGCATAACGCATAACGCATAACGCATAACGCATAACGCATAACGCATAACGCATAACGCATAACGCATAACGCATAACGCATAACGCATAACGCATAACGCATATCGCATAACGCATAACTCATAACGCATATGGCATAACGCATAAAGCATAACGCATAACGCATAACGCTTAACGCATAACGCATAACGCATAACGCATAACGCATAACGCATAACGCATAACGCATAACGCATAACGCATAACGCATAACGCAAAACGCATAACCCATAACGCATAACGCATAACGCATAACGCATAACGCATAACGCATAACGCATAACGCATAACGCATAACGCATAACGCATAACGCATAACGCATAACGCATAACGCATAACGCATAACGCATAACGCATAACCCATAACGCATAACGCATAACGCATAACGCATAACGCATAACGCATAACGCATAACGCATAACGCATATAGCATAACGCATAACGCATAACGCATAACGCATAACGCATAACGCATAACGCATAACGCATAACGCATAACGCATAACGCATAACGCATAACGCATACCGTATAACGCATAACGCATAACGCATAACGCATAACGCATAACGCATAACGCATAACGCATAACGCATAACGCATAACGCATAACGCATAACGCATACCGTATAACGCATAACTCATAACGCATAACGCATAAGGCATAACGCATAACGCATAACGCATAAAGCATAACGCATAACGCCTACTGCATAACGCATAACTCATAACGCATAACGCATGACGCATAACGCATAACGCATAACGCAGAACGCATAATTCATAACGCATAACGCATAACGCATAACGCATAATGCACAACGCATAACGAATACCGCAAAAAGCATAACGCCTAACGCATAACGGATCACGCATAACGCATAAAGCATAACGCATAACGCTTAACGCATAACGTATAACTCATAACTCATAACGCATAACGCATAACGCATAACACATAACGCAAAATGCATAACGCATAACGCATAACGCATAACGCATAACGCATAGCGCATAACCCATAACGCATAACGTATAACGCATAACGCATAACGCATAACCCGTTACCGCATAACGCATAACGCATACCGTATAACGCATAACTCATAACGCATAACGCATAAGGCATAACGCATAACGCATAACGCATATCGCATAACGCAAACGTAAAACGCACAACGCATAACGCATAACGGATAACGCATAACTCATAACGCATAACGCATAACGCATAAAGCATAACGCATAACGCATAACGCATATCGCCCAACGCATAACGGATCACGTATAACGCATAACGCCTACTGCATAACGCATAACTCATAACGCATAACGCATAACGCATAACGCATAACGCATAACGCATAACGCATAACGCATAACGCATAACGCATAACGCATAACGCATAACGCATAACCCATAACGCAAAACGCATAACGCATAACGCATAACGCATAACGCATAACGCATAACGCATAACGCATATCGCCTAACGCATAACGGATCACGTATAACGCATAACGCCTACTGCATAACGCATAACTCATAACGCATAACGCATAACGCATAACGCATAACGCATAACGCATAACGCATAACGCATAACGCATGACGCATAATGCACAACGCATAACGAATACCGCATAACGCATAACGGATAACGCATAACGCATAACGCATAACGCATAACGCATAACGCATAACGCATAACGCATAAAGCATAAGGCATAACGCATAACGCATAACGCATACCGTATAACGCATAACTCATAACGCATAACGCATAAGGCATAACGCATAACGCATAATTCATAACGCATAACGCATAACGCATAACGCATAACGCATAACGCATAACGCATAACGCATAACGCATAACGCATAACGCATAACGCATAACGCATAACGCATAACGCATACCGTATTACGCATAACGCATAACCCATAACGCATAACGCATAACGCATAACGCATAACGCATAACGCATAACGCATAACGCATAACGCATAACGCATACCGTATAACGCATAACGCAAACGTATAACGCACAACGCATAACGCATAACGCATAACGCATAACGCATAACGCACAACGCATAACGAATACCGCAAATCGCATAACGCGTAACCCATAACCCATAACGCCTAACGCATAACGGATCACCCACAACGGATCACCCATAACGCATAACGCATGACGCATAATGCACAACGCATAACGAATACCTCATAACGCATAACGCATAACGCATAACGCATAACGCATAACGCATAACGCATAACGTGTAACGCATAACTTATAACTCATAACTCATAACGCATAACGCACAACGCATAACTCATAACGCATAACGCATAACGCATAACGCATAACGCATAACGCATAACGCATAACGCATAACGCATAACGCATAACTCATAACGCATAACGCATAACGCATAACGCATGACGCATAATGCACAACGCATAACGAATACCTCATAACGCATAACGGATAACGCATAACGCATAACGCATAACGCATAACGCATAACGTGTAACGCATAACTTATAACTCATAACTCATAACGCATAACGCACAACGCATAACGCATAACTCATAACGCATAACGCATAACGCATAACGCATAACGCATTACGCACAACGCATAACGCAAACGTATAACGCACAACGCATAACGCATAACGCATAACGCATAATGCACAACGCATAACGAATACCGCAAATCGCCTAACGCATAACGGATCACGCATAACGCATAACGCATAGCGCATAACGCATAACGCAGAACGCATAATTCATAACGCATAACGCATAACGCATAATGCACAACGCATAACGAATACCGCAAAAAGCATAACGCCTAACGCATAACCGATCACGCATAACGCATAAAGCATAACGCATAACGCTTAACGCATAACGTATAATTCATAACTCATAACGCATAACGCATAACGCATAACACATAACGCAAAATGCATAACGCATAACGCATAACGCATAACGCATAACGCATAACCCATAACGCATAACGTATAACGCATAACGCATAAGGCATAACGCATAACGCATACCGTATAACGCATAACTCATAACGCATAACGCATAAGGCATAACGCATAACGCATATCGCATAACGCAAACGTAAAACGCACAACGCATAACGCAAACGTAAAACGCACAACGCATAACGCATAACGGATAACGCATAACTCATAACGCATAACGCATAACGCAAAAAGCATAACGCATAACGCATAACGCATAAAGCATACCGCATCACGCATAACGCATAAAGCATAACGCATAACGCATATCGCATAACGCATAAGGCATAACGCATAATACATAACGCATAACGCATAAAGCATAACGCATAACGTATAAGGCATAACGCATAAAGCATAACGCATAACGTACAAGGCATAACGCAAACGTATAACGCACAACGCATAACGCATAACGCATAACGCATAACGCATAACGCATAACGCATAACGCATAACGCATAACGCATAACGCATAACGCATAACGCACAACGCATAACGCAAAATGCATAACGCATAACGCATAATGCACAACGCATAACGAATACCGCAAAACGCATAACGCCTAACGCATAACGCATAACGCATAACACATAACGTATAACGCATAACGCATAACGCATAAGGCATAACGCATAACGCATAACGCATATCGCATAACGCATAACGCATAACGCATAACGCATAACGCATAACGCATAACGCATAACGCATATCGCATAACGCATAACGCATAATGCACAACGCATAACGAATACCGCAAAACGCATAACGCCTAACGCATAACGCATAACGCATAACGCATAACGCATAACGCATAACGCATATCGCATAACGCATAACGCATAACGCATAACGCATAAGGCATAACGCATAACGCATAACGCATATCGCATAACGCATAACGCATAACGCATAACGCATAACGCATAACGCATAACGCATAACGCATATCGCATAACGCATAACGCATAATGCACAACGCATAACGAATACCGCAAAACGCATAACGCCTAACGCATAACGCATATCGCCTAACGCATAACGGATCACGCATAACGCATAACGCATAACGCATAACGCATAACGCATAACGCATAACGCATAACGCATAACGCATAACGCATAACGCATAACGCATAACGCATAACGCATAACGCATAACGCATAACGCATAACGCATAACGCATAACGCATAACGCATAACGCAAACGTAAAACGCACAACGCATAACGCATAACGGATAAAGCATAACTCATAACGCATAACGCATAACGCATAAAGCATAACGCATAACGCATAAAGCATACCGCATAACGCATAACGCATAACGCATAACGCATAACGCATAACGCATAACGCAAAACGCATAACGCATATCGCATAACGCATACCGCATAATGCATAACGCATAACGCATAACGCATAACTCACAACGCATATCGCCCAACGCATAACGGATCACGTATAACGCATAACGCCTACTGCATAACGCATAACTCATAACGCATAACGCATAACGCATAACGCATAACGCATAACGCATAACGCATAACGCATAACGCATAACGCATAACGCATAACGCATAACGCATAACGCATAACGCATAACGCATAACGCATAACGCATAACGCATAACGCATAACGCATAACGCATAACGCATAACGCATAACGCATAACGCATAACGCATAACGCATAACGCATAACGCAAACGTAAAACGCACAACGCATAACGCATAACGGATAAAGCATAACTCATAACGCATAACGCATAACGCATAAAGCATAACGCATAACGCATAACGCATAAAGCATACCGCATAACGCATAACGCATAACGCATAACGCATAACGCATAACGCATAACGCATATCGCATAACGCATACCGCATAATGCATAACGCATAACGCATAACGCATAACTCATAACGCATAACTCATAACGCATATCGCCCAACGCATAACGGATCACGTATAACGCATAACGCCTACTGCATAACGCATAACTCATAACGCATAACGCATAACGCATAACGCATAACGCATAACGCATAACGCATAACGCATAACGCATAACGCATAACGCATAACGCCTACTGCATTACGCATAACTCATAACGCATAACGCATAACGCATAACGCATAACGCATAACGCATAACGCATAACGCATAACGCATAACGCATAACGCATAACGCATAACGCATAACGCATAACGCAGAACGCATAACGCATAACGCATAACGCATAACGCATAACGCATAACGCATAACGCATAACGCATAACGCATAACGCATAACGCATAACGCATAACGCATAACGCATAACGCATAACGCATAACGCATAACGCATAACGCATAACGCATAACGCATAACGCATAACGCATAACGCATAACGCATAACGCATAACGCATAACGCATAACGCATAACGCATAACGCATAACGCATAACGTATAACGCATAACGCATAACGCATAACGCATAACGCATAACGCATAACGCATAACGCATAACGCATAACGCATAACGCATAACGCAAAATTATAACGCATAACGCATAACGCATAACGCATAACGCATAACGCATAACGCATAACGCATAACGCATAACGCATAACGTGTAACGCATAACTTATAACTCATAACTCATAACGCATAACGGATAACGCATAACTCATAACGCATAACGCATAACGCAAAAAGCATAACGCATAACGCATAACGCATAACGCATAAAGCATACCGCATCACGCATAACGCATAAAGCATAACGCATAACGCATATCGCATAACGCATAAGGCATAACGCATAATACATAAAGCATAACGCATAACGCATAACGCATAACGCATAACGCATAACGCATAACGCATAACGCATAACGCATAACGCATAACGCAAACGTAAAACGCACAACGCATAACGCATAACGGATAAAGCATAACTCATAACGCATAACCCATAACGCATAAAGCATAACGCATAACGCATAACGCATAAAGCATACCGCATAACGCATAACGCATAACGCATAACGCATAACGCATAACGCATAACGCATAACGCATAACGCATAACGCATAACGCATAACGCATAACGCATAACGCATAACGCATATCGCATAACGCATACCGCATAATGCATAACGCATAACGCATAACGCATAACTCATAACGCATATCGCCCAACGCATAACGGATCACGTATAACGCATAACGCCTACTGCATATCGCATAACTCATATCGCATAACGCATAACGCATAACGCATAATGCATAACGCATAACGCATAACGCATAACGCATAACGCATAACGCATAACGCATAACGCATAACGCATAACGCATAACGCATAACGCATAACGCATAACGCATAACGCATAACGCATAACGCAAACGTAAAACGCACAACGCATAACGCATAACGGATAAAGCATAACTCATAACGCATAACGCATAACGCATAAAGCATAACGCATAACGCATAACGCATAAAGCATACCGCATAACGCATAACGCATAACGCATAACGCATAACGCATAACGCATAACGCATAACGCAGAACGCATATCGCATAACGCATACCGCATAATGCATAACGCATAACGCATAACGCATAACTCATAACGCATATCGCCCAACGCATAACGGATCACGTATAACGCATAACGCCTACTGCATAACGCATAACTCATAACGCATAACGCATAACGCATAACGCATAACGCATAACGCATAACGCATAACGCATAACGCATAACGCATAACGCATAACGCATAACGCATATCGCATAACGCATACCGCATAATGCATAACGCATAACGCATAACGCATAACTCATAACGCATATCGCCCAACGCATAACGGATCACGTATAACGCATAACGCCTACTGCATAACGCATAACTCATAACGCATAACGCATAACGCATAACGCATAACGCATAACGCATAACGCATAACGCATAACGCATAACGCATAACGCAGAACGCATAACGCATAACGCATAACGCATAACGCATAACGCATAACGCATAACGCATAACGCATAACGCATAACGCATAACGCATAACGCATATCGCATAACGCATAACGCATATTGTAATAACGCATAACGCATAACCCATAACGCATGACGCATAATGCACAACGCATAACGAATACCGCATAACGCATAACGCATAACGCATAAGGCATAACGCATAACGCATAACGCATAACGCATAACGCATAACGCATAACGCATAACGCATAACGCATAAAGCATAACGCATAACGCATAACGCATAAAGCATACCGCATCACGCATAACGCATAACGCATTATGCGCAACGCATACCGTATAACGCATAACTCATAACGCATAACGCATAACGCATAACGCATAACGCATAACGCATAACGCATAACGCATAACGCATAACGCATAACGCATAACGCATAACGCATAACGCATAACGCATAACGCATAACGCATAACGCATAACGCATAACGCATAACGCATAACGCATATCGCGTAACGCATAACGCATAATGCATAACGCATAACGCATAACGCATAACGCATATCGCCCAACGCATAACGGTTCACGTATAACGCATAACGCCAACTGCATAACGCATAACTCATAACGTATAACGCATAACGCATAACGCATAACGCATAACGCATAACGCATAACGCATAACGCATAACGCATAACGCATAACGCATAACGCATAACGCATAACGCATATCGCATAACGCATAACGCATAATGCATAACGCGTAACGCATAACGCATAACGCATATCGCCCAACGCATAACGGATCACGTATAACGCATAACGCCTACTGCATAACGCATAACTCATAACGCATAACGCATAACGCATAACGCATAACGCATAACGCATAACGCATAACGCATAACGCATAACGCATAACGCATAACGCATAACGCATAACGCATAACGCATAACGCATAACGCATAACGCATAACGCATAACGCATAACGCATAACGCATAACGCATAACGCATAACGCATAACGCATAACGCATAACGCATAACGCATAACGCATAACGCATAACGCATAACGCATAACGCATAACGCATAACGCATAACGCATAACGCATAACGCATAACGCATAACGCATAACGCATAACGCATAACGCATATCGCCTAACGCATAACGGATCACGTATAACGCATAACGCCTACTGCATAACGCATAACTCATAACGCATAACGCATAATGCATAACGCATAACGCATAACGCATAACGCATAACGCATAACGCATAACGCATAACGCATAACGCATAACGCATAACGCATAACGCATAACGCATAAAGCATAACGCATAACGCATAACGCATAACGCATAACGCATAACGCATAACGCATAACGCATAACGCATAACGCATAACGCATAACGCATAACCCATAACGCATAACGCATAACGCATATCGGATAACGCATAACGCATAACGCATAACGCATAACGCATAACGCATAACGCATATCGCATAACGCATAACGCATATTGTAATAACGCATAACGCATAACCCATAACGCATGACGCATAATGCACAACGCATAACGAATACCGCATAACGCATAACGCATAACGCATAATGCATAACGCATAACGCATAACGCATAACGCATAACGCATAACGCATAACGCATAACGCATAACGCATAACGCATAACGCATAACGCATAACGCATAAAGCATAACGCATAACGCATAACGCATAACGCATAACGCATAACGCATAACGCATAACGCATAACGCATAACGCATAACGCATAACGCAAACGTAAAACGCACAACGCATAACGCATAACGGATAAAGCATAACTCATAACGCATAACCCATAACGCATAAAGCATAACGCATAACGCATAACGCATAAAGCATACCGCATAACGCATAACGCATAACGCATAACGCATAACGCATAACGCATAACGCATAACGCATAACGCATAACGCATAACGCATAACGCATATCGCATAACGCATACCGCATAATGCATAACGCATAACGCATAACGCATAACTCATAACGCATATCGCCCAACGCATAACGGATCACGTATAACGCATAACGCCTACTGCATAACGCATAACTCATAACGCATATCGCATAACGCATAACGCATAATGCATAACGCATAACGCATAACGCATAACGCATAACGCATAACGCATAACGCATAACGCATAACGCATAACGCATAACGCATAACGCATAACGCATAACGCATAACGCATAACGCATAACGCATAACGCATAACGCATAACGCATAAAGCATAAGGCATAACGCATAACGCATAACGCATACCGTATAACGCATAACTCATAACGCATAACGCATAAGGCATAACGCATAACGCATAATTCATAACGCATAACGCATAACGCATAACGCATAACGCATAACGCATAACGCATAACGCATAACGCATAACGCATAACGCATAACGCATACCGTATTACGCATAACGCATAACCCATAACGCATAACGCATAACGCATAACGCATAACGCATAACGCATAACGCATAACGCATACCGTATAACGCATAACGCAAACGTATAACGCACAACGCATAACGCATAACGCATAACGCATAACGCATAACGCACAACGCATAACGAATACCGCAAATCGCATAACGCGTAACCCATAACCCATAACGCCTAACGCATAACGGATCACCCACAACGGATCACCCATAACGCATAACGCATGACGCATAATGCACAACGCATAACGAATACCTCATAACGCATAACGGATAACGCATAACGCATAACGCATAACGCATAACGCATAACGTGTAACGCATAACTTATAACTCATAACTCATAACGCATAACGCACAACGCATAACTCATAACGCATAACGCATAACGCATAACGCATAACGCATAACGCATAACGCATAACGCATAACGCATAACGCATAACTCATAACGCATAACGCATAACGCATAACGCATGACGCATAATGCACAACGCATAACGAATACCTCATAACGCATAACGGATAACGCATAACGCATAACGCATAACGCATAACGCATAACGTGTAACGCATAACTTATAACTCATAACTCATAACGCATAACGCACAACGCATAACGCATAACTCATAACGCATAACGCATAACGCATAACGCATAACGCATTACGCACAACGCATAACGCAAACGTATAACGCACAACGCATAACGCATAACGCATAACGCATAATGCACAACGCATAACGAATACCGCAAATAGCATACCGCCTAACGCATAACGGATCACGCATAACGCATAACGCATAGCGCATAACGCATAACGCAGAACGCATAATTCATAACGCATAACGCATAACGCATAATGCACAACGCATAACGAATACCGCAAAAAGCATAACGCCTAACGCATAACCGATCACGCATAACGCATAAAGCATAACGCATAACGCTTAACGCATAACGTATAATTCATAACTCATAACGCATAACGCATAACGCATAACACATAACGCAAAATGCATAACGCATAACGCATAACGCATAACGCATAACGCATAACGCATAACCCATAACGCATAACGTATAACGCATAACGCATAAGGCATAACGCATAACGCATACCGTATAACGCATAACTCATAACGCATAACGCATAAGGCATAACGCATAACGCATATCGCATAACGCAAACGTAAAACGCACAACGCATAACGCAAACGTAAAACGCACAACGCATAACGCATAACGGATAACGCATAACTCATAACGCATAACGCATAACGCAAAAAGCATAACGCATAACGCATAACGCATAAAGCATACCGCATCACGCATAACGCATAAAGCATAACGCATAACGCATATCGCATAACGCATAAGGCATAACGCATAATACATAACGCATAACGCATAAAGCATAACGCATAACGTATAAGGCATAACGCATAAAGCATAACGCATAACGTACAAGGCATAACGCACAATGTATAACGCACAACGCAGAAAGCATAACGCATAACGCATAACGCAAACGTATAACGCACAACGCATAACGCATAACGCATAACGCATAACGCATAACGCATAACGCATAACGCATAACGCATAACGCATAACGCATAACGCATAACGCACAACGCAAACGTAAAACGCACAACGCATAACGCAAACGTAAAACGCACAACGCATAACGCATAACGGATAACGCATAACTCATAACGCATAACGCATAACGCAAAAAGCATAACGCATAAAGCATACCGCATCACGCATAACGCATAAAGCATAACGCATAACGCATATCGCATAACGCATAAGGCATAACGCATAATACATAACGCATAACGCATAAAGCATAACGCATAACGTATAAGGCATAACGCATAAAGCATAACGCATAACGTACAAGGCATAACGCACAATGTATAACGCACAACGCAGAAAGCATAACGCATAACGCATAACGCAAACGTATAACGCACAACGCATAACGCATAACGCATAACGCATAACGCATAACGCATAACGCATAACGCATAACGCATAACGCATAACGCATAACGCATAACGCACAACGCATAACGCAAAATGCATAACGCATAACGCATAATGCACAACGCATAACGAATACCGCAAAACGCATAACGCCTAACGCATAACGCATAACGCATAACACATAACGTATAACGCATAACGCATAACGCATAACGCATAACGCATAACGCATAACGCATATCGCATAACGCATAACGCATAACGCATAACGCATAACGCATAACGCATAACGCATAACGCATATCGCATAACGCATAACGCATAATGCACAACGCATAACGAATACCGCAAAACGCATAACGCCTAACGCATAACGCATAACGCATAACGCATAACGCATAACGCATAACGCATATCGCATAACGCATAACGCATAACGCATAACGCATAACGCATAACGCATAACGCATAACGCATATCGCATAACGCATAACGCATAACGCATAACGCATAACGCATAACGCATAACGCATATCGCATAACGCATAACGCATAATGCACAACGCATAACGAATACCGCAAAACGCATAACGCCTAACGCATAACGCATATCGCCTAACGCATAACGGATCACGCATAACGCATAACGCATAACGCATAACGCATAACGCATAACGCATAACGCATAACGCATAACGCATAACGCATAACGCATAACGCATAACGCATAACGCATAACGCATAACGCATAACGCATAACGCATAACGCATAACGCATAACGCATAACGCATAACGCATAACGCATAACGCATAACGCATAACGCAAACGTAAAACGCACAACGCATAACGCATAACGGATAAAGCATAACTCATAACGCATAACGCATAACGCATAAAGCATAACGCATAACGCATAAAGCATACCGCATAACGCATAACGCATAACGCATAACGCATAACGCATAACGCATAACGCAAAACGCATAACGCATATCGCATAACGCATACCGCATAATGCATAACGCATAACGCATAACGCATAACTCATAACGCATATCGCCCAACGCATAACGGATCACGTATAACGCATAACGCCTACTGCATAACGCATAACTCATAACGCATAACGCATAACGCATAACGCATAACGCATAATGCATAACGCATAACGCATAACGCATAACGCATAACGCATAACGCATAACGCATAACGCATAACGCATAACGCATAACGCATAACGCATAACGCATAACGCATAACGCATAACGCATAACGCATAACGCATAACGCATAACGCATAACGCATAACGCATAACGCAAACGTAAAACGCACAACGCATAACGCATAACGGATAAAGCATAACTCATAACGCATAACGCATAACGCATAAAGCATAACGCATAACGCATAACGCATAAAGCATACCGCATAACGCATAACGCATAACGCATAACGCATAACGCATAACGCATAACGCATATCGCATAACGCATACCGCATAACGCATAACGCATAACGCATAACGCATAACGCATAACGCATAACGCATATCGCATAACGCATACCGCATAATGCATAACGCATAACGCATAACGCATAACTCATAACGCATATCGCCCAACGCATAACGGACCACGTATAACGCATAACGCCTACTGCATTACGCATAACTCATAACGCATAACGCATAACGCATAACGCATAACGCATAACGCATAACGCATAACGCATAACGCATAACGCATAACGCATAACGCATAACGCAGAACGCATAACGCATAACGCATAACGCATAACGCATAACGCATAACGCATAACGCATAACGCATAACGCATAACGCATAACGCATAACGCATAACGCATAACGCATAACGCATAACGCATAACGCATAACGCATAACGCATAACGCATAACGCATAACGCATAACGCATAACGCATAACGCATAACGCATAACGGATCACGTATAACGCATAACGCCTACTGCATAACGCATAACTCATAACGCATAACGCATAACGCATAACGCATAACGCATAACGCATAACGCATAACGCATAACGCATAACGCATAACGCATAACGCATAACGCATAACGCAAAATTATAACGCATAACGCATAACGCATAACGCATAACGCATAACGCATAACGCATAACGCATAACGCATAACGCATAACGCATAACGCATAACGCATAACGCACAACGCATAACGCATAACGCATAACGCATAACGCATAACGCATAACGCATAACGCATAACGCAAACGTAAAACGCACAACGCATAACGCATAACGGATAAAGCATAATTCATAACGCATAACGCATAACGCATAAAGCATAACGCATAACGCATAACGCATAAAGCATACCGCATAACGCATAACGCATAACGCATAACGCATAACGCATAACGCATAACGCATAACGCATAACGCATAACGCATAACGCATATCGCATAACGCATACCGCATAATGCATAACGCATAACGCATAACGCATAACTCATAACGCATATCGCCCAACGCATAACGGACCACGTATAACGCATAACGCCTACTGCATTACGCATAACTCATAACGCATAACGCATAACGCATAACGCATAACGCATAACGCATAACGCATAACGCATAACGCATAACGCATAACGCATAACGCATAACGCA